>JASSKH010000010.1:14780084-15227584 GCA_031763025.1 Macrocystis pyrifera | reverse complement strand
ATATCGTAACATGGAAGTAAAACATTTTTATTTCTTCGTCTACTACATACAGTATATATCCGACGTACATGAATACTAAACTACAATAGAGAATAGAACTATATATAGACTGCAGCGCAACGCAAGTAGGACACCTGCTAGAAGGCACGACGCACGATGGTTGAAAGTGAAACGGAGCATAGACGAATTCAGATGTACCTCACTCGATGTCAAGCCAGAGCTGGGCGGTTACACGAATGCAGAAGATGTACCTGACACGTTGTTCAGCCAGACGCAGTCAGTGTCGCCCGTACCAAATTGCTAAAAAGAGTAATATTGTTGCGTTCTTCTTACCTTGCCGTAGTACCGTAAGGACGTGGGCTATCGCACAGGGGTACGATATTTTTCTCGACAACGGGAAGGGAAGGTTGGCAAAACCGAACAGCAGCAGCATCAAGCGTTGTCGGAAAGATCTGGTCGAGAGCCTTCCCAAAATATAATGTTCGACTTTTTCAGGGCCCTTACCGGTGTGGAGAACACTATTAATATCAATATCGCCGAAAAGCGATTGCACTCCTGTGCGATAACCCTAACCCTAACCCATCCTTGCGGTAGTGTTATGATACTGCTTTGTATGACGTTGAAAGCCCGGTAACTACCTGGGTTCAGTCACTCCCGTACGCACTTTTCGCTTTGCCGTGCATCTTCCTCGCCCCCACCCCCCGTGCGGGCGGTATGGCGATGGCTTTCATCGACGATTTCTTCCTGCCCCTTAAGGCTAAGTCTTCCCTTTATTTTACGTACTTTGCCGGCTTCGTTACCTCGCCGCTCAGAGGCGTGAGAGTGGGTTTTGAGGAGCCGCATCTTCGACTCATGTTCTAGTTCGTGGAATCGGGGTTTCCACGAATTTCCCATAATTCTGCATATACGGCTCATCAGAGTGGGCTAGTGTTATGATACTGTTTTGTATGAGGTTGAAAGCCCGGTAACTGCCTGGGTTCAGTCACTGGGATCGTATTTGTAGTACTTGGAAGGCGTATCTTAGATGGAAAACCAGGGGTTTTCCAGAGGCGCACGAGCTTGGTCTCAGTCTCCGCGTGCACCAAAGGAATAAAACTGCTCTTCTTCTATAGCTAAGCAAACAACACATGTGAGTACAATGTTTACCGACTTAAAAGGCAGACCTGTCCAGGGATACAAGCTTGATCTTAACAGTAGTCTATACCGCGACGAAACAAAACACAACTCTGTCGCGGTCCCAGGATGACAAGATCGTTCCACGACCCATTCTACAAACACAAAAAAAAACTGTACCAGGGGGTACAAGGTACGCGAGGGTGCACCGAAACGAAGTATCCCAAACGGTCCGAAACGACACTTTTTTCCGAGGTCTGGACAGGGCAGCGGGGGGGGGGGGGGGGGGGGGGTGTACTCGATAGGAGAGATGTATTCGATCTCGTCCATGGCCGTAGTCGTATGACCATCGACCCTCGCATCCCTACAATGCCGGGACGGAGCATGTCGGGTTTTCACCGACCAGGCAGACATTGCTTGCACCAAGCGCGAAGCGCGGTGAGGTGTCCGGCGAGTCGCACGAAGGGTGAGCTGCATCCTACTAAGAACCGCCTGTGAGGCGGGCTTGCATACGAATGACAGCTTCAATGAGTTAGTTTAATTTCCGGTGTAGCCACTTCCAGAGACAGCAATAGGAGTACTATGTAACTGCCTCTTGGGTGCCTTACCTTGAACATTACGTGATACGATCAAGTTCCTTGTGCAGAGTAAAGGTTCTTTACCTCGCACAAATGATCTAACTCGACGACCAGCTGTGGGCGACCGCCAAAAAAAAAAAAAAAAGAACGGTACCCTGGATGTCTAGCTCACATAGTGAGCGGCATGTTTTACAGAGTCGTTGCCAACCGACACCAACCCAACCCATATATAATATATGAAATAGGGGGGTATATATACAAGGTACGCGAGGGTGCACAGAAACAATGTATCTCAAACAGTCCGAAACGACACTTTTTTTCCAAGGTGTGGACAGGGCAGGCGGGGGGGGGGGGGTTGTACTCAATATCATGCATGGTCGTAGTCGTATCACCATAGACCTTCGTATCCCTACAATGCCGGGACGGAGCACGTCGGGTTTTCACCGACCATACAGACGTTGCGTGCACCAAGCGCAAAGCGCCGTGAGGTGTTCGGGGAGTCGTATGAATGGTGAGCTTCATCTTTGCAAGAACCAATTGTAGAGCGGACTTGCACATGGATGACATCTCGAATGAGTTAATTTGTTTTTCAATGTGGCAAAGGGGGGGGGGGGGGGGGGGGGGGGGGTAATCATTTGATCATTGGGGGGGTCATACTCAACGGATCTACGAGCACCATACTGTAGGGCAAGGACACACTTATTCATGTGCCCTATCTGCAAGTATTATTATGAATCATAGTCAAACCATCGAGGATACGACTCGTCAACCCACCCCCATACCTCCGACATGCACTACAGCCGTCTCCTGAGGTAACGTTTGAAAAAGGAAGATATAAGATAACGCTACCTGGAAGGTTCTCGAATGCCGTCAAACACCAAGGCTACTGCCTTATCTCCACGGAGGGGGCACGCGGGGAGTAAGGCACAAAATTCATCGTAGGAGAAATATGGATAGATTGCCACTCCTTCGACAATATTGTGTGCCGGCTGTGGTCGAACCTCGATTTTGGTGAGCCCTGTCGGCCGCAAATCATATGCCCAGGGTCAGTTTGTAGGGTTCAGGTCCGGGTGGGATCAGACTGCAAAGAGTGAGCGTATGTATGCTGACCAATGAAACATCTTTTCAGTATTTGACCGACGGAATGGGTTCAAACACTGGCAACTGGTAATAAGATCTAAAGGCGAAAGTACGAAACACAATAAGGGGGGAGTTTTGGTCCTAGGGAAAGCTTTGTCTACTATCACTATTTATATGGATAGTACAGACTTCGTCAAACAATATTATTGCGCGAAAGACTCGGAGCACGGCATGTGGATGTATCTGCATATCATTTTCTCGGGCCAACAACAGGTACGCACTCAGCCGCTGACTAACCTTTTAGAACTAGATATGCACAGCTATATATATACGAGGTATATATGCGGTCGTGTCGACAATCCATTCAACGGGCAGAGCGTGCAAGAGTGCTGCATATACTACATATATATATATATATATATACCGCCACGAATGCTGGGCGCGTAACGTATTTTCTCCATGTTGCACCTTGGACACATCACCTACTCTAGCAGCCGTATCACATATCATAGCCTGATTTCCGTGGCCGTTGTAATCGCCACTTCCTAATGTATACAGCAGTTTCGATATATATAGTTTCGATGCTTGTGCCCTTATGCGTGGGAAAATGTTACATCCCAACTTGCTGTGGGAATGAAGTAGCTTTTGCGGGTTTCGTGCGGCGACTTCAACAATCGTTCATCGTCACAGCTAAGGCTGCTACTGCGGTCATCAAACGCAGTAGAGCATCATGGCACTTCTTATGAATGCTCGAAATGCGTGCGCCATAGTTTTTGCTATACGACCAAAGCAGTCTTCATTGTGCTTTCTCGAAATTGTACGTACAGGTATCTACTGTATCTGGCTACAGTAGTACACGAGTTGGAACGGAGGGCGACCGTGCAAAGCATCGATCAACAGGCTTCATCTCCGTGAACCCATGGCATTAATAGTGCGTTGGTCAACTCAACCATCGAGTGCAGTACGTAGCCGTTCACAACTGCCAACAAAATATGACGCGGAACAGGCGCCGCATGGTTGCCACCCATTGGCAATGACCGAAATTTCTCAGGTTCGTGCACAAGGGGTGCTTTACCACAAGTTGCCATCACGGATAAGTGCACAGGCACTCATTTCTTCTGAAAAGTATCGGATTGAAGAAGGGCCGCAAGACTACTACTTTTAGGTCGCACCCGTAGGCTCCTTCTCTTGAGCCTCGAAACAAGAGGGCGCTGGCAGACCGTGCTGGGCTACACTACAGTCCCAGGAGATGCCCGACAACGAAGCCTTCCGAAAACCATTCAAAATCATTTTGTCCCAAGAGGCACGGTTGTTAACATCCCAATTTGGTCAATAAATCAAACACGGGCCGGTGTGGCCGACACAGAGATGCCAGCCAGGTCCTTGAAGTCAAGCGCGTCCAGGAGCTCCTTGGTGTCGATGTCGATGTCAATCGTCTCCTTCTCGATGGCAGATACCTAACCACCATATCAGACAGAGCGAGGGAGCAAGGAATCGGTTGAGGAGAGAATACGTGCGTCTTTTCTGGTCTTTCGATTCAAGGATAGACGGCAGTAATATCGAGCGAAACACCCAACTTACACTGCATAATTGTAGCTCGATTTTTTTTTTCGACGTAACGTTCGAGAGTCACAACAATGCATGATACCTCGTAGCTTTACTACCGTCCGTGGTATATGTATATACATGGCATGGAATGATTTCTTCTGCAGACTGTCCTTGGGCATTCCTATAGGTTTCGGTCCATGAACTCCACAACGTACTGCAGTAGATACGAAACACGCGTACAGCACAGACGAGGACTTTGAACGACACCGGCCGCCAGGTTGAAAATACGTTTTTGCAGAAAGACTCCCACAATCTAAATCTTTACCCGTAAAGAGCGTAGACGAAACGCGAAAAGTTTCACAGCCAGCCAGCCAGACAGAGCAGACAGGAGTACCAGTTGTGGCAAATTGTAAGTGAATATCTCAGCACATTAGTGGCCTCGATGCAGTCGCGTCGATTCAATTTGTACCCAAGTAGTATTGGTATACGAAAGCAGCAACCCAGCAATATGCCTACTACTTCGAGATACATACCCCTTAACGATTGTTGTGCACAATGTCTACATGGTGCAAGTTCTATTCCAAAGCAATCCCGGTACAAGTATCGCCCATATTGCAATGAGCGGTTCCATTAATATGCGCTGTTGACCAGCTCAGTCGAACTCTCTGGTAACCAGGTACAGCGGGTGTCCAAACTCAATCCACCAGAACGGAGCAATCTTGGCTCAACCGATACAACAACGCTTACAGCACGTGAATATCGCTCATACAAATACATCAGCCCGACGTGCAAGCAGACGCTGGTGTTTGTTCACATTTTTGGGGCTAATCCTTGCCCTTCGTTCGCTTTTGTACGCCGTGACATAGATTCGGGGGGCTCAGAGCAGGTATCAAGCGCGCTACTAGATACACATTTACAATTGTACATCGGTTTGATACAAGAGTATACACGTACATGGCGTGTTCAATAAAATACGCTGTTCATCCGTCAAAGGTATCACTTGTGATGAAGCTGTACTGCTGTGGTCATACACGTAGTTCGCTTTATACAACATTCTATAGCCATTCAAGTGCAGAATTTCCGCGACGAAACTCAATACCAGGCATATCTTTCGCTCGGGCGTTTGTCTGTTACCAAGTATCCTTTTGAACGTACTCAAGTACGGGTAAGCCCTCAACGGTGCGCTTCAATTCGGACGTCTGGAGATTTTTCCCCAAGAGATAAATCCACAGATTTTGGACTAGGTCTAGTCAACTGTATTCGTGCATGAAGCAGACAGCACACCGAACGCTGCACACGCAGTCGTGGTAGGGGCTGTACTCTATGCTGTACTCTATGCAGCCTTTGAAAAAGGTTCGAAAATTCCGTTCGTCACTACAAACAGATGAATCTTACAAACGGACATATACGTAGAAGGACGTTGTCATACATACATAACGGAGTGAGGCACCCCAACGCTTTTACCACAGTATTGCAGTCGGCACCACCACGTTGCTGTGCTTCTTATGATAACAACAAAACGGGAAAGGTCGCACAGTGGCCACCTGTACACGTCCAAAATAGTCTGGTAAAAGTTGGCGACTTTGAAGTGGTTTTTCTCAATCTGCTACTACGCAATGGTACTACAAAAATTATCATACTTCGTTCTTGGTACTTGACGATCGAGAAATTACATAATACCGGTAATGATCTGGGAAATCTCTGCGGCAGCAGTCAGCGATGGCATTGCCGGATTGCCGTACATTCCCCGATGCTTGCAGCCGAAACGCCGACTAATGAGGCATCAACCACAAACCACGTAACGTAATAGCACCGCCTTCGATCATCACAGGAACACACTCGCATCTATAAAGAACGACAAACTTCTGGTAGAAAGTGCGAGGTACGAGCAGCTATCGATACTCTATCGAAGTCGTCTGCCGTATACTGCTGACTACACCGAAGTGCTCAGAATAATACACTAGAGGTGAAGCCTTTCATCGACAACCCGGGTACTTGCGAGTGTTACCCGTCCCAATACTCGTCAAGTGTACAAGTATCAATAATGCTCGCCGAATAATGGCGCCCCGGGTACATGGGAGTAAACGGGGCCCCACTGTTTCAACCGGAAACATCGTGGAGTGCAACTCATCATCTCGTAACGCCCCGTAGGCAGTAGTCTAACAAAACTATCAAATTCCGAAACCTCTGTCGGGCGACTTTAGGAATATCACAGCACGACGTATCAGGTGTGTCCCAATTACAAACAAAACAGGGTACTGGCGGGCACTCGGTTCACCTGGGATTTGGAATCCTTGGGAATGGTAGCTTACTACGAGGTATCACATTCCCTGGGCACTACCTGTACATGGTACAAAATCTGCACGAAACCCATTCCAAAAGATACTCTAGCTCTCTCACACCTAACATATCTCGGGTAGTCGGCTGCTAGACGGGTACCCGATTACCCGTCCAAAATAGCCAACAAATACTCGCGAGAACCCGGTTTCCCTCCTCCAAAATTGGCGGAAGTACTCGATGCCAACGAATGCTCGGCGGGGGTACACCTCCAGACTACGACACACTCCGTTTTCGTATGAGGTGCAAATCTGTACACGAGGATGTCGTACTTGCACGTCGAGTGCCCTGATAGCGTCGGTTTGGACGGTTGGGTCCTGGGCCCTTAATTTTCTTATTCTATTGAGTGTTGTCTGTGCTACCACTCCAGGAGAGTGCGGAGATGACAATTTGTACGAGTATGATACGGGCACGAGAGAATAAACGTGTACTGCTGTATGCTGTACCAGATACCAAGGTATCACACGAGTTTCGAAAAGGGCTCTCTTGACATCGTACGGTTGCGGAAAAAGTGATACATATTGGGTATCGGAGTACCCCTGGTATAGACTAATACCTACTGTACCGCTACTATATTAAATTGGAACAGAACGGGGTAACCTATTGATAACAGTACACAATAGAGCAGAATGGCTTCGCCACCAAGAAACACCCCAGTATTATTATAATGTCAGCAGGGCCAAAACGACTACAATCGTATCGTGACACTATCCTTTAACAACCTTGAGCATAGGTTACTTTACATCTACGGTTCTGGCACAGGATACCTACTAAGAAAACGAGCAATAAGAAAGGCGGACCGAGATTCACAGGAAAATAGGGAATTCGGGAGTTGTTTATACTGAAAACATACTGTAGTATAAAACGTGCCCATTCTCAAATTAGCAAGCAGTCAATCCTGGCCAGTTTTCCTGTTTCTTATTAGCTACGTAGTATGTAGGATATAAGTGCAACGCTGGCCGCTGAGCACGATTTCTTGGTCCAAAATTTCTTGTAGAGTCCTCCAAAACAAGAGCCTTATGTTTTGACTACCTATTAAAATTAGGTTATTTCGTTATTGCTCGTTCGCGGGCCCATACTCTACATCAGGCACCGCTTCTCAGGAAAAAACTCCGAGGGCGTTGAGAAGACGGTACGCAGGCGTAGGCTTGTTTGGGGGCTTTGTGGCACGCATGGGAGAGGAGCGTCCGCCGAAGAGGGTGATGTTTGGGGAGATGGTTGGGGGTAAGGGCTACTCCGGAGGACAGGAGTGGGACTGGATGAGATACCTTGAGGAGGCCCTCAAGGAGTTTGGCATCAAGCTCGAGGGGTGGCGCGAGTCAGCACAAAAAGCCGGCAGATGGTTTCGACGCGTCGAGGGAGAGGCGACGGTCTTCATGCGGAAATAGCTTAAGAACGAGAAGCAGGCATCGGCAGAACGGCACAGGATGGCTGCAACCGCGATTACAACCGTCGACGCCAATGCACGCGCGCAGGAGGGCAGGGAAGGGGGGGGGGGGGGGGGGGGTCTGCCCAACAGACTTACGCCTGGTTATAGCCATCATCGTCATGATGCGCTCCCTTCTTTGGGACCCAAGTAACTACTGTAGCATGGTGCCACCCGGCCAACTTGCTTGTCCGTCTGTATGCACCAGTGCCTGCCTTTCGTCGTACCTGTTCCCCCCGCCCCTGTATGTCCCCTTTCGTCCCTTTTTTTCCTCTTTCCTTTTTTCCCGTTTGCCCCTCTGTGTCTTTGTATCTTTCTTGATGCTTTTGGCTTGGTGCTTTTTCTTGCTTCGTCATCTTCCTTTTCTTCGTCTATCAATACATTTTTTGCTTCCCTGGTGTTTTTGGTAGCAGAGTAAGTATGTTTGTTGTTGTTTCTTATCTCTGTTCTACGCCCTGGACAGTACACACACAATGGTCTATTGCCAGCGACAATAGACGAGGGAAAATCCATCGATAGATCTTGCCAGCGACAACAGAAAAGAGGAAGATTTATGGGATAGATGTTGCCAGCGACAATAGGCGAGAGTGAAATCTACTGATATACATTGCCAACGACAATAGACGAGGGGAAAATCTATCGATATGCATTGCCAGCGTCAATAGGCGAGGGGAAAATGTAACGATAGATATTGCCAGCGTCAATAGGCGAGGGGAAAATGTAACGATAGATATTGCCAGCGTCAATAGGCGAGGGGAAAATCTATCGATACAAATTGCCGGCGACAATAGACGAGAGGAAAGACTATCGATATATGTTGGCAGTGACAGCAGAAGGGGGGGGGGAATCTACCGATAGATATTGCCAACGTCAACACGCTGTGCAGCGTGTCCATCACTGACCATTGCCATCCGCAATGGACTAAGAAGTCTGTCCATCGATGGCCATTGTCAGTGATAACAGATTGGGGATGGTAACAATAGACAGACATTGCCGACAGCAATATACGCGTCCATTGCCGCACATTACATCCCTATTGTTGCTGCAGCGGGCATTGTCTCTAGTCCAGGATCAAAAACAATTAGCCTATCGTGTTTACGCGTTGCTCACATACCAGGCGCCAGCATACAGGGAGCGGTCATCTAATAATACTAATAGCTACTCGCTACCAGGTATAAGTTATAGCTTCAGTTGCAACAGTCTACACTCGTGGCATATCATCGATTCCTATACACTGTACGTACTGTAGTATTTGACTGGTGGGTCTTCCAAGACACTTATGGCGGGACTGCGGTCGTAAAAGGGTCAAGACCTTTGAAGGCAGATAACTTCCTCATTCCTACATACGTACCCTATGATCTACTTGACCTTTTCAGGGCAAACTGCAGCCTCTTTTGGGGACACACTAATAATACTTGGTATATGACTGCTTTGTCCCCTAAAACGGGACAGTGGTCCTAAAAGGGTCGAGAACTGTCGGGGCAGATAACTTTCTGATCTGATCTGTATTACAGTCTTATGATCTACCTCATGTTGCCGGGTGGGAGCTGCATAATCTGTACGATCTACGTGCTAGAGCTGTAGTAGTAGCACGCGTTTCCTGGGAATCATTCTGCACGTGAGGAACAAACAGTAAGTCGATCATCTACTGCACGAGACCCTCAGAAAATATTGAGACACAAATAATGATTCAAAGGATACGACCCGGGGATACTCTCTGACCTTTTTACAGCCTTCGACACGCCATGCGCTTTATATTATACCTACTAGCTGTACAAGCTGTACAAGCAGTAGGTTGGTCACACTGTTGCACACCACGCCACAGCTGCAGCACGTCTTGTGCTGACTCTGTTGCCTACCCCAGGCCCTGTCGTTGCACGTACGCATCATGCCACAGGTCTTCTGGCTTGTATCGCACGGCGGTATACCTCCGGGTACAGCAGTACGGATATCATATACCAAGACGCCCAGCCATATAGTCGAAACCCCTTAACGACTACGAATCTTAGAGATCGTATTAAATATGTATCGAAACGCCTATGCTTCCTGTTTCACTTGTCGGCCTAGCTGATCACGATACACCGTGCCATACACCCATTGTCGTGTGTCAACTGTCAAGTGGTGTCAAGATAAACCATGCACTCATTGTCGCAATTATTATATTGATGTTGTCACACAATAGATACCTTGCTGTGCTCAGTACAGTACGTTGTACGTGGGTCGATCGGTATACATTGCCGACTACACTAGGTGGATAGCCGCGCCCACCGATGAACATCGTCGGTGACGACATATTTGAGGACGGTAACAATCGACAAACATTGCCTGCCACAATAGATTGTGGAGAGTATCCATCGATGGCCATTGTCGGTGACAATAAATTGGGCATGTGATCCATCTCCTAGATTGGGAATGTCATCCATCCATTAGACTAGACATCGCCTGCCACAATAGATTGTGGAACACCCAGTCAACAGCCACTACCGTTGACAACGGATTGGGGATGTGATCCATCGATAGCTGTACTACCGACGACAATGTATGGGGAAGTAGGCCAATCGATAGCCACTACCGGCGACAGTAGACTGAGGAAGTAGTGAATCGATAGACACTACCGACGGCAATCGGCACGTCCGTCCACAGCGCCATATTCTATTGCTATTGCAGTGGCCATTGCCTATTGTCCAGGGTGTGTTAGTAACTTCACCCCTCGCGTAGCTTGCGAGCCGGCAATCTGCGAAAATCTGCGTATTCTCTTGTGTTTCTTTGCTTTCTTACTTTTTTTTTCTCTCTTCCCTTTTTGATTCTTGATTTCGATTCTTGATTTTTCGACGTCGAGTTTTTTTTTCATCGGTCTTTTTCTCGTGCGTATTATGCGGTCTTCTCGGTTTCCGTGGTACGTGTACAACGAATTGTATCTGGTACGTACGTGCGCGGATCTCAGTTTTTATTTTTGTCTGAGGTGCAGATGTGCTTCAGTTATCATGTGTATTATTCTTTGCTTATTATTATTTATTTTTTTCCTGAGGTATTCTTCCAGTCCAGAGTTAATGGAGCCTGTCCTGCGACCACGGACTGGATTGTATTGTGGCTATGAGATAATGTGACAACAACAAACAACCGTGCACATACCAGGTATAACGCAATAGCAGGTGCAAGGTGTACGACATGAAGAAACGCACTTCTACCTTGCTGCCGTCAACAAATGGCGGGCGACGCCCTCGACGACACCTCTCTCAAGTTCTTGACGATAAGAAACATTAACAAAACACCCACGACCAACAAAACCAACCCGAGGTTCTCCTGGCCCGTCACTACCACCAAAGTGATGAGAACTTGGGACGCCGAGTACGTTCTACCAGGTTTATACGAGCAATATAATATTTGATACCAATAGATTTGAAAGATTGGGAACCTCGCAAAATATGTCATACCTCCGGCACGAAGTCCATGCGCCTCTCCCGCTCCTCCTCCTGCAACTTGAGAGAAATTCCGGGCACGGGCCCCCTCTGGATGCGCTTCATCAGGTGGGTGACAAAGCCTGCGATCTTGTTACGCATACGCTTAGATGGAATGATCGCGACCTCATCGCACACACGCTTGTTCGTGTGGAAGTCCAAGGTCAGACGAGAGTAGTACTTCTCGATGATGGCTCGTGCCGACTTCTTCACCGTCTTCGTGCGGACACCCTACACGAAGGCAACGACCAAGGCGGCAAGCATCCATGTAGACAAACATCGGTCGAGAAGGAAGGGTGAGAAGGCTGCACATTAGTAAGCTTGTATGGTCTTCAATAACCCAAGGCTGGGCGAGCAGCGTTACGTAGACAGCTTACCGGAGTGCTCGTACCGCCTGCTGTGCGAAAAACATAATAGAACACCTAGAACATAATACTTTGACAGGAGTGTGCTCCGCATGCCACATCCGACGACCTTAGACTGATGTATGAACCCCTTCAGGGTGATCTCACCATGATGCTTAACCGATGGTAGTCGCTAACCGGGCCTCTGAGCCGATCAAACCTCCGCCACGAACCAATATTCACCCTAAACCCCCTTGGTACAGCCATCTTATACGTGGAACTCCGACATGAAAAAAAATGAAAAAAAATCTTGTGTACGTTCGCACAAAACGGATTTATGTAAACACTGGGGTTCGGTCCTACGAGTACCGACTAGAGACAGGGAGCATCTGGCCCTTTAATTCGTTTGTTGGCTGAGCACAGAGTGGACATGGGGGAGGGGAATAGCTCCTTTTCTCCGGTGGTCTCGCCCAAAAACATTTTACAGGTGATTGTGGCTCGCACGCAAGCAGAGCATGTGGGCAAACAAACAGAAACATCTGAAACGCCAAATGACTTGATTTCCTCGACACACACAGCGAGTTTGTCGACGAGTATACGCTGCTGTGCCTGGTGTGTACGTACAGCCGTACAGCAGCAGTCTAGTGCACATCTATTTTGCTAAGTCTAGGTCTGATCTGACCTTATGTTTTGCTGTATCGCTGCGCGATTGAACAGATTGTCGCAGAAATCAGGCTGCTTCGCGAACAAGCGCGGCTTATAGTTGCGGGCGAATTACTGGAAAGGGTTGATCAATTCTTGGCAAAGGGGGGGCAACAGGAGCGGAAGGAGGTGAAGGAAGCTCGCGCCCTCCTGGGGGGAGAGCTCAAGGCTAATTTCGATCAAGTCAGACAAAGGGCTACAGAATGCCGGGGTGCTTTAGACGACTGGCATTCGGTGAGTGACCCCCACTCGTCCTGTGAACGTCAGTTTTTTTATGTGAGATTCAAATATTCCGCTCGGATTAGAATAGAAAACAGAGAACGTTCCTTGCTGCAGTACGAGTATCGCACGGCCTGCTGCTGTACGACGTATGAAGTACATATAAACAGTAGTATTAATACTGTGTAGCACGTGTCGGTACGAGTACGACCTCATAATCGTCGGCATCTATTTCGTTCCCCAACAGAAACTTACCTGTTTACCTGGTCAGGGTGAACGTCGAAACGTCGATACCCCAGCGCATGTGCACCGTCACCGTCACGCCGATGCTGTCAGCCTCTTGCGACCCCGCTTTTTTTATTGGTTACGTACGTACCAGTTACATCTTACGTACCAGTACGTACCTCCTCACCGTTAGTCCCTTGGCGCGCCGGCGTGAAGTTAGCCATCGTCCGCAAGATCAGCGAGATCAATATAGCTACAGCAAAGGTTGTAACTTACTGGTATTGTACACAAGTAAACTGCTGTATGTGGCTCTTCGGGTAGTAATCCCCTGGAGGCTCAACGGGAAAACAGACCACGCGGCTTCTGTCTACGCAGGAGTTGTTATTTGGCGGTAAGTACTTATCTTTGGTGGGGGAGAAGGGAAAACACCCATGCTTATTATTTTGTGTTTCCGAGTGTCCACTTTTGCTCGTAACATACACAGCATTAAGGGGGCAATCACAGGCCATCGAAGAGTAGAAGTCGTCAGAGTACCAGTACCAGTGAGTACCAATCTTTTCAGCTTCTGCTCCCCTTGCGACTCGCGAGGACTCAGTCATATCAGTTTTTGGTACCATTGGGACTCGCGAGGACTCAGTCGAGGTGTTACCAGACGACTATCCATCTTACACGGGTACCCGCCAACATTGGGAAACATATACCCGGGTGCTCGCGAGTATTGACGGCCGTATTGGGCTGGTGCCCGGGTACTCGTTTGACAGCCTGGTACCCGTTTGACACCCGGGTACCCGGGAGCCCACGGCACAAAAAATCGGCGAGTATGAAGTGCCACCCTTACCTATGACGGGTATTAGCAAGCCGGGTAAAACTCGCGAGTACCCGAGTAAGTGACAAAGGGTTAACACCTCTAGTAGTTTTGTTTGAGATGTGAGCCATGAGACATGAGACAGCATTTTCATTTTGAAGAGTGTCTCCTGGAGAATATTTACGAAAAACTACACAGACGACGTGATTTGGGGGATGATAAGTTGCCATAACCGAGATTTTCAATGTAAACCAATGGGTACCCGGGTGTACGGGTACCCGGGGCCCAAACACTCGGCGGTTATGAAGTGTTACTCGTACCCGTGACGGGTATTGGCAAGCCGAGTAATACTCGCAAGTACCGCGATAATTGGCCAAACGGTAACACCTCTAGGACTCATTTCAGCTTCTGGTAACCTTGGGGCTCGTGAGGACTCAGCCATTTCATCTTTTAGCACCCTCTGGACTCGCGAGGACTCAGTCATTTCAGATTTTGGTGTCCTTGGGACTCGGTACTCCAAGATGACTCGGACTCGCGACTCAATGACTGAGTCCCAATGACTCGGACTCGGACTTTCACAACATTTTTGATTTTTTTGTAAAGGGAGATAAACTAACACGAGAGAACGTGTTTTTTTGTTAACCTTTTGGCTCGGTACTCGCGAGGACTCAATCATTTCAGCTTCTGATACCCTTGGGGCTCGCGAGGACTCACTCATTTCAGCTTCTATTACGGGGGGGCATAGTAAATAGGACCAAATATTGATAGTAAAAATATGGTAATATATGGGTGTTTGTGTGCACCGTAGGTCCCATTAACTATGGTCCCCCGTAATAGTGCGCTTGGAACTCGCTAGGACTGAGTCTTTGCAGCTTCTAGTACCCTTGGGAATCGCGAGGACTCAATCATTTCAGCTCCTGGTACCCTTGGGACTCGCGAAGACTCACATCATTTTAGCTGCTGGTATCCTTGGGACTCGGTCTTCCAAAATGACTCGGACTCGCGAGTGAATGACTGAATTCCAATGACTCGGACTCAGACTCTGACGACCTTTGAAGAGTTTGTCTTTTTTTTCCCCCGCCCTTGATTTTTTTTCCTAAAATCTTACGATTCGTGTAGTCGCCGAAAATGTAACTTTTCGGCCTACAATCGCTGACTATTCGCTGACCAATCACTTTGGGTCGGCGCAGCAGCAGTACAAGTGCGAGCACAGCATGCGCCAAAATGCGATAAACACTTATCTGGTATGCGGCGAAGAATTTTTTACGTTTGGTAGCTTTTCCTGAAAACCAAGTACATCAGGAATCTTTCTCGGGCACGCTTGTATGCCGTATTGTGTACCGGTTGATATGCACGCGTGTACGGAGTACGGAGTTACGACGCCCCGCAAAGCAGGCGTACAGGCGGAAATGAGTTTTGACAGCAAATTGGGTCCCTTCGTAGGGCAACACATCGTGTCCGTACATATCTACAAGTACATACAGCAGTATCGAGCGCTGTACGCTGTACTCCAAGGAGATCGTTTGGAGTACGTTTCCGGAGGTTCGCCCTAAACGTCAGCAGTGGTGGGGACGTCGTTAGGGTGGGAGATTACTCGTTTCGTTATCCTCCCCGTATCACTGTGGTATTACGCCGCTCGGTTCATAAAGGAAATAGGACCCATACGGCGAGCACGAATCTCCACCCACACCGAAGTTATTGTGCCCCGCAGAAGGCCAAGTTGCTCTGTGTCCCATCAGCTACAGGAAAAGCTACCCTACATACGCTACTGCCGCGAGCATCAATCAAACGAGGAACATACCCTCACCTCCCAGCGGGCCACTACCGCCAGGGAGCACACGATTGCACACAACTATCACAAGTCACGATTTTTTAATGCACGGCGACGTCATAAAGCTTGTGCATGTCTTGCGCGTCTACCATGATGCCCACATCTATCGTGTCCGCCCAAATCGGGGTGCTCTAAGTACCCTGTCTACTTTGCTTTTGTTTGTGATAGCACAGCACTACCTAGTATCTCAAGAGCAAAACCCTTCATTCGTTGTTCCGGCAGAATATTTGTCGGTTCCATGATTGTGCACTTCACATAGGCTTGTTTAATAGAAACTCGGCTTGGACCCATAACCGGTCTATATACTTCAAATAACCGGTCTATATCATAATGGTACAAAGGCAGTGCAGGCAGTACCTGGTATGTACTTGTCTTTAATGAGAAAAAACTGCCTTCGTACGAGTACGTATATACTGGAGTCGATACATGTGTATCGTCAGTATTGTGCCTGGGCGGAGAAATGAGTACACTTGCACCAAATGACCGAACCTTCGTTCCTTTCTTTGTTATGCAGCCGGATTGGTTACTGGCCCAAACTTTCATGGGCATCACTACCTCCTACAAGCATGACCCCGACGGCTCCTTGTGGATCAAGATGCACGGTACCATGGACGGCGTGAGAGTCATGGACCAAATAGCAACTGTACGCGAGGTGGATCTGTTCAGCACGTGGGTACCGTTTTGCGACACGTCCAAACTCCTCAAGCGCCTGGGCATCGTGGATCTGCTGGTGTACTTCAGCATGTCCATCCCGGGAGCCAGCCGGTAGGCGTTGTCTGTGTCAAAGGAATTTACTGACGAATACAAATAACCGACCGTAGATATGGCCTACCCAAGACCTTTGGCCGTGCATAGGGGGCTTGGGAAAAGTACGTGCTCCGCTGTTGGTGAAATTGGGTCTAGAACTGCACCAGCTCACATGCTTGGTATTTATCAAACTTGTATCTACAGTAGAGGTTCTGCTGTTTTTTGTGCATGACGATAACCCACATTACCCTGATATCTTCTCGGATGGCCTTGCATATTTTCTGCGTATGGTCGCTTGGTGGTGGTGTTAATGCCTGTGATCTACAGGGACTGCGTACTTCATGCATATGGTTGCGATTCCGTTCTTGAGGATAACTGCATCCTCATCCAGGGGCGATCGGTCGACCAATGGGAGGAAGTACAGATCCCGCAGGTCAAGAGATGGGGACATGGGCGCATGGACGTGCGTGCCTTCAGGGCCAAAATTGAAGTCCTCTCGCCAACATCAGCCTGCACCTCGATCGTCGCAAATGTTGACCCCAAAGCTCCGGTACCACGAGCGGTGGTAAACTTCGTGGTGAGTCGGTGCATACACTCCTGATGCTTTCCTTTTGTCGTCAGGTTGCTCGCGCTTGTGGTGTGGTGGTAGCCTTGGACCTTTACCGTATTGTTGACCTCCCTCAACATTTCCAACCTCACTCAGGTCCGCAAGGCAGCAGGGATGTTTCTGTACTGCCTCAAGCAAGCGGCAAGACGTATCACCGCGGACGAGGGCAACTGCCATTTCCAGAGGATTGCGGAAGATGAAGAATTCTACAAACACTGGCTTTTCCCGCGTTTTGAGCGCTTCTACAATCGCAGGGGCTGGGCTGTCGATGGCGGGATAACGATCGGCGGAACTTCTTCTGGGCGATCTGTCGAATCAGCAGCTAGTATAGGCGGGCCTCCGGTGGGACGAAGGGGGCATCCCATCGATCCTGCTTGCCCTTCCGGCTCAAATCTGCCCAGCGAAGAAGAGAGCCCTTTGGGTTTCTCAAGCCCCGGCGACAACCCCAAAAGCCAAAAGTTGACGTCCCGCAGCCGCAGGTGGGTACGATGTCGTGGTCGTTCCCTGTATTGTTTGGGTAGCTCACGTGTACTTTCCTTCAGATATATTTCTTTCTCAGCGGGGGCTACCTTCGTATTTCTCTGGCCTCTCAGAGCTCCCACCTGAAAAATGTTAACGTTTTCCCCCCCCCCGCGAAGGACCTTTTCCCTTCGTTTTTAGAAGATCCTTCTTCCTGATTTCCTTTCCTTTCATCGTTTTGTTTGTTGTTTTTCGCTCGTCCATTTTTCTTTTTCGCTTTTTTCAATAATGTTTCATCAGTTTTTGCTCTTTTTCGAATCAGCTTTCGATTTGTTTTCAGTTGTGGTTGTTTGAGTGTTCCCCCCCCCCCCCCCCCCCGATTGTTGTTTTTTGCGGGCGTGTTATTTGTACACGTATCATATGAATACCACGCTCGACACGTTTTACGTGTATTACTACACCTCCTGCTTGGGCGTCTATAAGAAAAGCGCACGCCAAGCTGCGAGATGCCGCCGAAGCATGTCGCCTATTAATAGCATCTACCGCAAGCACAGCACAGCGCCATCAGCGCCCCAGAAAGCAGCAAAGCACGAACGTGCCGATCAGAGCGCGACTACGCAAACAAGCATACCAAGAGTTGCCGAGAGCGAGCATAAATGTATACCAGGTACCAGGTATATGTGGTCGACCAAATCGGAAAGCCAACATGATTTCGTCGAGCGTCTATCGGAACCATAGCGCAATCAGGCCTGCACAAAGCACCACACAGCACGCACGTGCCGATCAGAGCGCGACAACGCAGCAAGCAGGTAGGGTTGCAGAGAGCCAGAGTTTAGATCGTCGAGCAGTTGCCGATGTGTTCTCAATGAAACAAAGCACGTAACATACGTGCGGATCAGTGTGCGACAACGCAAGCAAATAGGCAGTTGATTCGTTGTAGTTTTCGTGAGAGAGCCCTTCTCTGCGTAAGAAGTAACCCTACCACTTTTTTGTTGCACCTTTTGCAAGCATCACTCATAAATCACACACCAGACTCCGTGAGCCAGCATGCCGTCGAACGTCTACCGCAGCACAATCACCCATGCAAAAAGCAGTAAAGCACGTAGTACGTGCCATCAGAGCGCGATCACGCCAACATAAACGTATAATGTCGAGCATCATCTACCGCGCTGTGTTATCAAAAACTAGCTATGCACGTAACACGTGGGCTCTTGGCATTAGCAAGTCGTCAGTTGCACGTAAAATTTGGACCATCTTTCAGCTTTATTCACGTTGTGCTCTATTGTCCTTGTGAGCGAGCGGAAGCGCCCGCTACGCGAAGTGCCTTGTAACAAACGAAGGACCAGTAGATAAATAGTATAACATGCTTCCTTTTAATTCCCAATAAATAGTGCGATAGATGGCCGTTTGCAATGTGTAGTTGCTGCTCGCACTGACCTCCCACCTGGTCCCGCTTGTCTCGATTTATATTGACGCAGGTTGAATCTTTGGGCATCGACCCGCGACTGGTCCAAAAATGGCGGGCTAAAAGAGATGTCAGGGGCGACGTCAAGTCAAGGGCACCGTTTTCGCGTGCATTCTTCATAGTGGCGGTGCTGCGTGCAATGTGTGCGAGCTTCGCGCACTGGCTGT
Organism: Macrocystis pyrifera; assembly: GCA_031763025.1. Lineage (NCBI taxonomy): Eukaryota > Phaeophyceae > Laminariales > Laminariaceae > Macrocystis > Macrocystis pyrifera. The sequence continues at coordinate 15,208,473 of JASSKH010000010.1, read as the reverse complement.
ACCTTTCGGACGGAAGAGCAGCGAATCGATTGCGATCGTTTTTTGCGCTTGCTTGCCTCGTGGCTTTTGTGGCTTTTGTGTATTTTGTGAGCTGCGCCATGTAAATGGCTGTGTGTACGAGGGACTAGGCACACACCGATACTTTAAACTAGTTTGTGTCAATAATGTGAAAAATTAATACCACGTACCAGGTAGTGCATTTTCGTACCTGTAGGCTGCTTAAGTCACCCCCTAAATATTTTAGTTAGTTTCAGTCTAGAACATCCATCCGGGATGTGTCGTGATAAGTTGCACGCAGTAAAAATGATTAATGGCACCTCTTACCTATCATCTTGCACGTTTATTTCGTGGTCGTCGGAGTGCTGACTCGCATTTCCAAATCGAGGCATGAGTCGGCTGCCTCTTGCACGAAAACCACTGAGCTCATCGCGTAAAGCTTTGGCGTTTGTTTTGCTGAACTTTGTATTTCTCTTCACGTCGTTCTTCATCTACAAGCCAGGACAACACGTGCTTCACAGGGTCTCCAACAGGCCCTCCCATCGACCTATATTTCTCCCTAAAGCTACATCCCTCGGACCTAGTGCAATCGCTGCATCTCCTCCACCCGATGCACGACATTCTCCACAGCCCACGCTTTGTCCTCTACTTGCGGGTCAGCACTCATGTGCTTCAAAACCTCTTCTTGCTTATCGCGAGGCATGTCCAGGTATGACTCAATCAAGTCTCCGTCGATGAACTTCGAAGCCGGCGAAGTTCTGCGCCCGTTCGTGAAAGACCGCCATTCCTCATGACTGAAGCCCCCCACCCCTCTCACGACCTTGGTCATAGCAGTTTGCAAGTGGGCCAAAAACCTGTGGTTGTCGTCCGTCAAAGTGAGGATTGTGCCCACCATGCCGTTGACCGTTCCAAATAGTAGTGGCTGCCCACTGACGAGAGGTTTGTCCACCCCACCTGTTGCGTCTGCCTCCGTTGACTTTCGGTACAAGCGGAGGAATTAGTGGACGCCATGGTAGAGGCAGAATGCAGCACTTCGTTAGGACAGAGCGACCGAGTCGAAACGGAGTACGTATGAAAATGAAAACATATCTCGCGTGAGTGGGCGGGCGTTTGCGCGGCGGAACATGTTCTTCTGGTGTCGAAAATTAACGACGAGAACATATGATTTGTCTCAACCGGATGTGTATGGTGTTGTAAAATATACGGAAATATGGTGTTGTCCAACATAAAAAGCGAGCGACCTGCTGAAATTTTTTCAGTTTGTGCACTTGTCGGCGGCTGATACTATGAATCTTTCATATTACCTTCAATATTCCCGCTCGCGCCCCCCCCGCTTCCTTCCCAATTGTCGGGTGCCCGCTATAACGTGTTGCTGACTACGCCAAAGAAAACACAGCCAACAAGGCGACACGCAGATAAAAGTCGTTGCTGACAGTTCTGCACCCTGTCTCGTCTTCAGAACAGTGGCAACACCGTTGCTAGACGCTTACCTGCATGAGAAGGGACCCCTGGCAAAACTTGTTGACAAATTCACCGAGGTGGAACTCGCCCTGGATCTCTAACCGAGCCCTCTCTTCCTCTGTCGCCGCATCTGTGAATCCACACCACCAAGCAGCAGGATTTATCTTGATGAGAATGCACACATCGACTTCTGCCTATATCCTGGACACGCTCGACGTTTGCTCTCTCATCAAAGTTCGGCAGCCCAACCACTAGCCTCATGCCAGCACGATACCATCTAATCTACAGTAGCAGGTACATCGTGTCAATAGCCAACAGGATCAGCTGGTCGCACTGGTGGCCTCCGAGGCAGTCTCGAAGCAGTGAAACTGGGCAACCTTAGGTATGATTCTCTATCCTCTCTATGGGGGAGGAGTGTATTTATGCAACATGCGCCTCTCTAGTAAGACTGCGGCATACGTCGACAAAGGAAAAGCCCTCGGTGAAGGTCTAATTGATCGCGCGAGTATGCGCTGCCGGCGCAAGTCCATGAGGGAAAGGAGTGCTGGAACCAACGCGTAGTAAAGTTCCAAGCTGAGCTGGGATGGCGGTATATACATATTTCGAACCCGGATTGATGTCATGTAGACGAACCTATATAGTCAATACGTACGAGACAAAACTAAAAAGTGTCTTCCTGAGGTGGAAATCGCCAACAAGCAAGCGTGAAGAACACTTAAACATTGAACTCAACCCTAAATGCCACGTGTATATGCTCACCTGCGTTTCTTCGCAAGGTGAAGATGTTGCAGTCGCTCTCTCCACCAATGTATACGTCATCGCTTAGCATCTCAACCGCCGTCATCCAGTTCGCGTGATAGTCCCGGGCAATTTCCTATAAAGCAAGGCGATAACGTAGCTTTTAGATCAACACGCATTGCACGTATATCCAAGGCAAGCGCTGGTAATCGTACACTCGCAGTGATATTCATATACTCGCGAGGCGTTGACACGTTCCTCAAGGCCAGGCAGGATGCGACGGCGAAAACGGCCCTGGCGACAATGTGCAGCACTCACCTCAATGGCACCATCAACCGCCTTGTACACGAGGAGGCTGACGGATCGCATGAGGTCTCCGACGACGATGAAGTCACCCCGGCTCTGCCAGCGCATGCAAAACGATACAACCCGGGTTGGGAGAAGAAAAGAAAATAAGTGATGGACATCGGGCGCTACTGTGGTTATTACTTTTCAGCTACAGCAAAATGCAACAAAATGTTATTCCCTGACCAGCCAAAAAATGACCGTAACGATGACCAATATTATCAGGCTGTTGGAACCAAGCACCCGGTTACCAGGCAGGGTCGAGGCTGGCAAATCACCAAAAGGCGGATGGATGGCCAGGTGGCGTCACTTAGGAGGAGCGGCGAATAAAGTAGGCAAAGTACTTTATCAGCTTACAATAACTGCGGCGGCACATTTAGTACACACAATCCAACCTATACACCTCAATCAATGATCGTGCAACGCGTGAAATACGCCTCGAATGAAACTCTGCATGAAAATTTTCAAGGCCGAACAAATATGTGCAACAAGTTCAACTTCGAAATATGACAAGCCGGACAAAAGCCGGCTGTACGTTTTCTCGTCTTCGCAAAGTTGGGGAGCCAGCTGAGATTCCTACCCAGCATGTCGGTTTTAAATACGGTGCGAATGGGAGGTGCGCTTTATCAGACCCTCCGCGCGTGTCTCAACAGGGAAATACTGGGAAAAAAGCTGCAGGTACTTGCCACAACTTGACTCTAACGCAACAAGAGCATCTCGTAAGCAGAGGCAATTCGACACACTCCACCTGCATGTACAGCGCCAGAATGTGCCCGTGGTATCCGCATTCGGTTTGCAGCTCCTGCACTCCGTCATCCTTTTCGACCCATCGGAAAAGTTGCACCTGCGTCACCACATTGGTACGCATTAGAGCACACGCCACCGCGACTATTTCCTCGGTAAACAAAGCGAACGGGTGCTCGCGGCGTTCTGCCGGCATGTCTCTGAGATTGTTCTGGTTTCATCCCACGCGTAACGCACAGGGGGGCGTATACTGGAATGCCTAGTATACATGTAACTTTCCGATAGTAGTGAGTCCATGTCCAAGAAATAAACGTTGCAAAATATTTGAAAGTGGGATCGGAAGGGTGAGAAATAGTGCTCCACTTACCTTGCTGTTGATGCCTGCTAGGAGTTTGCCGTTAAACGCGTTGAGAACGTTCACCGCTCCTCGCGTCTCCTCTTCTGCCACCAGAGTCACTCTCCTTTCTGCACCTTGCCCATCCACGCTGAAAACCAGCAAGCGCCCAACCGCTGGCTCGCACTCCTGACCCCAAGAAGAGGAAACACCAGAGAGCAAGACGTCCGTGAGAAAATGGAAGAACGCCTTAACCCACACGATAAATATTCGCCTGCGAAGAAATGGTTGTTGGCCTGCACCAAATCCTACACCGACCGTGCACAAGACCTGCACGTTATAATTTCAAAAGCAAAATAGTCATCATGATCCTCATGATAACCCAAACGTCGAACGCAAACGGCTGGAAGGCAAAACCCCTGCCGAAAGCAAAGCAGCGAGACAGCAGAACGACCCCGCGCGACTGGGCAACAACTCATCACTGCCAGCCAGCAGTAACAGCATCACATGGCGCATCGAACGCCGCCTCTCACCTCTTCCCGCACGTACGCAGAACCAACCACCAGATACTCTTTCGGGTCATTGGCGAACACACACGAGACCAGCGAGGCCCCATTCTGGTCTCACAAAAGCACGAGCGACCAAAGCGAGCGAGGGGTGGACGCGGGAGGACGACAATATCAGCTCAAAGTGTGACCGCATACACACAGCAGAGTGGCATACTGGCCACAGCGCCGCTACAATCTACGGACTAGACATCTGACGATTCATACGTCTGTAAAATAATACAGGGTTGTCTCGAGCACAATCAATAACAGCGGCCGCCGTATATGTAACGTAGAAATGCACAATGGACGCCCATGTACATTTCAAAGGTTCATAGAAAAGGGAACGGACGTAGCCATGGCCCAATACACTCGAAGCGCGTTTCGATCTCACCTCGAACGGGTCAAGCGGGTGACAGTAGAGCTCGTCAAAGTTTGTGTCGTCCAAAAACTTGACGAAGTTGTGCTCTTCTTCCACGTCGCTGAGGCAGGGAGACGAGCGTAGGGGGATAAGATAGCATCACAGCTTGCGGCACAATTGCAAAAGGCTATCGGTTTTATCGGTTTCCGTCTGGAGACTACCACACGAATCCATCCACCTTGTTGACTGCAACCAATGCGCCACGCCTGCGTATCTCGTCTAAACCGTAAACAGGTTCAACAAGAGTCGATGTCATAATAGTTGACATACCTATTCTCGACGGCGCGGTAGCTGGTGGTGATGATACCGAATACCCTGCCCGTCTCGTGATGAGTAATGCGTTGGGGAGCTTCTCCGAGGCTGACTTTCTGTAAAACAAAGGCAAAAAAAGGGGTGTTCAGCGATACTCTTCTTATAGGAGACTACGCCCCTCTCTGTTTTTTAAACTGCATGATGCTAGGTCCATGGTACGTGGAGCCCCAATGAGAGGCCACTGTCTACATTATTGCGTTTTTCAATGCGGAGCCTGTTCCGATTAGAGGTGGAAAAGTAGGCCTGCGCTCTCCCCTCGACTACCCTAGTTCCTGAATTGACATTTTGTTGCGCATTGGGCTCAGCATTCCCAGCGCTCGTCGACGTGGGTCAAGGCACACTAATTCGCGCAAGGTAGTTTTCGCGCAGTTTTTAAATCAACCAATTTTGCCCAAGGTCGCCAAGAGAAGCGCGACGTGCTTGTTATTGACAGCAAAAAAAAACAAACAGGCAGCTAGGCGGAGCTACATCTGGCATGGTCATCAGCAGATCGATCCATGGTGTAATACGCTAATTAATCCTCAGCACGGCAACATAACTCACACCTGATACTGTAGAGCATACGCAATATTAAACTAAAAAAAACGCACAACTTGCTCAAAGATCGAATGCAGTGTTCTCAAGTGCGACAGCGAGTGGGCAAGCGTCACCTGGATGTGAAGCTTCTGGATATCGTCGATGGTACCGATCGTCAAGCTGCTTTCACTTGCCAGCGCTAAGCAGTGTGGGAGCGGGCTGGAGTCGAAGGAGCAAACGGAGGTGACCTGCAAGGAAATATCGTAACATCACGCACAAATTAGTTCACGTCAGATACGCGGGAAAGCTTCGCCATGGTCAGCACATGTACAACAGCAATGGCTATCAATCCACAAGAAAGGGCAGGCACGGCTGCAAATTCACCTCGCCCATGTTGACGTTCGCGTACAGGAGCTTGCCCCCGCTGCAGTATATGACCGCAGGCCGGTCACTGGCGACGAAGACACACACCATTCCGTTGTTACGGAAACATGCGAGGCCTATGGGTTGAGTCCCCAATGCCACTTTCTTCGGCATTCCGAGCGCCAGCCCCGATTCTTCAGACATCTCCAAGGGAAACGACACGACGTGACCATCACCCAACCCGACGAACAAGTAGTGCGTGTCAGCGATTGTGGCCATTATCACAGACCGGGCCTGCAGATTGCACCACGGAAAACGGGGCGACAGATTGAAAACGACTCGTGCATTAAACCCTTGTGTTAGATCTACCCTACGGATGGGACGGGAGCCTTCATTCCGCACAATATGCCAACGTCTACGCAAAAACAATCTGCACAACATGGCAACCTTCAAGCATAAGCACCAAGGTCGGGTGTACTTTGTAGCGAACAAGAACAACAGCTGCTGCGGCAGCCGATGACGTATCAAAGCACAAGCATTTGAAAAGCAAACGGAAAACTGCAGTAAGTTACTCCGTAACTAGAAACTACGCAGGAGCACCCAACACACGCGCCACAGGAGTACCGATGACAATGAGTGGAACTCGCCTGTGTGTCACCTCCGAGAGGCTGAGATGACACCTCCTGAAGGTCGGGAAGAGTCAGCAGTCGCACCTGGAACGCGCAGTCATTCCACGGCACACAATTACATCAAACTACACACACGTCCATTCAACGTGAAATAATGAGAGCAGTCAGAGCATTCCTGGAAAAAATCTGACTCGTCAAGATGGCCACACAACTACTGTACGAGCACTGCCTCTTGACCATAAACGGCAAGCTTTCCCCCCCAAAACTATACTGTATGTATGGCAGAATTTACCGTCATATCTGTCCACATGCCGACAGCGACAAGCGCATCCAACTTGCTCCCTTCCTCGCACTCCATTGCCGTTGTCACGGTGTCGGCGACCGACGATGGTTGGTTGCTTGGAGGGTTCAGACTGATGCATGCTATCTCGTTCTCAAGATGAACATGCGCTTTTTGCACCAGCTGCGAAGTTGCAAGAGAGTATCAGACAGTCGCGGCAAAAACAGAGGAAAATCGTGAGTGGAGTCCTACATGTGGAGAAAAGGCAAGAACCGTCCTGCGAAAAAGGAGAACGTTGTTGTGATCGCCGTTGTAGTATCAAATCAGTGCGCCCAACACCTACCCAGGGCAGAACAAATCACAGCGCAGTCGTCACCATCATACGGAGCCAGCACCTTGACTGACCTTCTTGGTGGCTACATCAACTTCCAGATGCACCAAATTGCCACCACCGAGGGCGAGCACCACTCGCGTCAAGTTGCCAGAAGCCACGGTGATGTTGAGATCTGTAGGTGGGTTCCATCTGTCAATCACCTCGAGGGTATCGCACGCGATGAGGACAACCCCTCTCTCTGTTACCTGCACTACCATGTCTCCACTTACGCAGCCACAGAACAGCGTGCATCCCCGTTGAAAGCCTGCTATCTCTCCTTCTGCAAGCTGATGATCGCCATCTTCGTCCTCCTCAAACGCTAACACGCGGGTTTCGCTGATGAAAGCTTGAACAAGGTATTTGTCATGCTGCGCGCTCGAAGGACGAAGGGACCACATATTCTTGATCCCAGGAAGGTCAATAGCAGCATGCTCGTTGATGCCGATGCCATTGCGAATTATCCGCAACGAGCCATCCTTGTTGCAGCCACTGCAGGTCACTGCCTGCCCTTGCCCCTGCCGGTCCAGGTCCGCCACACACATGTCCATGATTGGCCCAAGGTTGTCGTAAGTCTCCAGCACTTCGATGTACGCGCCCTGGGCATCCTTCTCTGGGTTAAGTTTGATCAGCTGGCTGTCCCCGAAAGCACTTCCGATGAAAACGACTCCATTGTCCAGGTACGAAATGCTTGAGGCGCAACTTGTGTCGCCAAGTGCCTCAATGTGAGCTGTCTGAACGACCGAGCGTGCTGAGCCGGGAGTGAGAATGACCACATGCAGTCCTCCGAAGTGGTCACTAATCAGCAGGCGCGATCCATCAGCGTCCACCCACCCGTACGCGCACATCCGGGTGTTCTGAATCGGAATAGTGATGAAGGCCGTTCCACTGTGGTAGCAGATCGTCTGATGTCCCAGAATAAGTACCCCACCGAAAGGCTCGGGAACAGGAATGAGCTCACTGGCGTTGTGCTCTACGTTACACTGTGCCCATGGTCCGACGACGAACTCTTTATCGCGGACGTTGACGGCATAGGTTTTGATGTGGCGGGCGTAGCGTTGATCCTGGTACAGCACTGCGATCGTAGGCTTAGAAAACCCGGAAAGGAACTTGATGTCTAGAACCTCCAGCTCCTCCAGCCGGATGTTGAAGGCGTCTTTCAGCTGTCCCTTAGCATCCATGGGAATCACCTTGAAGTGGCCCTCATACAGGTGAAGTCCGATCATGCGATTCTGGGGGTCCATGACTCCAATCTTGCTGTTGTCGATGGCGCGACCGATTCGGTCCTTCACAGAGCCACTGGTTTTGGTGCGAATTTCCTGCGCCGAGGCGGGTCCGAGATGAATTAAAAGCAACATCAATGAGATAATAGCAGACCCTCAAGCTCAGTCAGGCTACGGGGATGACACATTGGTGGTACAGCAGTAGATCAAACTCTCTACGTACTCCAACGTGAAGTCGTGAATTAAACTTTGGAATTCCGGTTTAATTAATGCGATGTAGGCTGGATACTGCATAAAAACTTTGCATTTCCAATTTGCTCTGCCAACCTTGGTTGGTTGTATACTCGAGTAGTTGTTTGTTTTCACATGCGTGTTGTCCACTGATATTGCATTGATGCCAGGGGTTTGCATGGGTGAGTGGCGTGCGAGTAAATCACAGGATAATTGAAATAGAGCACGTCCAGTATGAATAGTACGTATTCAAAAATTCAAACCGCCATGCACACACTTGGAAACTACAAGTATTATTAATAATACGAGCTATCAATATTAACATTATTATAATACTCGTACGACACATGAGTTGAGTATATACTGCTGGAACTTGGTACGGGTATCTCTGAAGTGGTGATTTCGAATTGCTTTATGCCGCCAGGCGATTGCCCCGCTGTGCCGATATACCGGCGTATATATCACTTTTAACTCGCAAAAAGGGTACTAATCGCACGTGTGCAATTGCTTTATTGTGTTGACGACGTTCGATGAGCATGGTGTATGCGCGTCGTGTCGCTGTGTTTGCCGAAACGACGTTGTCTTGTACGTACAGCAGCAGTCCGAGCACGAGGGTTACTATTGTATTAATATTAATAATACTGCTGTAGGTCCAGTGTGGTAAATAGCTCTGCGACAGGTCGGCTCACCTGTCGTTCCGTGTCAAACTGAAGCACGCAGAACTGGTAGCGCTCAGTCAAAACAAACATGCGGTCGCAGCTCTCGTCTTGCAGGCGATATGCCTCCATGGTTGCAATTGCTCCATAAAGTGGCACATCGAGTCGGTGCTGAAGGCCCTCAGGCGTAATTTCCCAGATCTCTAGGCGAGCGCCTTTGGCAATAACCAAGTTCAAATCGTCTTGGCCTGTGAAATGACAGACAAGTGATTTACCAACAGATGTCGCTTTTTTCGCAGTGGCGACATACTGCGCCATGGCAAGCACAGCACAATTCAGTAAGCCACAGCTTCAGAACAACTGCGGTGCTACTCCCTTGTGGTTGACGCTCGTGGGGTCGTCGTGTGCGTCGTGGCATCCAGAGTGTTCTGGGCTTTCTATATTTTTGTAGGAGCCCCGGCACGCACACGCCGCCAGGTGTAGATGAGACCCAATTTTTACAAAAAACCTATTGACCACTCAAGGATCACTGCATCTCGGTGTTCTCTCGGAAAGGAGAGCTGAGTTCTTGGGTTCGACGAGCCATTGTTCTCTGCGAAGCTTACTTGCTACTGCAATTTCGAGGACTGGTACATAGCTTTATCCTGTTGTGGAATACCGTCTGAATCTCGGGATGGCGGTAGAGGTGAGTTGAGCCGCACGGCTACTTCAGACTAATGCTGAATGCTGTCTACAAAGACGGTAGCAGGGGGTTGGGAGGAGTACGTGCTGTATAAACATGTACCAGTGTCGTATAAACAGTAAAGCACAGGTACTGAATGGCTGAATGGACTACTTGTACATGTATTCCGGACAGATGTGGTCTCTCTTTGCAGACGAGACCTAATTGCACACCGGGTGTACAAATTGTATTTCTGCACACCTCCGCCCTTCTCCCGCTTGTCGTCGGCTGAGGGTTCGGGTTCGGGTTCGGGTTCGGGTTCGGGTCCGGTGGGTCAGCTTTGGGCGCACGGCGTAAATCGCTGGCAACCTGATTCCACCCCGACCTAACACACCAAAATCGAGGCTTTCAACCAACCAAAAACAAAGTATATAATACGAACAGTACACGGAAGACAGGAGTAGGTTTAGCAATCTGGGAGAAAGGGTCTTTAGGGGTGTTTTTGACTTGAAAATTGGGTAGCGCGGTCTGCACTTCGGAATCGTCGTCCGCAATTGAGAAATTTCCTGGTTCGATGCAAACGCGGCGCAGCCTCAGACCTGATGTATTTTTTTCACAGCAGTGTCTGCATAATTTTTTTGTGTTTATCAAGGATTTCCGTCGGAAAGATGATCATACTGTATAATCATACTGCATAATCGAAGGCCTTCCGGCATGCGCGTAAGGCCGTTTCCTATGCGGTTCGATTTTTGAGCTTCAGATTTTGACCCATGGCATTTTTAGATATGAGCTTGACAAATCGAAAGGGTCTTCCTATTCGGAAAAATCAGATTTATTGTGCGTGTAGAGATTCGAGCAAACGCCGAGACCAACTGCTGTTTTTGTGATTTGGCGCCGCGAAGAGACGCGCTGGGTGCGCTGCCCTGCGCGTAGGACCCAAGCGTCCGAGCCCACGCTGACTGCCTCTAGTCTGGTGGCGAAGAGACGTGGCGAGTGCGCTAGAGTCAACCTGTCTTGGAATTTTGTGTTTCGTTTGGTGACTTGACTGCTGCTGCTGCTGTACAGCTGCAGTGTAGTCTACGAGTACGTATCCACGGAGAGGCGCGTGCCGAGTGCTCTTCTCTTGGTCTCTAGGCCCGAGCCCGCGCCAGCCGACTTTAGTCTGGCCACGGAGGGACGCGCCGTCCGCGCGTCGGGCGCGAAGCAACCTCGCTATACAGCTGTATCACCATCCAACTCATCGATCGTTCTGCTGCTGTTTGCTGTCGTGGAAAACATCTTGAATTTAGAGAGCATGCCATTTTTCGATTTGAAAATCTGATGACCCAGGTCGTCGGTTTTTGGCCCAAAATCTGACGACTTGGGTCATCGGATTCTCAAATCGAAAAATACCAATCTGAAGCTCGAAATCGAACCGCATAGGAAACAGCCTAAATCGGAAACGAAAAATGGAGTGTTTGCGATTTTTTTTTCAACTTTTATTACTTGTCCAAAATTCTCCAGAGGTAACTTTTGAGGTAAATTTCTGAAAAAAAAAAAAAAGGCAAAAAAGTACTTGAACGCAGTCAGGATTTATTTCATCACCAAAATTGCGAGAACTTTTGGCCCTATTTCATTGGCCTACACGCACCGAGCAATATCCCGACGCAGAACGCATCTCCAATTTCAATCTCAAAGGATCAAAACACCAAGCACCTTCCATGCCACCATGGTGCTTGCTGTACGCATTACGACAACCGCTGGGAGCACAGAGGCTTGAGAGGTGTAGCTTGAGTATAGCGTGCACAAGAAGCGTTGGATTGTGCCAGCGGGCCGCCGCCGCTGCTACGGTACACGCTTTCGCCCGCTTGGTGACGACGTGGAGGATGCGTCGTCCCAAAAAAGGACTCGTACTCACTCGTACTCGTGCTCGTGCTCGTTCAGCCTTGCTTGTAGAGCGCGAAAGCATGGCAGCTCGTGTATCATTTCGATTTCACCATGCTGTGGTGCAGCACCAGCAGCAGCGGCAGCAGCGGCCGCGGTGGCGGCGGCGGCGGCGGCGGAGCGAAGCGGAGCGCGCCGGTGCTGTGACGTGCGTAGGCCGAGCTCAGCAGCAGCAGCAGCAGCAGCAGCAATCCCAAAATGGAAGCTGGTTGGTACGTGCTGGTGCTTGCTGGTGCTGACGCTGTTTATTTTTGTTGCTCAAACTGATGCTGCCCCTAGCTGCGGCTAGCGCTAGCTAGCTGCCGCTTGCTGTGCTGCTGCTTGCAGTCGTGGGATGGCAGTGGTGGCACCGCGGCCAACTCTGCCGCCGAAACCGTTGCTGGGCTGCCGTTGCTACTCGCACGCTGTTTCTTTGGTTATCGTTGTTTTTTTGTCCACCGCGTTGCCTCACCTCCCCACTTCCCTTCTTATTTTCGGAGGCGTCGCCTGCAGGATTTGGTTTACCTCACTCGCATACACACCAAAATCAGGAAGGGAAGGAAATTCACTTTTTCAGCGCAAGTAGAGTTTTTTTTTTTTCAACCTCTGTCACACTGCACAAACACTCTAATAATATACAAGTATTTGGAACCTTCTGTTTGAAAAAAAAAAACACTTGCATCAGCGAGAACACTTTTGCAGGATCAAACGAGTCGAACAGAAGTCGTGCAAGCAGCAGCAGTAGTAGTACCTACCTGCAGCAGCAAGCAGCAGGAGCAATAAGCAGCAGCAAGCACCAACTGGCAGAAGTGCGATCTATGTTGCGCTCCTCGACACTCGCTGTGCTAGCAACGCAGCCACAACGAAAAGATGGCTCTCCTTATTAATAGTTGTCCTCTCTGCCCGAAAATAGATCGTAGCGGCGAAGATCAGGAACGTGGCGGCAAGGGTGCACGCGCTTGCAGCAGCAACTGCTTGGCAGAGGCAGCCGCCGCAAGCAGCAGTAGCGCCTTCAACAGCGCTTGCAGCAGCGCATGCTTGTGGCGGCTCTCTTGCTTGCAGCGGCAGTGCTTGCTTGCAGCAGAGCTTGCTTGTGCAGTCGCGCTCATCGCTTGGAGCATCGCTCTTGTTTGCAGCAGGGCCTGCTCACCGCAGTGCTTGCTTGCCGCAGCGCTTGCAGCAACAGCACTGCAGCGAGCAGCACACCTGCATGCAGTAGCAGCACTACTACACGCAGTAGTGGCAGTAGTCCGTGACGTGTGGCAGCAGCTGCTGCAGCACCTATCTGCTCCAGCAGCAGGCAGCGGAGGCATGCAGCACTAGCGCCAGCAAATCTTCTTGCAGAACCCCGCCGATAGCAGACATGGCCCGAGGCCACTCTCGGCGCAAGCTTGTCCAATTCAAAGCGTCCGGAAAGTTTTCGGCGAACAGAAGGCAGCGGTGGAATATTATGTCACACAAATATGGCTCTAGTATATTACGCTACAAAAATATTGCGCAACATCGTCATTTTACGCAAATTTGATTAAGTTTTTTGCTTGGTCGTCGGTAACGGGGGAATAGATGAGCAAAATTCGTAACATTTTTTTTGCGCAGACACTATATTTATAAAATAAAAAACTAACTTGCAGAACTCTTTTTTTCGTTTGGTTTGATTTGCATCTGATTGGTCGAATAGTGAATCACTAAGCAGGCGCTTTAAATTGAAACTCGAAAAAAAACGAAAAAAAACAAACACAATAAATCGTATGGACTACTTTTGTTCTCAGTGTGATTCAATTTGGGCTCCTGCACCCTCCCGTTATGTGCAGGAGCGGCCTGCACTAAACTCTGTGCTGAACGCGTGTCGTCGATTTCAACCTTGCACGTCAGCCCAGATCAACCCGACCCTAACCGTAGCGCTCGCGCCAACCCTTTGGAGGGCTCGAGGTCGACAGGGGCAGTCTTTGGTCTCGTCACTACTGTGAAGAGCCAGGGAGGGTGTTCATTTGGATCGTTCCAGCAGCGAGGATTACAAGTTGTAGAGGATTGCGATAAAAATAATATTCATAAAAAAAAACTTCGCTGCTGGAACGATCCCAACGAACACCCCCCCTGGCTCTTCGCAGCAGTGACGCCGCGTGTTTCGGTGGCGTTTTCCCCCCAAAAAAATGCCGGGCGGCCGAAATGTCCGCCTTGACCAATAAGACCCGCATCCTGCACAAAAGTTTGTGCAAAGATTTGTGCAGGCCGCTCCTGCACTGCACATACGTCGAGTCTTCCATTTGGGGAGTTTGTCCAACTCGACGTGGCATGTCCCTGAAACCGAAACAAGGCACGCAAACTTGAGTGGTGTCGTCGACTGCTTTAGAGTCTATATTCACCATTACCGAGAGGCAGGGCAACGGGAGCAGCCGCAGCGCGAGGTTTGACGGCCCCTAGCACAGATTAGACCATTCGCAGCGCCTCAAAAAATTACAAGGCCGTCGCAAACCCAGTTTTTTCATCGCTCTTTGCCTCGCAAACCACACGAGCACCGACCAGATCATGACTTCGCTCAGATCGCTGTATCCCCGTCGCTGCTGCCTGTGTGGGGCTTCGGGACTGCGCTAGCCACCCAAGACATCCCAAGAGCGTTAGCCTCTTCGGCGGTGCCGGCAGAAATATGCAGCCGCTGACCGCGGCGCCCCGGGGACGGCGCGGACCGTCGCTCGCCTCGTTGGTTGCCCTCGGGTGTACGTTGACTATTCGGTGTTTTCAACTAAGTACGCTATTCCTCGATAGGACTCAAAGTCATATTTTTCACGAAATTATATTCAAATCAAATCGAATTCACTGTTGTCTATGCAATTACGATAAAACTTGCTCGTTAATAGAGGCCCTACGGTGTGCAGAGTACAATTTACATCCAATCCGTAAAGAAGTCATATTATGGGTTGAAAATGTGCGACTTAAGGCCGTTTCTTACCAGGTATGCGGGACTTTGTTTTTTGGGGTCGCAGATGGAGTTTTTTTTTTTTAATGTAGATTTTGCCCCGTAAAGCGAGGAAATCGAGCCGGGAATACTCTCGGAGAGTTATCGAGATTAGTTTCCCGCCTCTCGAAAGTCGTAGTTGGGAGATTTTCGGACCAGCTCATTTTTCAATTTTTATTCTAGAATAAAAAAGTTGATCAAATAGACCCCTCGTTTGGTCAACTGCCACTCTTCTGACTAAGAAAATGAAGAAAAAAAAATGGACGGACTAGTCCGAGGTTTTCGCAACTACGACCCTCCAGAAGGGAGAAACTGATCTGGTTACCTCTCCGAGAGCAGTCCGACTCATGCCGAGAAGAGTCGGCTCTATTTTCTTGCTTTATGGGGCAAATCTACGTGAAAAAAAAAAAAACTTTCTTAGCAACCTATAAAAGAGCGTCCCGCATGAGAAACGGCCCAAAAATAGCCGTATGTGTATGTATCAGTACAGCAGACACTTTCACCATGGGCACTTCGTGACTACAACAGCGGTCGCATCCCGTGAGGGCCGGCCCCGTTTAACGACGAAGCGTTTTGGATCGAATCGAATCGAGTCAAGTTTGCTTCTGACTGATAAAAAAATGAATCACCAAGAAGGCATTTTCATTTGTGGCGAGGGAAAGTCGATTCGATCTATTGGAACATAAATCCCATACCTGTTGATACTTTTTTTTTCGGTTCGATCTGATCAAATCGATTTCAAGTGGAGTTGATCCAACCTGACATGTAGGGTTGCCGATCAACTCAATAGCCACGTGCTGATTATGACTAGTTTTGGTCTTTAATTTATCAAGTTTAATCATGTGATGTGATTAATTGTTGTTTATTGTTGATTTTATGCCTGGTACTAGGTACCAGGGTATTGATTATTGAACTTGATGATTAGTTGATTATTTTTATATATCAAAGAGGCGTTTTGTGATGTAACCGTAAAAAATGTACAACCATAAACGTATTTATGACCATCAGCCAGCCCGGCAAAGAAGCAGCTCGTGCTGTCTCTGTCTGAGAGGGACGGAATCATGCACGGACGGGCCTTCTACAAATCCGAGGAAGTTGCAGAGACTGCAGTCGAAGTCGCAGGCGGGCCTCTAGAGTGGTGGAAAAATTGCTCTCGCGTCTATGTCCATATGCCATGCTAGCCCGCAAGTTTCTTGCGGTTCAAGTGTCATCTGCCGCATCCGAACGCGTCTTCTTCGTCGGCGGACTTGTCGTAACCAAGACACGCAGTCGTCTGAGCGGGGAAAGGGTAGGAAATGTCGTGATCGTCCATGAAAGCATGAATGGTATAACGTGTTACTGCCGTATTTTGGTGTCTTGTGGCTACTGCTTGCAGCGCGGTTAAGGATAGTGGCAATTTAGTATGTACGCCATGCGTGGTATCGTAATCGCGTGAATGGCGACAACATATATACCGGGGTACGAACTATTAATAAGTAGGACATTGATGAGGCTAAAGTGCTTGCGACGCCTTGCTGTAATAGAACACTGTTGTTGCGCGTACTACCGTCGCATTGTACCCGTACGCTAACTCGAGAGAGCGCGTGGGGGGAGGGACTCCGTGCATGAGCGAATCAAGGTTCCGTTCTATTAATAGCAGATGGCGCCGGACTCTGCGAAAAGAACCGTCGGAAATACCGAACAATCATGGTTGTTAACCACATCATCGTGTAGTTGATCGTTTTGATTTTAATCAACTAAATCATGATTAAATCAACCCGATTTGGACAAATCAATCAACAGTCAAAGCCTCGAAATAGAGTTGACAACCCTACCGACATGGCATGTTCACAGTGTGCCAATGTCCCCGGGCAGTCCGTCCGTTGTTTGGGCTTTGTTGACGACCACGACCGAGGCGATAAATCGTGAACCTCAACGAGTGGTGACCGGGGCAGCAGCCGCGCCCACGGCTACAACCGTATTTTTGTACCAAATCGAATCCAATTATTTCGATTCAGAGACTGATTTGATTCGATTAAAAAACGTCCTTCGTTAAAATGGGCCCTAAGTAGGATGATGACGAAAAATATTTGGGGTTTTCGTCGGGTTTCTACACAAAATAGGCTTTTTTATCAGGGTTCTGAAGCAGCAACAGCTGTATAGCATGCAGTAGTCTTTGAAGGTGGTATTGTTGTTGTTTGTGTGTATCGGGCAAGCGAAGCTACAACAACTATGCTGCAGCGATACACCAGTGTTTTATATATGTGTGCCGGATATGATGTGTGATGACAGAGCTCGTGTATATGCTACGAGTATCAGAACAACAGCAGTCACCGTCTTTCTCCGTACGCAGTGCGTGGAGCAGCACTTTCAACTCTTGGCATTAGGTCTGATCTCCATCCTTCGCCTCAACGCTACCGACATTGTCGGCATCAGGCGCGCCGGCGGCCGGCGGCCGTCCAGGCCGCCGGTGAAGCCCCCCTTTATGTTGTACTGCTGTACATGCATCCTAGCAGGTCTCAAACCAATTCTCAATTCCAGTTACCTGATATCAGTTCGTACTGGTATCTCAATGTAGCCTGGTGGCCAGGACCAACTTTCGTAAGTTCGGTATCCGGCCCGGGATACCTGGTTCGTTATCTTATCGGTATAATAGAAAGTTAAACCATGTAATTATACCTGGTATAGACTACTGCTGTACGTATACATAGCATTATCCATGCACTGCAGTCGTGGTCCCGTTTTATACATTTGAAGGCTGCAGTCCTTAAAGGGATATAAACCACGAACATACAGCAACTACGGCTTCAAAATCGACCTAAAACGACTTGACAACTATATATGTTATAGCTTGTATCAGGCGAGTATGGCTTTGGGCGAGGCGCCTTATATAGGGTCTACAAGGGGGCTACGCCGGCGGCCTGGACGGCCGCCGGTCGCCGGCTCGCGTGGTGCCCGAAATGTTACTGCTGTAGCAGCAGCGATGTGGTGCAGCATGTACTGTAGGTCAGACTTACTGCCAAGAGTTGAGAGTACCTTGCACTGTGACCGCGCGTGACTGCTGTTGTAGTGGCACTTGTATACGTATATTCGGTGACACACGGTCAGTAGTATAATAACAGTATCCGCACACAACAGTATTACCCAAAAATTCTTGGTATATAGGTATATGTATACGTATATTTGTCAAATTTTCGTACTTTTGCCAACTTTTCTCTTCGCACGAGCACTTTTAGGCAAAACAGTAAGTACACGGACACGAGAAGCCCTGCCGGTCACATTGGTGTAGGTCTCGGCGCGATCCGTGCACTCTGAAGCGCGTGGCAGGCGCCCAAAGTTTTTTTTTCCGGCGGGAGTGGATAAGACGATTTCCCTGGTTTCAGTACGAGAGGCCTTATTTTGTACGTACGTATCGGTACATGCTGTCTGTTTTCTCCCCCAGGCCCTCATGACCTGTGTGCCCACAGCTCAGGCATATACCAGGTACACAACAGACAACATGCACAGATCCCATCGTTCCAACGCTGCCGCCCACACGCCGTGCGTGTTCGACACACACATATGCGCAGTGTTGCTGTGGTTGGTTGTGTTTGTCGGAGAGTGCCGTCCGCATTCCATCGTCTGCCATATATTTTTTTTATCGGTATGTACCCAGGATGAAGTATAGTATCCCTGTACATTTTTTTTTTGGTTGTTGCGCGGACAGCACGGACCACCGCCTAGAGAACAATACCCACAGCAGTGCACAGAGCGTGCTTACCGCCAGCTTCCCACAGCACCACAACCCTGCTGCCCAGCAGCAGCAATGGGCACACCTTGCCCGTACGGATGATCATACTGCGGCTATCAAAGTTGGTTTTTCGGAGATTTCGATCGATCACTTGTGACCACGCCACGACCACACCACCTAACCTACCTGGTCCAGCATCATCATCACCTACCTCTCTCCCTGCTTCTTTTGCTTATTGCTGTGTGTGATCCAACATTGCCACTGCTCCGGCTGTGCTCAGCACAGTGCGCCAACAGCAGCAGCAGGCAGGGTACTATGCGCATGTGGAAGATCCGCGCTGTGCCCTCAGTAGTACCAGTGTTCGTTGTTGTTGTCATCGGCACATTGCCCCCCTATGCACGTACCTTCCGCAATGTGTGACCGGCATTTTTTGCTCGGTACCGATTATCCCCGGATCGATATATTCGTCGACTCGATTACAACAAAAACAAATCGTTCGTACTACTGTAAAACACTGCTGTACGACAATTACTACAGCAGCGTTCGTACAAAACATGCTTTACAGCAGTAGTTCTGATTGCTGTGTGTCCTACACACTGCTGACCGATAGATCCTAGAGCCAGCTGAAAGGGGATAAGTACACGTACGTTCCTCACGTGGCATTTTACATCAGTACTGCTCTATACGCAGTCGTACCTGTACAACCTACTCTACAGCAGGACTAACTGGTTGTAGGAGATCGTGCAATGTGGTTCAGAATGCCGAAAAAACACGACGTTACTGCGCTCGATAAAATTTTCGTTTCCGAGGTTCGACTCGCACCGTCCACGCTTTTTTTTTTCAGTACTTTTTTCTTTTTCTTTTTTTTTGATCACTTTTACTTTCCAGCCCACTCGTAGGAAGTTTTTACCCTCGACGATCTTCTGGACAAGCCGTGGTCACAGGTGTCGTCCCTTCTTCCCCCCGGTACGTGCCTTCATTTTTATCGCGCGTAGGGTTCAGCATTCCCACTGCTCGTCGATTTTCATTGAATGTAGCTAACTGACGCCCTCGCGCTTTCCGCTTATCAATTTTTTATGCAAGAAAAAGTCCCTACGAGCATGCACTCGGTGAGACTTGAACCCACGAAATTGATCTTGATAGGCACGCGGGCCACCAAGCCACCGGTGACGCCAGCAGAGTACTACAACTTAACAGCAGTACACTCATTATTATTCATTATTTTTATTATGCTTGCCTTCCGACAATATAGCGCAGATGCCGTTCCTATATAAACCGAACATCCTTCCTTAAATCAGTAGTATCCCTCATACATACTGTTCTCTGCCAGCCGTTTCCCAATTTCCATTCCCCACATCATTTCAGTTTAGCTACCGGCATTCATCCACCTTGCTTTTCTGAACGTTTAGTATTGTACGAGTATAATACAAGTTGTGAGAGTTGTGTTTTCCACTTGTGACTTTTTTCGTACCAGTACGTTCATCCACCTTGCTTTTCTGAACGTTTAGTATTATACGAGTATACTACAAGTTGTGAGAGTTGTGTTTTCCACTTGTGACTTTTTTCGTACCAGTACGTTCATCCACCTTGCTTTTCTGAACGATTAACTTTTTTTTACTTACGAATTAATCGCCACAAGTCAGCTGGATCCACTTCCCGCTACCCTATTTTGTGTTATTGATTCCGCACTAATTCCGTGAACATTATTATATTAGTCTGTCCTCAAAATAAATATGTTGTGTGTGTTCTTCACGTTTAAATGATGGGTGGATGCAGGTACTACTTCTACACAAACAAGTGTGCAGGGTTGGATACGAATACTATTTCGCTCTTGCGCCACTCCCCTACTAATGATACGGCACCTCCCGGAGGGGAACCTTGTAAATAGGTATGACTGCTGCTGCAAAGAGTTGAGCATGCTTTCGACAAATGACCGACGGAGAATGAAAAGTGACTGCTATATTGATACTCGTACGTACATTTGGTCACGCACAGAGTATCCTTTTTTCGTGGGCAATGCAACGCAGGTGCAGCCACAGCACTTTTGTTTTACACAAGCACGTAATATACCCCGCTGGAGACATGCAAACAAATTGTTCCTGTCGAAACCCCATCTTTGAATTTTCGGTGATTCTCGATAGATTACCTCCTGAAACACAATAGAGCAGTTGCTGTGAAAATCACGTTTAACTGTCATACATGTAGCTACCAAGCAGGATTCAAGTCGCCATGTACCCTGCCTCACCACTCCTGTTGTTTTTAGCTGATGTAGTGGTCGCTGTCCCAAGCGCTCGTTTCAGTTGACGTCTCAACCTCTCGCCTAAATAAATGAATACCACCGAGGTCTCCCATATTTACTGACACGTCAATACATACGCCATCGCGACGAAACCTGGAAAGCATGGTCGTGCCGGGCAGGCGAAACATGTCATAGACCTCGACCTTGGCCGTCCGCGCGGGCCCTTACAAGAACGGCGTGAGCAGGGCGGCCAAAGCTCCGGCGGGACCAGAGGTCGGAGAGCACCTCCCCGAAGAAGTCACGGTAAAAAATATTCCTGTCGCAAGGCGTTGCGTTACGCTGAGAGGGCACGAAAGGCCCGTCGATTGCGGAGATAGCCTTCGTAGGTTCCGACATCGAGGTGCGGCGCCGCGCGAGCGCATCGGCGATGCCGGCCGCTACGGCCGAGACGGGGGCACGCCCTGACGAAAAAAGCGCGCGAGAAGGCCTCGGCGGCGAGTGACGTCCGCATATGAAAAAAGCGAACGATGAATCTAATGATCATAAGTATATTTGATATTTATATAGGGTCGGTGGTCGCCTTATTCAGACGACTGCGACTACTCAGGAACCCTAAGGGACCAGGCCCCCCTGGCTACGCCAGCAGTTCTTTGTTTTGGCAACTGCAGCACCTCTCAGTGCAACATACCAGGTATGCCTCTTCCAGACCTTCAGGTGCCGCCCAGGCACCCTAAGGGACCAGGCCCCCCTGGTTACGCCAGCAGTTCTTGGTTTTGGCAACTGCAGCACCTTTCAGTGCAACATACCGGGTATCCCTCTTCCAGACCTTCAGGTGCCGCCCTTCGACCGGTTGAAAGAGTACGCTGAAGCAAGTCGCAACAACGAGACGTGCCATGCGTTGCGCGGCCAAGGATGCTTTTCATTAAGGCCTATGCTGAGGTCGGCCAAGCAAGTGAACGATGTTCATCGCAGAGTAATAACTATGTGCCGATCATGTTCGGGGGTCGCTAGGGCGTTGTTTTTAGCTTGTACCAGGTAATATATTAGCGTCGCAGTGTCCGACGTTCCGTAGTGATTTTAGTACGATGTAGCAAAATATGACAATATTCTTAAGCAAGTAGCGGAGTCCAATACCATAGCTCCACCAGCCCTCTGTCGCAGATGATGCTCATGAAACGCTGTTGAGCTGGACGTCAAGCATGCGAGGAAACGCATGACTTGGAAACACGACCGACCCCACGTGCTCTCGCAGCCCGAAACCTCAAAGTTGGTACTCAATGAGGTGTTGTGTTCGCTACACGACTGAATAGCGAGATGCCTTACGCAGCTACGGAGCACCCTATATACCAGGTAGTGTAATGTGGAGAGAAGGCAAGTGCCCGGAGATGATGTTGCACAGAAGAAGTGTGACACAGGAGTCTGTGCTTGGCCAAACTCAGACCCAGTTCGTATTGACGTTCTCTTATATTTTTGATTCGAGGCTTGCTCGAAGAGGCAAGTGGGACAAGTGAAAGATAGGGGGGGTGGGGCAGGTGGTTTGAAGCCAGAAGTATTAGCTGGCGTCAACCGGCTAGAATCTACTGGCAAGGGTACATACGTCACCCTCAACTTCAATCGTACAAACACCCCGTAAAACCTGACGTATGGACATACCACGTGCGTACATCCCCGTCTCCTCGGCTACCTTAAAATACTAGCCTGCGTGTCCTATTTACGAATGCAAATATCTTACTCGGGACGACGAGAGGATAATGATCCAACTGCAAGGAATACTAGCCTGCGTACCGGTATTCTAAATGCGAATATCTTATTCCAGGCGATTAAAGGGGTACGATCCAACTGTAAGGAATACTATCGAACGAATCCTACCGATATGCGGTTGGTCCATTTACTATAAACCAAGGTGCTCTTATCACAGTAGGTACTACAAGCTATGAGGCGAGTACGACTATAAGGCGACTTGAAGCCGCTTGTCACTACAGTTGGCGGCCTTATAACGGGACCACCACTGCTGCTGCTGCTGCTGTATCTAACACTCGTGAGTCAAGTCTTTGTGCCCAGCCACCACCGTATTGTTGAGTAAACCTGTAGACTGGTCATGCTGTACATTAGTGTTGGATGTCGAACCCGAATCGAGTTCAATATGTACGAAATCGATACACGAAAATATAATAATCGATAGCTTTTCAAATACTCCATATGTCGAATCTTTCGTTCAAAATCATACCAGCACGAAAAACACGCGGATACCAGGGAATGCAGTGTAAGGCTGTTTCCTATGCTGTTCGATCTCGAGCTTCAGATTTTTTTTTTGCGATCTCAAAAATGAGTAACCCTGCTTATGCAGTCCAAATATTCAAAATCCGACCGTTTTTTTTTTTTAGATTTGAGAATCCGATAACCCAGCCAACATCGGACGACTTGGGTCATCATATTTTCAAATCGAAAATGGCATGCTCTCTAAATTTCAAGATGTTTTCCACGACAGCAAACAGCAGCAGAACGATCGATGAGTTGGATGGTGACACAGCTGTATATATAGCGACGTTGCTTCGCGCCCGATTCGCGGGCGGCCTGTCCCTCCGTGGCCAGACTACAGTCGGTTGGCGCGGGCTCGGGCCTAGAGACCAAGAGAAGCGCACTCGGCACGCACCTCTCCGTGGGTACTTACTCCTAGACTACAGTACAGCAGCAGCAGCAGTCGGTCACATTGTGAAATACATACTACCAAGACGAGTTGACTCTAAAGCACTCGCCACGTCTCTTCGCCGCCAGACCAGAGGCAGTCAGCCTTGGCTCGGACACTTGGGTCCTACGCGCAGGGCAGCGCACCCAGCGCGTCTCTTGGCGGCACCAAACCACAATAACAGCAGTTGGTCTCGGCGTTTGCTCGAATCTCTACACGCACAATAAATCTGATTTTTACGCATAGGAAGACTGTTTCGATTTGCCAAGTTCACATCTGAAAATGCGATCGGGTCAAAATCTGAAACTCAAAAATGGAACCGCATAGGAAACGGCCTGAGCTATGAATGCGTACCGGTACGAAACACCCTGGGTACGGGATTTCGGAAGTTCGACGTTTCATATTCCAGTATATCGAAAAATTCCAACGCTTTTCGCGGTGCGGCTATTCTTACGGTGCGGTGCGGTTCGGTGCTGTTTTAACGAACCGCACCGCACCGTGTGATAATGCCTTGAACAAAACCGCACGGCATCGTAGGATTATCATAAATTGACGTCCGTACCGCACCGCACCGGGTCTGATGATTCTAAAAATGTCGTAAATCCGCACCAAATCGCGCCCTTCGACTCTCGAAAATATAAACCGCGAAAAGCTCTTGGGGTCTGTTAGAGATATAACTTAAGCACCGAGCTGCTGATTGTTAGTTCAGTGGTTACGGTGTATCTCTAATGAAGCACGATCCGGGGTTCAAATATCTCCGACGTGCAACTTGCCGTTTTTCTTGTTTGGTGGAAATTACGGAAGTAACCCAGAAGATCATGGTACACACGTTCAGGCAAGAAGGAGCGCCTTAATCTTCCTGTTCGGGGCAGCGCCGACTACAGAGGTTGCAACCCTTGAGTAATATAGAGGTTCCGACTTAACAGAAAGTGGAACTAGTGTACCCCGGATTGTGCTTTTACTATACCCTAACCATTGAGCTGTCAGCGCTGACTATTAGCTCAGTGGTTGTGGGGTGTATCCCCAATATTTTCTTTGAAATTAAGTGCTTTGCTACGGTGTGGTGCGGTGTTAATTGGCATCGCACCGTAAGGTGTCAAACCGCACCGCACCGTATGGAAATGAAAAATTCCGCCCCGCAACGTACCCTAGGATTCTCCGAAGTGAAAAACCGTACCGCGGTTCGGTGATACATCGTGAAAAGCCTTGAAACTTCCGATGCAATTTCCAGCACTAGTATCAGCGCAAAAGCCATCAATATTTTGCGATGGACAAAAATAACTATGAGATTTAAACTTGCTTTTGTTCGTAATTGTCTTTTTTTTACTTGATTATAATCACCTGCCTCGCGCTCAGCGAGCCCACGACGAATAATAGTCGCTTCTACCATCTTGCTTGGCGTTCTATGGTGCCTTTGCGTTCTTTCTTATCGTGCCACACTTTTTTTCTCGGCAATATTGTTGCTTTCTCTGCGTTCTTTGCTTTCTTTTCTCCCTCACACTAACCTCAAGATGAATTACTCACACTAAATCCAAGATAACAAAAATCCCACACGAATTTAAAGATTAAAAATTGCGACGAAAATGATGGAAAAAAATCGAAATACGGATGCTCCAAACTGGAGTTGAAATCGAAATTCCGTGAAACTGAACGAGAGAGCCGATCCTACACTAATTTCAATATATTACAAGAAAAGATATCCGAAAAAGAAACGAAAAATGGGTTCTCAATACGCGACTCGGAATCCAAATCCCGTCAAAACTAAGCGAGATAGCCGGTGTTGCACTACTTTCAAGATAGTCAATTCCAGTTCACCAGTATTTTATTTATTTTCAGGGAGGGGTTTTCAGCGATGAGACAGGCTCTCTCTCGTTTAAGTTGGTGAGGCTCGCTCTCCACACAACAACACAGCACGTGCAACCTCGGAGCAATGAGTAGCATGTCCGCGATTTACCGTTCATCCCCGCTAAAGCGATCCAAGTCGGGTGCCTTAGCTTCTGGCGGAGCGAATTCTACGGGTGGTAGTGGAGGCGGCGGTGGAGGAGCGCCCTGGACGGTTGTGGGGGGAGAGCCTCAAAAAGGAATACGTACGGTGTTGCAGTCATACGTGTGGCGTCCGAGCTGTTTTTTTTTCCTGAATCATGGTGGCGGGACTCTTGGCATTTTTCAAGGCTCCAATTTGCAGCTACAATATTAAAACTACAGTACAATCAATCATGGACCTCTGTCCGCTTCGCATACTTTGTTGTACTTTTCCTTGCTGAGCGAAGCGCCTTGTATAATTTACAGGCTGATTCAGCGAAGGCAAACCGCAAAAGTGATTATCGTTCTCATAACGTGGTTTTTGTAGTCGGATCTGAAATATATTGCGCACGGATCTTCTCTGATACGTTTTGAAGAATCGTTGCCGCGCACTTTCTCGATAAGGTTTAGGTCCGCCATTAGCCGGGGTTCAGGGCGGCGCGGGCGATTTACCTGGTACGAGTTTTACTGGAACCCCATAAAAACAGTAAATCAACCCCGATATCTATCCAAAAAGTACGCGCCTACGAACTTTCGTAATATACTGGTGTCACAGAAGATATAGGCGAAAATTCATCCAGGTCGGACTAAAACCGCCGTGAGTAATGGACAAAAATGTTTCGTTGAGGTGTTTATCAGATTGCCAGCAAATTTACTGATGTGTGATATTGGTATACAGCAGTTCACGCTGTTGCCGTTTTAGCCAGAAAAAGTTAATATCCGAATAGTCTGCAGCGCGAGATTAAGAAGCTTTTAAATGAGATTTGAACCAAATGTGCAAAAAAACCGTTGAACAGAGGACGGCTAAAGCAATCCCCCTGTATCCGTGAAGAAATTTCAGGCATGTAGATTTATTGCAGGCATAGCACAGTAGCTATTTCGGGCATGTTAAGCTAGCTATGTAGCGCCCGCCACCCGCCTCCAATTCCAAACCTGGCGGCGTCATTGTCTTACAGCTGCTGCTAGGGATCACTGCGATACATTGGTTATTCAAGTACAAATTAGCCCAGTACATCAGGCGAAGTCTGTGGTTGACTTCTCGGGTCGGTTCCTTGGGTGAACCAGGATCTTCACACAGTCGGAGATTCATTGGTCGTATGCTTCCACCTCTACAGACAAATCTACGCTGCTGATCCGGCCATTGGGGATATACGGAAATGTGCACCCAAGAAAGACGAAAAAAATTGGCCCGATGATTGATCGGTCTAGAGAACGAAAGGTAATCGCTTATCACGACGGTTGGCATCTTTCACACCTCGTTTATCCTGAGCAGACCAATCTCGCTCCTCGTAGTTTTGATACCCAAAAAGTCGCCTTGTCAAGCACCCCTTTTTTTGTTTCCTCGCCGACAAAACGCTTCTGAATCTACTACTTCCGACAGCGGGTTCTGCATTTATTGAAAATCTGTCCTAATCGCACGTAAACGCCACTGCTCGTATCCGCGACAGGTAGCATATTCGAGCCCAGTCCCACCGCAGCTGTATGGTACCCTTGGGGCGGCTCTCGTCACGGCAGGGCTGGGCTTCATGTCGGTATCTTTCGTACAACAAATGAACGCGAAGAAGGAGCAAAGCGTTACGAAGGACTTGCCTCTGGTGCTGACATCATCTGCGCTTCTAGGATTTGGAACGCTCTTTGTTTTGCTTTGGTCCGGGGTGTATGTCTAGCCTCTCTGCAATATTGTCACCGTCAGTTGCTATTTCGAGCCGTAGTTTGGCCCTTCGATGGTAGTCCTTCTGAAGCGTGATGTGACGTGTGTGTTTGCTTGAATCGCCGCTTCAAGTGTAAGGGTTTACTGAAGTGAGGCTCGGAGTTAGTTCGGTATCAGCTGGGACTTGCCCCCGGCGAATGCTGAGGCTACTCACCCTGTCTGCGTGTAACACCATCGGTAAAGATAAAACAGCTCATCACTATTAATAGGAACCCGCGCTGGTGGATGTTTGCATCTGTTGTCAACTGCTGCGCGCGCTGGCAGAAGGCACAGAAATACCAATTCAAAGGTCTCCGATTTCATTCGAAGCTCACAAGGAACCCCGGTATTTTTGCCACCCGTGAAGACTATTAATAGCAAGTCGCCTCGCTCGTAAACGTGGTTCTGGTAGTTTCTATTGGGTCGCAATCCACAGAAAGGGAAGTTCTGGTGGCCCTTGACTCGTGTGATGGTGATACTAACGTATTTTGACCGACAACATCCGAGAACGCTGAGGCAACCAATACCGCTACGACGTAGTGGAACTACCATTTAATTGTACACCATTGCTCCAAAAGTCCAAGGTGACGTGTATTGTATGGCGCTACAATGCCTCTCGGGATTTTTTGCTTCGATGTCCTTGGATGCACTGTTGATCATACTAGTTTTTAATACTAGTTTTAATATGCTGCAAACAAGCAAATGCCGTTGCCTACTGCCACCTGTGTGTGTAGTGGTGATGGTTTTACAGCCGTCGCCGCTACGAGGCGTTGCATTACATCTACGAGGAGAGTACGGAGTGTGTCCGACCGATGCATCACTAACAATGTGTTCGTATCCGTAGACTCGAGCCTTGTTGTTTTTTTGCAAGATTCGTGTCAACAGGTTACCGGGGCCGGGGTGAAGGAGGCGGCATCGTTAGTCGAACTAAGGGCGCGCGGGCCGGGGTGTGTGGAGCTTCCCCTTTCCGACATAAACACCTGTTAATGGTGAATTGCCTGGATTGGGGCTGGCGACCGTCAATATATCGTACGGCCCATGCAGGACAATTTGTTGTCATCACTTTTCAGTGCATGTCTTTTAAATAAAATAATTGTAACGTGAAACAGCAATATGACCGTGACCGCCGTCGCGAGCTGCGTCGGTAGCCGCGGAGTTTTTTTGTTGTTGCTGGAAAAATGAAAAATGCGACATTTTCGACCGATATTAAACCGAAATTGACCCGGAATCCACCCGAAATACCCGGAAGTGGGCGCTAATGGCACCCGCACGCACATCATGCTCACACAGATCAAGCCTTACTGTGCTGTCATCGCAAATGACAACCAACAATTATACGCACGTACATACGATACATTGTTATTAGGCTTGCCATCCGACAATGTGCAGCATGAGCTTTTCACCATTGATCAATCAAAACATTACTGAAAGAAGAAATACCCGGATACAAAGGAAACCTATGCACAGGTCTATCTATCGTCTATGTCTACTTCCTTTATGCTGTATCTACGATACTCTCATGTGTTGTCTTTACTCCTTCCTACATCTTACTATGTACTCGCTACTTTATATTCTTAATCCTAAGCCGCATCCAAGCTCCATCCCCACGCCATCGGTGTGGGTCTGTCATGCCCCCCCCCTCTGCTCCTTCTCGATTCCTGACGACCCCTAATAAGCTAGAATCTAAATCGCGATACCCTCCTCGAAATGGCGACCTGTTGTTAAGATCAACGATTGCGGGACACTTTGTATCCCTGGACAGGTCTGCCTTTTAACTCGGTAATCGTTGGTACTCACGTGTGTTGCTTAGCTATAGAAGAAGAGCAGTTTTATTCCTTTCGTGCACGTGGAGACTGCGACCAAGCTCGTGCGCCTCTGGAAAGCCCCTGGTTTTCCATCTAAGATACGCCTTCCAAGTACTACAAATACGTTCCCAGTGACTGAACCTAGGTAATTACCGGGCTTTCAACCTCATACAAAGCAGTATCATAACACTAGCCCACTCTGATGAGCCGTATATGCAGAATTATGGGAAATTCGTGGAAACCCCGATTCCACGAACTAGAACATGAGTCAAAGATGCGGCTCCTCAAAACCCACTCCCACACTTCTGAACGGCGAGGCAACGAAGCCGGCAAAGTACGTAAAAAAAATATAGGGAAGACCTAGCCTTAAGGGGCAGGAAGAAATCGTCGGTGAAAGCCATCGCCATGCCGCCCGCACGGGGGGGGGGGGCGAGGAAGATGCACGGAAAAGCGAAAAGTGAGTACGGGAACGAAAAGAAAAATAACACGGGAGACGGCAAGAACCACCTAAACCCAGTCCACAACTCTGAAAGCGCGTCCTGGGCCGCAATGAGCGGCCGGGTGCCCAGACCAGTCCCGACACTGGGCGGGGGGGGTAGGCAGGACAAAATACGCAAAAAACACATCCCCAACCCAGCCCCCCCCCCCCCAAAAAAAAAAGGAAAACACACCAGAAACATATCGGGCAGACAAAAATTCATCCCCCAAAGTCCAGGAAGACGACAAAAAATAAATAAATACGAAGGATCGAGTGCAGTCAAGAAGCGAAAATCAGCTATCCACGGCGGCACCTCGAGATTCATCTACGTTACGCTGGACCCCCCGTGTAAACGCGCTAGCCAAGTGAATTTGCAGACACCAAGAACCTCGTACAGCTCTCGTCGAAGTCGTGTAGCGCCCCGGAGAAAGAGGAAGCTTGATTGGCCACGGGTCGTCCAAAAATCGAACCAAATATACTCCATCCGTCGGTGTAGTTGCGCTGATTTTCCCGAGCCACCACAGACCGTCGTCGCCCTTGTACCAAAAGTGGGCCCCGTTGGGAAGTACAGTGTTGCTGTATCGGCGGAGCCAATCGGCGTGCGATATGCAACCATAGCCGGGTGCCAGAAACCGCTCGCCGTTCCTCCGAGAAAGCTCCCGTTGTGCCGCGGCAATTCTCATTCGGCGGTACAGGCGGTTGGTTTGGCGGTGTTGGTTCGGGGTGCCGGCCCAGTAGCGCAAAATTGCGTGGCGAGAAAGATGAAGGTCCATTTCCCGTTCCCAGGATGGCCGGGATAGTCCCTTCCAGTGCGTCTCGTACATCACCGCGAAGACGCCACCTCGACCTCTAATCGATTGATGTCCAGTAAACTTTTCCACTTCGAGTCGTTCAAGAGGGGGCGAAACGTCGTCCTCGGTGACGTGGTACGGAGGGGATTTCTTGGAGAAATTGTTGAGCACGTATTGCGTCAACCCCGCCGGCAAATACTTCGTCATGTCGCCACGGTCGTGGGGGTTGGCACAGGGCTTGCAGCGTTGAACAGATACGCGCCGGCGAGCCTCAGCGCCGGGCATATCGGAAGGAAGATCCAAATACAGGAGCTTTGCTCCGAGAGGAGATCCATCCGGGGTGTCCGCTGAGGAGCAGGGGCCAACTGCGAGAACTTTGTAGGGGCCCGTCCAGTTGAGTGAGAGTTTGGCCTTGAGGACCTTGGCGTCCGTGTCTGGTTTCGCGCCCTGGCGGATGGTGGCCGCCGTATTGTACACCCACACCCAACCACCAACGCCAAATTTAGGGACCGGACGCAGAGCGTCGGAGAGGGCGGAGTTGCGGCGGTTCACGCGAGCGACAGTGAGGGCGTGGTGTTCTCGAACGATATCGTACGCGCGCTGCTGGCGGTCCGTCGCCAAGTCGCAGTAGGCGAGGTGGTCGCGGGTCAAGCTCTGGTGGCTGGCGACTCCAGCACGCTCGAAAATCGTAAGAAGGAGGCGTGGGAGTCGACCCATATGTACCTCGTTGGGAGCCAGACCCGTGGCGGCACTGACGGAATTGTTGTACGCAATTTCGACGTGAGGGGAGCTGTTCATCCCAGTTGTTTTGGAGCTCTTTGACGACCATTGCCAACCTCTGGGCCATCGTGTGGTTTACACGTTCCACCCCACCGTTGCCGTTTGGGTGGTAGGAGCTGGTGGCAATTTTTCGAACCCTGAGAAGCTGATATACGGCGTGCGAAAGCTTGGAGCAGAACTGGAGACCGTTGTCCGAGAGGATGCTGCGCGGGCACCCCCAAAGAGGGATATACCGGTTGATGAGAATGTTAGCCGTGCCCTCAGCCGTGAACTCTGCCGCTGTGACGGCGTACATGTCAGCTCGGCGGCTGAAACGATCAGTGAAAAGCAAGATGTAGGTAATACCTCGAGGCGTCACCGGGAGGGGACCGAAATAGTCGATGCTGACGGCGATGCCGGGCCCTTCTGGCAAGGGCAACGTGATGGAGGGCCACCGGACCGTTTGCCGCGACGTTTTCCGTGCTTGGCACTTTAAGCAGTTGCGTAGCTACCACCGGGTGCAGATGCTCATGCCGGTCCACCAGTAGAAACGTTCGAGCATACGTAGGGTGCGCGCGGTTCCTAGGTGGCAGGAAGCCGTGGAATGGCAAGCCCGCATGACCCAGGGGCTCATGAGCAGCAGAACATAAATGCGAATAGGCTCGTCGTTCAATAAGCAGGCCGTACGACCAACCGGGCGTGGCGTATCCAACGCAGGGGGGGGGGACGGCTGTCGGACAAGTAGAACGATGCCCGCGTCGGTGATGTGCAAGCGGCCTTTGTTGGCCAGCTCCTGAACCTCCGAAAAGGGAGGGCACTGGTGGGGAGGGAAACCCGATAAAAAGTCGTCTGGCAAAACTTCCGGTCGGCCAAGGGCTATGTAGCGCATGGTGGCGTTGCACGCGGGCTCAGCCTGTTGTTCCCGAGCCCAGTCGGCGTGCGAATAGCGCGCTGCGGAATCACCGAACTGAAACTCGGCAGCTGCGCCGAGGGCGTCCAAGTCGGTCGAGGTGACGGGAGGTGCGTCAGTTGGCGGCGGAAGTCGTAAAAGAGGAGTTCCCACGGGCTCGGTGCGGTCGCGGCCGGACGGGATGCGTACCGTCGGGACGGACGAGGCGGCAGGAGTCGGGGCCAAAACGACGGGTGCGGGCGGTCGCGGCCCAGGGGCTCGCAGCGGGGTGATAGCACGCCGGGTTGATGGTCTAGGGGCCCCGCCGGGCCCGAAGCTGTAATCAACAGCAGGCGGCACGGTGCCAGCGGCGGCGGCTGTTCGTCGTCGAGTCCGAGATGAGATGCGACCTGAAGACGGCAAAACGTTCGGAGGCGCCGGGTTGCCAGGCGGCGATGGGATAGACGCGGCCGGATCAGTGATCACAGCGGAATCTTTTCCCTGTAAAGTGCTCGTCGGGGGAGGAGCGCGCTGGGCGACCATCGTCGCTGCAGCGGGGGCTTCTGCAGAGCCCTGGCATGTAAGGGAAGACGCGGCCGGAGCAGTGCTCACGACGGAATATTCGACCTGTAAAGTGCTCGTCGGGGGAGGAGCGCGCTAGGCGGCAATCATCGCTGCAGCGGGGGCTTCTGCAGAGCCCTAACCTGAGAGGGAAGACGCGGCCGGAGCAGTGCTCACGACGGAATCTTCGACCTGTAAAGTGCTCGTCGGGAGAGGAGCGCGCTGGGCGACAATCATCGCTGCAGCGGAGGCTTGTGCAGAGCCCTGGCCTGAGAGGGAAGACGCGGCCGGAGCAGTGCTCACGGCGGAATCTGCGACCTGTAAAGTGCTCGTCGGGAGAGGATCACGCTGGGCGACAATCATCGCTGCAGCGGGGGCTTCTGTAGAGCCCTGGTCGCCCCCGAAGGGTACGACAAAAACCGAAGCGAAAGCGTCGTTGGCGGGGGGTGAAAAAGCCCCCAAGCCAGGACATCGGTCGACGGTGGCGACGGAAGCAGATACACGAGCGACGAATCTCCCCGAAGGAGCAGAGAGGTCGTCAATCCTCATACGTGGCCCGTGTGTGCGAAAATCGCATAAATCCGAAGAGGCGAGAGGTAGCCCACGCAAGACGGCACTTTCACTGCGGGACATCAGCCCACCCAAACCGACACCAGGGGTCAGCGAAGAGCGAGTGCGAAGCCCGCAGGCTCGGATGAGGAAAATACCACCGTCCTCGACGGGGTTGAGGCAGCTAGACCCACTGCGGTCGTGTTCTGTGGCGGGCTCCGGCAAGCGGGAGAGAAAGTCAGCATTTCCGTTAGCGCTGCCCTTGCGGTACTCGAGGGTGTAGTCGAACGCGGTGAGGAACTCGAGCCACCGCTGGACTCGCGCGTTGTGGTCCCCTACTTTGCCGATACTCTCAAGTGCTTTGTGGTCCGAAAATATTCGAAACTTCGTGCTCCACAGGTAACCTCGGTGTCGTTTGATGGCCCAGACAATGCTGCCAGCTTCCAGGTCCAACGGTGTCCGGTGCCTCTCGGAATCGAGGGTGGCGCGGCTGATATAAGCAATGGGCCGTACCGAGCCGTCCGGTTGTTCTTGTTCGAGCGCGGCACCGAAACCGTCGATGCAGGCGTCGCAGTACACGTGGAAGGGGCGGGAGCCGTCGGCTACGGCATCCCAGTCAGGGAAGACCAAAATCGGTGGGGCCGCGAGCTCGGCGAGGATCTGGCGGACGATAACTTCCATAGCCGGCGTGAAGACATACTTGACCTCCTTCCGGAGAAGGGCGGTGAGACGACGTATCCGTTTAGACAGGTCGGGCAGGAATTTGCGATATAATCCTACGCCGCCCATCAGGGCGCGGACCTGCTTAAGGTTCTTGGGCATGGGCATTTTCATCAAAGCCGAAACTTTTTCCGCATTAGGGCTTATACCCGCGGGCGAAATGGAGTGGCCCAGAAAATTGGCGTCCGTGGCGCCGAGGCGAGCCTTCGAGGGGGAGAGCTTGAAGATGTGTTTGCGCAGGCGTTCGAAGAGGGCTCGTATCGTCCTGACGTGGGCCGTCGGGTCAGAGTCGAAAACGATCACATCATCAAGGTAGGCCGCCACTTGTGCCAGGCCTTTAATGACTTCGTTAATCACTTTGACGAACCAGCCGGGCGAAGCACTGCTGCCTTGGGGCATGACGAGCCACTCGTAAAGGCCCGTGGGGGTGCAGAACGCCGTAGGAGGGACGGTGTCCTTGTGCGCGGTAATCTGGTGGAACGAGGAGACCAAGTCGAAGAGGGAAAACGCCCGTCCCTTCCCCAGGGAGTCGAGGACTTGGTCCACGCGAGGAATAGGCAGCTGGCTGAGGTTGCTGATCTGGTTGAGTTTTTTGTAGTTCACGGTGATCCGAACGCCTCCAGACTTCTTCGGGATGACCACCAGCGGGCTCGAGTACGGGGAAGTCGAGTGCTGGATCAGACCTGCCGCTAGGTACTGATCCAAGGTGGCCTCCACTTCCTTGGCCAGGATGGGGTTGATGCGGCGCGGCCTGGACGTGACAGGAGCGCCTCCTTCCGGGACCGAGATCACGAAAGGCATCAACGAGCAGGAACCAAAATCCAACTTGGACTTCGAGAAAACATCAGGAAATTCGCAGAGAACGTCCCCCAGCTGTTCGATGGCCGCAGGGGTCCAGCCTGTGCCGTGGAGATCAAAAGCCACCTCCCGCAGATGTGACGGCAAGCGTGCCCAGACGCGCAGGAACGAAGCGCGCTGTTCTTAGGTCAAACGCTCAAGCAGTTCAGGCGAGGGCGAGGCTGGAGCTGCGAGGGGGGGGGCAGTAACTGCTGAGATCGGACACACCTCACCTAGTCCGGAGGGAGGGCTGGGGGCTCGGTTGTCCTGCTGCAAAACGCCCAACGGGACGCTCAGCAGTGGGGCGTGGGCGACGCCGAGGACATCCCCCTGCTCGAGAGCCGCCACTCCA
Organism: Macrocystis pyrifera; assembly: GCA_031763025.1. Lineage (NCBI taxonomy): Eukaryota > Phaeophyceae > Laminariales > Laminariaceae > Macrocystis > Macrocystis pyrifera. The sequence continues at coordinate 15,173,705 of JASSKH010000010.1, read as the reverse complement.
ACGAGGGGAAGAACCTGTCGTCCGGAGGAGACGAAGTGCTCCTCGACCGAGGGTAGGTCGGGCTGGGGCATCATGTCGACCAAGTAGTGTCCAGTGAGGGCCAGGGAGCCATCGCTTCGAACCAAGTTAACAGCAAGCAGCTGGGGATCGTCGGACAGGGTGACACCTGCCGCGCCCTCGTAGCGTAGATGGAAGCCTCCACCCAAAGCGGCGGGGTCGATGGCGTACACGGACATGCCTGTCGGGGCGTGATGAACTAACTCCAGCTAATAAAAAACGCGTTGATCAGACGGCCGAGGTGGCAGAGAGCAGTAGGAGCGGCTATTTAAACGCATCCAGCTGTCACGTCTCAATAGTACAGCATGCTGCATCACTGAGGGGGGGACCACGCAGGCCCAAACTGCGAGGGAGCAAGTAGGCTCATTTTCTCGAAAAAATTGGACGCTCAGGCGCACACTCGTCGGAGTCGTCAGAGGGGCCGATTCGCCAAAACCCCCCAAGAACGAGGGGCGCCTTTCTGCTCGCACGCGAGGGATGCCGCACCAACCGAGTGCATGCGATCCAAAACATCTAGTCGGACGAAAGTCTGCGGGGAGCCAGTGTCAAGAAGCGCCACGCAACCAAAAGGTGCAAGAACGCCAGCTCCGCTGTGAATCGCGATTTTGGTTGTAAAAGAGGCGTCATCGAGGGTAATGGTACCCCCGACGAAGCAGGGGCCGTGTTCTGGCAGCGCGAGGGAGGGGTCGACACTAGGTGCGACAGCCAAAATCTCGGGGCTGTGACAGCCGGCGCGTCAGAAAAATAGGTCGAAAACTCCAAAGGAGGACCTGGGCAAGCGCGGGCCACGGCCAAAGGGCGGGGCGGCGCTGGTGTAATCTCATGAATTCTGTCAGGTCTGGTTGGGGTGCAGAATTGATGAGAGGAGGCGGGGTGTGCCAACCCGGCCTCACTTGATCGGAGGGTGTCGCGAACGGCGGAAAGAGCTTTACCGAGCATTTTTTTTCCATGCCACCGAGGAGGGGTCGTGAGCTTCGGGGTCGTCTGCCCGCAGACCGATGCCCCACACGGCATCAAAGGAGCTGGCTTCAGCCAAAATTTTGGTGCCAGTGCCCAATAGGTGCTGCTTCATGACCGGGTTCTGCGAGAATTTGGCAAAATTACCAGCAAGGACGGCGTCTTCCCGAACACGGTCCCAGATAGCGCAGTCGAAGTTATGCACGCCTCGACCGAGGCGTTTGTGCTCGCGTGGGTCTGGCGAGGCCATAATCCGCTCCGCTGTGTCGTGGTCCTGGAAAAGGCGAGCCTTTTCAGCCATCATATACTGCTCCGCGCAGGAATATGACACATCATCGATGACAAAAGACGAGGGGGACCACTGCGAAAAATAAGAGGGTGGCTGCCAGAACAGTACCACCCGCTCCGTTGTATACTCGAGAGTAGGGTCAAAGACCGACGGTGCCGAGCCGTCGGTGGCCGCAGTTGCGGCGTGTGGGGGGGGGGGGGAGTGTGCTTCTCTGAGAACACTGAGCCCCTGGTGCACGAGACGAGTCCGGTTCCACGTATACTGGCTCTGTGTCACCATTGCCCGTAGGCAAAAAATCGCCAGAAGGTTCTCTTGCTGCGCCCGATGATCTCTGTCCTGGACCAAAGGAGGCAGGGGGCTCTGAGCCCGTTCTGCTTGACGAGAGCTGCGATTCTTCCGAATTTAACGGGTATGCTGTCCGATTGATCTGACCGGAGGCCGTGGAGTCACCACTGGCTCGACGGACAGTGCCAGGTTTTTCCTATTCCACTGGAGCCGAAGGAGCGCTGCGCACGTGGAGTGGCGTGCGCGAAGACGAAAGAGGGCCTGCAGACCCTGTGGACGTCTTCAAGAACGGTGCTCGGGCGGGGGGCAACAAAGGGTCCACCGGAGAGGGCTTCCGTCCTGTAGACCTGGTGGGGAAGGGGGACGAGGTAGCTAATCTTGTCGACTCCTCCTTAATAGGAAAAAGGGTGGAGCGGCCACCGTTATTGCGAGAAAATGCCGAGTCGAGCGTCAACCGAGATCTCGGGGTTTCGGTGTTTGCCTTCCCGCACCTCAAACCGACCGCCACCGCATGGCCGGGAGGTGTAGCAGGGGGACACCCTCGCTGAAAAAAACGACGCGACGGCGCGACACCCGTCGTGTTGCGCAGTGCGTGGTTCGGGAGAGAGGCGTTTATCGCGCCTGCTCTCGTGTCCAGGTTGAGGGGAGCGGCGTTTGAGGCGTGGGCTCCCGACGTCGGGGAAGGCGCGCGGGGGCTCCCCGGAGAAAGCAGTGGAGCTTAGTCGCTGCGTCGGTCCGAAGTACGAAGGAACGCGCGGGGCGGGAGCAGAGTAGGCCGACGCTGAGTGCTGAGCGAGCCTGGGACGCGAGAATCTTGTGAAATCAAGGTTTTTTCTCTCCACAATGCTGGCGGCGGGCGGGCAGGAGGAGCCGAACCGCCGTCGACCTGTCAGTTACCGGCGCGGAAGGTGCCTGGCTGGCGTCCATTCAGGTTTCCGCCCGAGGTATGCGAGGCACCGTAGCGCACCCCCGAGACGGGAGCCGGGGCGGAAGAGGTAGGGGCGGTCGAACCACCACCGTGATGACCGGAGTGAGACTGCTGATGTCCTCGTGCCGCGTGTGTGTTGTAGCCGTCACCTTGCCTGTGTTGCTGACCCTGGCTGTGATGTTGCCCAAGCGAGTGGCCGGGATGACGCCTGTGTTTCTTCTGGTTGTGTTTGTTCGGTCGTGAATTGTTCTCGCGGCGGTGTCTGATCATGCGTTCTTGCCAACGACGGAACGCCTCGCCGTCGTCGCCGAGCGTTCCGAGGTCGGGGTTCAAGATACCACTAAGGTTTAGAAAGGGGTGTCTACACTGTCGAAGAGAGTGTGTGTCTTCGTGACAGTTTAAACAGTGCCCTCGGTTTTCGCTGAGGGCGGCTGCGCGAGCGGACGACGAAAGTAGGCCGCTCCAGAGGGGAGGGTCCTCGGTCTGGATGGACATGCAAACGGCGTGAACTTCGGCGTAGTGGTGTTCTTCAAGGGGCCAGCAGTTGGAAGAGGTGTCAAGCCACGGGTCGAGGCAGTCAGGGATGGATTTGTTGACATTCATCACAAGCGGATTATTGCGCGATCCCGTCTGCCCAGAAGGCGACTGGGGAAGCGTCCGGCCCTGGCCGCGACCAATACTGGCGGGCCGGGGCCCCGACGGGGCGGATGACCGCGCACCCGTCGAAGAAGCAGGCAAAGAAAAATATTTTTCGCCGTTGACAGCAGGTGTCTTATTATTCGCAAGGGTCTCGAAAGCTAACCACATGGCGTCCAAAGTGCCGAACGGCTTCGATACCGTAGCCAAAACTCCCGGGTACAGAGTGGGCATCAAGCTAGGGTACTGCTCGTTCACTGCCATCCGAACTACCTCCTAAACAACCTCCACCCCCGGTGCCAAAACACGCTCAGTCCCCGTCGCTGCGGACACCACCCCTCGCAATGCACGACTAAAATCGCACAAAGGGGTCCCGTTAGCCACGCCAAAATTATGCAACTTGGTGTAGCTGGCCCCCGTTTTGTGCGGTCGAAGTGGATGCTCAGCAACCTCAGGAGGAGCGTGAACGCCTCCGGTCCCGTCGATCCTGCTGCGAGGGCGCGCGACACCTCTTGCTGGTTGCGAGTTTCTCTGGGACGGGGGCTCTTGTGTTGCCGTCCGAGGAAGAACTGGGAGAACTAGCGCGACAAGAGTTGCCCCGTGGACCGTACCGGCCGTCACCCGATCGCTCCTTGCCCTTCCCTCGGTTTCTTCGCCGTCCAGCCCCGTTGCGTGTAGTCACCGAGACGATTTGGAGTAAGCGTTCCTTCACCAGTCCTTTCCTTCCCATCGACCCACCATCCCTGCCCCCCACGACACAAGCTGCCAGCTGGTCGATGAACTTACTGCTCTCTACCCCGAGACGCCCGAAGCTTTCCACTGCTAAAGTGGCAAGCTTGTGACTCCGTTCGTCAAAGGACACATGTCCTGGATGAGCGTATACGTAGTGTTGGCGCTTGCGCGCCTCGGAGGTAGAGGCAGCTGATCCACATCATGATCGGCACTGCCTCCTCGCAGGTGTGTCTGCGCTTGGGGGTCAGCATGGGTGGCGTCCAGCAGGATGGACATCTCCCTGTACTCCCTACTAGGAGCATCCCGTAGACCTCCTCTCCTGACGACAATGTTCATCCGCAGGTTTCGGTCTGAGGTGAACGGCGCCGCTTTCCACTTAGTGTGGAAGTCCCAGCCGTTTCAAAGTACGGGACATCGCGTGGACGAGCGGTTGGTGTTGGTTTATACTTGTGCCCCTGCTCTGGGACGGATGCGCGCGTGGTGAGTGTCCACGTCGACTGCATCGCAGCAGGGTTACATGTGGCTGATACAGTCCATGCACGACAATTTGTCCATTCACTTTTTAATGCATGTCTATTGAATAAAAAAATAATTGTAACGTGAAACAACAATTATGGCCGTGACTGACCGCCGTCGCGAGCTACGTCGATCACCGCGGAGTTTTTTTTCTGGGGAAAATGCAACATTTTCGACCGAAACTACTCCGAAATACATACCTGGAAGTGGGCGCTAATGGCATCCGCACGCACATGTATATGCTCACAGATCAAGCCTTACTGTGCTGTACAGCGCAATGGCAACCAAGAGACAATTGTAAGTACGTGCTTACGATACATTGTACATGTACGTGTCGTACGTGCGATAAGATACAATCATATTCTCAGTTTGTAAAACTGAGTCTCAGCTGCGGCAACTGCAAACTTGTCTGTCTGCATGCATGACTTATATTTTCGAACACTTTACAATGAATGGCCGATATACAAGGTCGTTAGGGGCGGTCCTAACGGGGGCAAAAAAAACGAAATAAAAAAGCGAACAGCAGAACTAGAGAGCACGCGAGTTTTATTGGTCAAGTTGAAAAAATTAGAAGTAGACATCCCGATACCTCCGTTTTCACATTTCGTTTTTTTCAAGTCCTCAGGGACTTAAAAAAAAAGGACTTAAAAAAACGAAATGGGTGCCAAATAAACAAAATGATTATGGGATGCCCAGGGTCGAAGAGGAACATAGGAGGAGCTCGAAGCGTTGGGATGAAGTTCCGATAAAGTTTCTACGACCGGTTGGCAAGCGCACGATGCCCGAGGTAGTGTATGCGGCTTGTCATATTCGTTTATTTGGCACCCATTTCGTTTTTTTTAAGTCCCCTGTTCGTTTGGGACTTGAAAAAAACGAAAATGTGAACACGGAGATATCGGGATCTCTATTTCGATTTTTTTTAATTTGACCAATAAAACTCGCGTGCTCTTTAGTTCTGCTCTTCGCTAATTTATTTTATTTTATTTTTTTCGTTTTTTTTGCCCCCGTTAGGACCGCGGCCCTTACAGATGATGTTCGTACGACGTAATCGCCCCTTACGGACCTTATATACTGAAACATACCATACCACCAGGTAAATTTAACGTTAAAATATATCCACGGCGGCATCGTACCATCGTACCATACCGCCAACGTACCATACCACATATCTGGTACTACTGTGTTTTTCCGTACCATACCGCCAACATACCATACCCACATACGTTGTTTTTCCCGTATACCATACCACGAACATATCCCATATCCCAATGGCCATACTGGGTTTTTCCCATATTGTAGTATATCATACCGTAGTACCATCATACCAGGTACCATATATATTACTTCGTACCAAATGGCCGTTTTTTCCGGAATAATAGTTCGATTTTCTCGTTTGGCCGTGGGTATTTTCTTGTGCTTCCTGCAGCGGGGCCCGCAGGGACCGGGGTGGACAGTACGGTGCAAGCGTTGACTCCGGCCGGGCTCCGTGGCACATGCTCTATCTAGGTGGTCAAAGTCACATGACCCAGCAAGCAACTCAGGGGATGGGGTCCCACTTCCGAAAAGCCATCTAGGGGCTTGGAAACCTACCCGGATCTTGCCGGTACCGAAAAGTCGGCGGTAAAACTTGGATCCTCAGAGTATCATCGGGGTTCCTGACTTACTCGCAAGGAGAGATAAGTCAGGTTTAGTGAGGGAGAATGTGGTGGAAATCGAGTTTAAAATTCATGTAGCGTTTGTTACGTAACATTTTTAGTCCACATTTCCCTACAATCTTCTGACGTATTTCAATTTTTTTAAAAATAAATTTTGAAATACGTCACCTGTGAGTTCGACTGATTAAATAGTTGATACTCAACTTTGCAAGCTGCGTAATACGTCTCGTCTATATTCCATTTTTACCGAATTTTACAAGTATTGTGATAAACCGAACGCGCGTATTCTATATGTAATTCCTTGTCAAAGATATAGGCCAGCGGCTCCCCTGGATGCTGCCCGGGTCTTTATAAAATCTTCCAGTAGTGGACAAAGCACGATGATAGTAGATCTTCCTGAGGTAGCTAATTAGGCACTCTGATTGGCTAGGGGTATGTTTTACGCGGCTTAATCAACTTTCGAGTCTTTCCCACAACCACAGCATCCCGAGTCATCCCGAGTCAACCTAGAGTCTTCTCAAGCTCAGCATCCACGCCGGCCGAGCCAACCTAGAGTCTTAACAAGCACAGCATCCCAGCACTGACCGCTGGCATAGGGTTCGGGTTCGGGTTCGGGTTAGGATTCGCGTTAGGGTTAAGGTCTGGGTTCGGGTCGGAGGGTCGGCTTCAGGCGTCCAACACAAAACCTCCATAAAGATCCACTATCAAGGTCTGTCCACTCCTCGGATCTTCGTACGAAGTATATTTTTAACTGCAAAGAAAGATTTGGTTCTTCTCGCTTCTTGCTGCAACGGCAACAGCACACAGCAGTGCCTTATGCTCGAGCTCGTGCTGCTCGAGCTGCAGCAGTAATAGAACAGCAACAACCGGCGTATACGAGTGCTGCTCGAGTCGAGTGTTGCTCGAGTGTCGCTGGGTGCTGCTGCTCTGCTGCTGAGTGCTCGTGTGCTCGTGGCTGTTTGGCCACGTCGTGCTCTCGTGGTCGTCTCGTGCTGGTTGCGCTTGAGCAATCGAGTCATCGTGGTCCCGTGTCTTTTTTTTGCGGTGCAATATATTTCGCCTTAGAAACCAGTTCGTGCTCGTGCGCTCGAGTGCTGCTCGAGCAGTACGCAGCAGCACAAGAACAGTTACAACAGGCGTACGAGTGCTGCTCGAATCGAGCGTTGCTCGAGTGCTGCTGAGTGTTGTTGCTGCAGCTGCTGCTGAGTGCTCGTGTGCTCGTGACTGCTTGGCCACAAGACGTGAGAAAAGGCTGTATCCACCACGTACATACCGGGTATAGCATTTTTTAAGTATTTTGGTGCGATTCGTGATTTATTTATCGGATGTTTTTACAACGTATTGCGTTGCGTGTAATAGCCGAGTGTTCACTGCCCTTTGTACAATGTGCCTGTGCCACACGATTTGCTTGTTATTCTGCTACCCCTGTTGTTGTTGCTGCCGCTACTGCTACACACTATCACGGTATAGCTGCTACTGCTGCTGGCACAGGTTGATTTTCTTGCTGCTTCCCTTATATTTTATTTTTGCTCGTGCCACGCGGTTGCTTGCTGCTCCTGTTGTTGTTGCTGCTGCTGCCGCACACTGCTGCCACAATCACGGTATATAGCTGCTGCTACTACTACTACTACCACTACTACAGTTGCTACTGGCGCCTTTTCTTGCTGCTACCCAAAGTATTTTTTGCCCGTGTTACACGGTGGCTTATCTTGGTGCTCGTTGTTGAGTAGCCCCTGTGCTCCGGGCGCCCTTGTTGTTGTTGCCGAGGGGGATAGCCCGATGCTCGGCAGAAAAGAAAGACGAAATAAACCCTATAAACAACCCGTACCCTTGTCGTGGCTGAGGAGCCCTGTTGATGATATGAAATGTATTGAAGCTGGACTTGATAGCAGCGGTGGCGGTGGCGTGTTAGCCCCTGGGTGGACGGACCCCCTTTTGTACGGTGGCTGATTAACCCCGGTTTAGTAGTTTGGATTGAAGGACGCGGAGTCCTGGACACGGAGTCCTCGACACGGAGTCGTCGACACGGAGTCGGGAAAGGAAGTAGATTACAAGAAGAAGTAGCAAGCCACAGCGTACGTCACAGACACATGCGGCCTAAAACACAATTCAGGGGTAAAGATGGTATCCCGATCGTAGATCCACTCAGACACGAAACCCCCCCGAATCTCCGCAATACCTCACGGGATATTTCCTCTCAAGATAATCTGACAATGCTGTGAGTATACTTTTCAGCCCCCCTGCTCGCGACATTGTCATGATTTCGACCCGAATCTTCAACTCTTCGTCAAATTGTCATACCGGAAATCATACTTGTACTCATTCAATACAGAAAACAACGTTCTCACTATCATTCAAATCATTCCTCAATCAATACCAAAAAATAAATTCCAAGAAAATCAAACCATCCTCGCATCCTGGAATTCAAAAATATTTCGAACAGAGAAAATAACTCCAACGATTCAAACATTGTTTTCGAAACCTACCCAAATCGTCAATGTAAAACGGCAATTCTGCGAGGTTTCATCAATCCTAAAATGTAGTCCCTTTTCAAAATCGCCAGGGTAAAACGGCAATTCTTCATTTCTTCAAATATCCAATTTCGTGAAATCGCATGGTAAAACGCCAATTTCACGTCAAGGTATCAAAACTAAAAAATATAGATTGCGCAGTGGAAACCACCCTTGTAAAACGGTAATTTCATGTTATCCTCCACAAACTGCGCTCCAACAGAACCAGAAAAAACATGCGGTGTCACCAAGTGAAAACGGTGAACCCGACAAACTCCATAAAATCACGAACACTTAATCCTCCATCTGAAAACAAAAACTGTCATCCGAAAAATCACCTCAAATTCATCACAAAATTCCGGTGGAACTCAAACTCTCTCTCAGGCAACGGCTTCGTGAGAAAGTCTGCGTGCTGGTACCTCGAAGCTACGTGAATAATTTCCAATTCCTTCCTCTCCACTAGCTCCCTCAGAAAGTGGTGCCGCACGTCAATGTGCTTCGAGTTCGAATTCGAAATCGGATGCTTCGCGATCTGAATCGCCCCCTCGTTATCCTCAAACAAAGGAATGCACGGCATACCAGCCTTCGGCAACATGAACCGCCATACCTGCCTCAGAAACAAAATATCGTGCGCAACCATAGCCATGCTCACATACTCTGCCTGCGTCGTAGATGTTGTCACACAATTCTGCGTCTTCGAGATACAGCTGACCGGCCCCCCCGCACACAGAATCACTCCTCCTGACACCGACCTCCTGTCTGCTGCCTTGCTTGCGTAATCAGCGTCTGCAAATGCAACCAAGTTCAGCCCCTCGACAGTACCTCTCTGAAATGAAATACCAAAATGGCTCGTCCTCACTGCATACCCCAGGATATTGAGCGCCGCATTCCAGTGAATCAGTTTCGGCGAACTGCAATACCTCGCTACTGCCCGTACTGCGTTCAAAAGATCGGGTCTGGTCAACCGAGCGACCCACAGAAGCGATCCGACCAATTGTCGAAAAGGTTCGTTCACCTCCGGCTCATCTACATCAAACTCCCAAAGTCTGTACGTCGTGCTCAACGGCGTACTTTTCCCCCACGTAACACCGTATTCTCCTGCCAGGTTGTCGACGTATGTCTTCTGGGAAATCGTCAATCTTCCTGCCTCCCTGTCTCTCTCGTAATAGCACCCGGAATACCACGTCAAATCCCCCAAGTTCTTCACTGGAACCAATTTGTTCAGGTCTTCCTTGAACTGATCACACCTTGCCTGTTCTCCCACTGCAAAAATGTCGTCGACGTGAACCACCAAGAGCAAAACGACTTTTCCTTCCTCAATCAGACGAAACACACATGGATCTGCCAGGCACTGTTCGAAACTCAGACGCAGAAGACATTTCTTCAACTTCGCAAACCACTGCCTGGATGCCTGCCTCAACCCGTAAAGACTCTTGCCCAAATTCACGATCTTCCCCGACAACGCACCACATCCCTGCGGTAAACGCATGAACACCTCTTCCTCGAGTTCCGCTCGGACGAAAGCCTGATCAACATCCAGGTGAAACAACCCCAAGTCAAGCTCACACGCCAAGGCTGCCAGCAAACGAACACACGACACATCTACAGTAGGTGCATACAGTTCCCCAAAATCCAAGAATTCTCTCTGCATATCACCTCTGGCAACAAGTCTCGCCTTCGCTTTCACAGGCCAACCGAACGCATCAACCTTCCAGTCAAACACCCATTTCGACCCGATACAATTGTCTATCTGCTGTTGCTCCGGCACAGGCTCGAAAACCTGTCCTTCAGCCAACCCGTGAATTTCTCTCTGCATGGCATCTGAAAACTGCACCGAATGATCACCCTGCACGGCATCCCTGTAACTTTTCGGCACGTGAAGGTCACTCGCGTGTCAAGTGGGCATTTCGGGACGCTGAAGAGGCGGAACCTCGTCACGAATGACCGCATCGATATGCTCCCTCGTCGCACAGGCAGTCCTCTCCCACGCCGCCATCACGTTCGGCCCGACCTGAGAAGCAAGACCCAAACGGTGCCCATCTCCCGGCGAAGACTCCGGCAGCGGCGAGTTTACGGCCCCATCCACCATCGGAGAAAGCATCCTCTGCTCCGCGATCGCCCGTGCTTGCAGCCGAGTGCGCCCTTGAATCCGACGATCCCCTTCACCCCCGACCTGTCTCATAGCATGCGGAGTGAGAGGCGGAAATCTCGCGGCAGCTGCCGGCGGCGGGCGCTGTTGCCGCGACGACGCCGCCGGCGTCGGCTCAGATGATGATGAACCACCAAGCGAAGAAGCTCCATGGATCGGGGACGGAGACCATGCCGGAAGCGGGTGCGAGCCGGACGACGGCGCTCCCGATGCTTGCTGCGGCGACGGCGCCGGCGATGACGCGGCCGGCGCAGAAGACGGCGAAGCTCCTCTGGGCAGCGGCATGGCTCCGAACCTGGGCGGCTCCACGGACAACGGCGACGGCGCGGCGGCCCTGAACGGCGGCGGAGCGGCAGGCCCTTGCGGCGGCACGAACTGGATCTGGAAACCTGGGTGCGGGGGCGGCGCAGGCGCGGAAGGGGAGAGAGGGACACCGACTCCACGTGAATTCCCCCCCCCCGACGACGGCAGCGACGCCCACGATACGTTGCTCGTGTAGCAAACATGCCCCGTGCGCGCCTTCACGACCTTGACGCAGCAGTCCGCGTGGTTGTCGCCTCCGTTCAGGTAGTGGCAGACGACGGCCTGGTCCTCCATCTTGTTCCGCCGCTCGACGCGCATGTATCCTCGCTGGAAAAACGGCAGGACACGGAAAGGCCCCTTCTTCCCGGTGAACAGCTCCTGCGGCGACCGGCGGCCCTCGTTTGCGGTCGTCCCCGACTGGTTGAACGCCTCCGTCGCCCATTTTGCAGACTCGGCCCACAGCTTGTCGCCGCGCTCGTCGAGGCCGGGGATGTTCGAGAAACCCCCAGGCCCGAGAAGACGGGCGGCACAGCGCCGCGCAGCCATCCCCGCCTTGTTCGCCCGCCAGATCGCGCTTTCGGCCACTCCGTTGTACTGCTGGACGCCGGGCGGAGAAAACTCGACGGCGATGCCCGCGCTCGCGCAGAAATCGCGGAAAGCGACGCTGGTCCAGACGGCGTCGTTGTCCACGCGAATGCAGCGGACGGGGCGCTTGGCGATGCGAGCGAGATCCACGATGAGACGCTTGAACACCACGAGACCCTCCGATCGCCGCCGCAAAGCGTACGACTTGGAAAACCGCGTCGCGCTATCCACGGCGTACAGCATGTAGCAATTGCCGCCGAGGGAAGCGCTGTACGGCCCGCAGAAGTCGAGGTGCACGAGGTCGTTCGGCTCCTCCGCCCGCGAGCCCGCCCTTTTTCTCACGGGTGTGTTCCTCCCCTTCGCTGCCATGCAATCCCCACACGGCTGCATCACACCTGTGAGAGTGATACCCTGTTGGCGGGCGGTCTCTCGCAACAGAAATTCGGAAAGGTGGCCATTCGCACGGTGGAAGTCGTTAACGTCGATGTGTGACGTGCGGTTTCCCACAAAGAACGGATTCGAACCGGGACCCAAAACAGCATTCGCCTGCTCATGCTCTATTCTGTCAAACTGTCGCGCGTCCATTTCTGCTTCACTCTCTGGGATCACTTCAGGCGAGAAACACCAACTGGAACTCTCATCACAACCACCGTCAGGCCTCACGTCACTCAGAACTCCCTCGACTTCCCGACCGAGGTGCATGTCGGGATGCGTTTCTGCACACAAAGACAAGTCGAAAAACGAATTCGCAACATCACGTACGTCATCTGATGCAGGCGGGCAAGACGGAGTCGGAAACAATCGGGGAACACTGATCACCTGCCTGCTTGGGTCGTTGGGCAAACGTGTGGCATACAAGAAATCGCTCGATTTACCACGTGCAAAGTTGAGTTGCCCTTCCATGAGGTGGGTACCCGTGGGATCGAGGGTAACGACCTGGCGGTGAGAAGCTTTCCACGCGGAAAAAAAAGGTTGAAGCCGATCTGTGGTGCATACAAAACTTCCTTCAATTGCACGTCAAAATCCTTCACGAATCCGTCTTCATCATATATGTGGAATCGCAAGTTGATGCTTCCTACCCCTACCACGGGAATCATGCCTTTGTTTCCAATCTGGATGAACTCGCGGTTTGGCTCAACGTCACGCAAATCGTACATGAGAGTCTTGTCGTTCGTTACGTACGACGTGGATCCAGAATCAGACGTCCATTTCTCACTTCCGGGAGGGGAGGGAGTGAGCGAGGATTGGGGTTCGCACAGCAAAGCAGCACTCACAGCAGATTCCGTCACATGCGCACTCACAAGCACAGTCTCACTCTCCTTAGTCACACCAGACTTGCACTCAGAGGCAGGAGATTCCACACCGAAATCAATCAAGTCAGACGCCGAATCAGACACCAAATCGGACACCAAATCAAACTTGCCTCGAGACACATTCAATGCCACACAGCTACGAAGAGGCCCTTGAGACGACGGCGATCCGGAAGAGGGAGACGACGAAGTGAGAGAGAATGAGGCGGCGCTGGCGGGCTGCTGAACTCCGTATTGCTGTTGCTGCTGTTGCTGCTGCTGCTGCTGCTGCTGCTGCTGCTGTTGCTGCTGCTGTGACGCGCCGTTCGGTTCCAGATACCGCATCGGCTGAAAGGCGTCTGGTCCAGCTGGAGAGTATCCTGCGTAAGAGCCGTATGTGCCATCGCCATGAACGGCGGGCTGCGGCGGGTAAACTCCCCCGCCGCCGGAGAAATAGCCTGAGCCGTATCCTCCGCTCACGTCTCCGTAGCCTTCCCGAGAGCCGCTCGCTTGAGCTGCGAGGCCGTACTCTTGCGTCTCGGGGGAGTACTGCTGCTCCTCGTAGGATTGCCATTCCGAAGCAGCCCAGCGCTCGTCCGCAGTAGCGTTGTACCCGTTTGTGCCCAGCGTAGTTCGCGTAACGCGGGGGCCCGTTGTGGGTGGCAGAGCGAGGTGGAAATTAGGGCGGAAATTCGGTGCTCTGCTCGCCCCCCTGCCGCCGGAGGAGGAAGGACGCCCGTCCGCGAAACCTCTCCCCCCCGGTTGGCGACCCGTGTACCCTGCAGGCCCGCGTCCACGACCAGGTGCCTGCCTTGGCGGGAGGCCTCGACCCCAATTCCCGTCTGAACGTTGTGGCTGCTCCCTGGGTCGATCTTGCACGAAGTCCGGGCGGCGAATTCCGTCAATTTCCCGCCCCGTCTGTCGGCCTTCATGCGCAAATCCCTGGGCTCCTCTCTGCTCGCGGAAGGCCAAGAATTCCTCGAACTCCCGTCGAAGGGCCACGCAGTCCGCGGTGTTGTGGGAGTCGTTCGGGCCGTGTCGTCTGCAGAACATCGGTGACTGTTGGTGAGGGCCTCGCTCGCCTGCTCCGCCACCGTTCCATCCGGCAGCGCCTGCTCCTCCACCGTTCCATCCTGCAGCGCGTGCTCCTCCTCCACCGTTCCATCCTGCAGCGCGTGCTCCACCATCATCCTGGCCCCTGCCGTAGGATGGTCCACTCCGACCCATGCCGCCAGTGTAGAGCGCGTGCCTCGTCTCCTCACTTCGGTGTCCCTCTCCCCCGGACTGCCGACGCTCGTGCTGGGCCTGTGTCAAGGTAAACTCCAGGTGTTTCCTCGAGAGATTCGGAAAAAAAAAAATAATAAGGGATTCCCGAGCGCGGGTAAAAGAGGTGTTTAGACGTCGGGCGATATGACGACATACAACATCTTCAGGCTTTTTACCGTGGCCACTAGGGCCCAAGCGGGAGTTCATGTTCATCACGATAGTCTCCCCACGACGAAGGTATTCCAAGACATCTTCACCATCGCCCTGCCACAACTCGTTCCATTCCCTCTCTAAACGCTCTCCCTCCATGTCATATCCTTCTCTGTACTGTGACACAAAAATCCTCCATCCTTGCTGAGGGCTCCCAGACGCGACGATTCGGTTTTGAGTCGGACCGTCGGTGATTTTTGTCAGCAGCAAGTTCCATACTCTCAAAGACTTCTCCACTCTTTCTGCACCTCTGTTCAATTTGAGCATTTCCAAATCCACGTCAGGCAACCCTACGGGAATGTCCTCGTACCCAAGAACGTCAGACAATTTCTCAGCTGCCAGATATGCACGAAATGAACTCTCAAACACCCTAAACTTAGTGTGAAGGCTTTCTCCTTTTCCTACCATACCAGTCCACTCTCTAATCTCAAGTTTAGTTCGTACTTCTACAGTTGTAGACATGCCTGAAGGGTGGGCGGGCCCGCTCTGTTGCCCAACCCCTTGACGTATCAGATCCGCCAGGATTGTCAGCCGCCGGATGTCCTCTGGACTCGGCAGGTCCTGTGGTGCATCCTCCCTCCTTTCCTCTGAGGCCACCCCTCGCTGATCAGCCTCATCCTGACCAGAATCCTGAGGAGATGCTGCTGCTCCTCCTCCTCCTCCCTTCGCCATGTCTCCATCGATGACCGGCGTAATCCAAGTCCCCAGATAAGGAATCCTAAACGGGAAGAACCTCATCCTCACAGCCCTTTTGCACAGAAGCGTGGACGACTCGTACCAACGCTAGCGTGTTGAGTAGCCCCTGTGCTCCGGGCGCCCTTGTTGTTGTTGCCGAGGGGGATAGCCCGATGCTCGGCAGAAAAGAAAGACGAAATAAACCCTATAAACAACCCGTACCCTTGTCGTGGCTGAGGAGCCCTGTTGATGATATGAAATGTATTGAAGCTGGACTTGATAGCAGCGGTGGCGGTGGCGTGTTAGCCCCTGGGTGGACGGACCCCCTTTTGTACGGTGGCTGATTAACCCCGGTTTAGTAGTTTGGATTGAAGGACGCGGAGTCCTGGACACGGAGTCCTCGACACGGAGTCGTCGACACGGAGTCGGGAAAGGAAGTAGATTACAAGAAGAAGTAGCAAGCCACAGCGTACGTCACAGACACATGCGGCCTAAAACACAATTCAGGGGTAAAGATGGTATCCCGATCGTAGATCCACTCAGACACGAAACCCCCCCGAATCTCCGCAATACCTCACGGGATATTTCCTCTCAAGATAATCTGACAATGCTGTGAGTATACTTTTCACTCGTGTTGATGTCGCTGCTGCTGCACACTTTCACGGTTATAGCTATGCTGCAGCAGTTGTTGCTGGCGCAGGTTGCTTTCCATGCTGCTGTTAAGATCCCGTGTTACGGGACACTTTTTGTTAGGGTCTTAGTCCGTTGGGCTAAAGGTAAAAGGTTAACCAATTGCCTACCCAATCTAAGCCTCATAACACTCTCCCCCCCTGGAACGGACCGGATATATATACGGGTCGACGCGTGACACCAACACGCGGTTCCAATTTCTGGGGATCCAGAAGTATTTTTTCAGGTTCTTGACATGAGGAAATTCACTTTTCTTTAAAAAGCGATTTCATGGTGGACGTGAGATTCGAACTCACGACCAACGACCCATGTTCTGCCGTCGTCGCCATTTGTTAAGATCCCGTGTTACGGGACACTTTGTATCCCTGGACAGGTCTGCCTTTTAAGTCGGTAAACATTGTACTCACATGTGTTGTTTGCTTAGCTATAGAAGAAGAGCAGTTTTATTCCTTTCGTGCACGCGGAGACTGAGACCAAGCTCGTGCTCCTCTGGAAAACCCCTGGTTTTCCATCTGAGATACGCCTTCCAAGTGCTACAAATACGTTCCCAGTGACTAAACCCAGGTAGTTACCGGGCTTTCAATCTCATACAAGACCATATCTTAAAGCTACGTTTATTTTTTTTTGTGTCCGTGCGACTGATGTTTTTATCACACCCTCGGGCTATTTCGTGTACCAGTATATTTTGTACCGGGTGTTAACCCTTACAGGACCGCAGTCCCGTTTGGGGACAACCTACTTATAATTTGACTGATTTGTCCCGAAAACGGAACTGCAGTCCTAAAAGGGATCTATGCGTTGCGCGTGTAAAGGGTTGTCCATCAACTCATTTTCGAGCTTGATTTGTTGTGATTGATTCTTTGATCTTCCCGACGAAACATGTGCAGTTCATGCAGATCATACATATCCCACACCCGGTGAACATGTATGTACAGATCTCACAGACCAAGATCCCACTCAGGTACACACTTGCTAAATATTACAGATCTTGCAGATCATGTAGATCATATAGATCCTGCAGGTCATGCACACCCACCGATAAACATGTGCAGATTTTGCAGATCGTACAGATCCCATCCCAGTCAAGAGGAACATAGATCACATATATTCCACTCACTGATCTGGTAGATCATACAGATCCTGCAGATCACACATATGTACAGATCACACAGATCAAGTTCCCACTCAGGTACACACGTGTGAATATCTACCTCATACGGACCCCATCACGGCTAAGCATGACGTAAACAATTATGAAGTATCCAGATTTACAAATCCTGCAGATCATACAGAAATCCTTCAAGTTCCCACTCAGGTACACACGTGTGAAATATCTACCTCATCATACAGATACCACCCGGTAAATAGGTATAGATCATACACATCAACATCCCCCTCAGATACACCTGCCAGATATTACAGATCCTGCAGATCATAGATCATACAATTCCTGTAGGTCATGCAATCCCACCGATAAACATGTGCAGATCATGCAGATCACACATACCCCATCCCGGTCAAGATGAATAGATCATACAGATCACACAGATTCCACTCAGGTAGATCATATAGATCCTGCAGATCGCACATGTGTACAGATCATACAGATCCTGCAGATTACACATAGGTACAGACCACACAGATCAAGTTCCCACTCAGGTACAAACGTGTGAAATATCTACCTCATACAGACCCCATCTCGGCTAAACATGATAAAAACAAGTGTGAAGTATTCAGATTTTGCAGATCCTTCAGATCATTAAGAAATCCTACAAGTTCCCACTCAGGTACACACGTGTGAAATATCTACCTCATACAGACCCCATCCCGGCTAAACATGCTGAAAGCAAGCGTGAAGTTTCCAGATTTTATAGATCCTCCAGATCCTCCAGAAATCCTGCAGATCATACAGATCCTGCAAATCGTACAGACCGCATCCCGGTTAAGATGTACAGATCATACATATCACGCAGATTCCACTCAGGTAGACCATACAGACCCTGCAGATCATAAAGGTTCTGCAGATTATACATATCCTGCAGATGATACAGATCCCACCCGGTAAAGATGTACAGATCACACAGATCCCACTCAGGTACACACCTGTGAAATATCTACCTCATACAGACCCCATCCCGGCTAGACATGCTGTAAAGAAGTGTGAATTATCAAGATTTTACAGATCCTTCAGATCATACAGAAATACCGCAGATCATACAGATACTGCTGATCATACAGATACTGCAGATCATGCAGACCCATCGATAAAAATGTGCATACCATGCAGATCGTACATACCCTATCCCGGAGTACAGATCATACAGATCACACAGATTCCACTCAGGTAGATCATACGGATCCTGCATATTATGCAGATCCTGCAGATTAATGGCACCCACCGATAAACATGTGCAGATCATGCAGATCGCACAGACCCTATCTCGCTCAAGATGTACGCATCAGGCCGATCAGACAGATCCCATCCCGGTCGAAATGTACTGATTGTACAGATCACACAGATTCTACTCAGGTACACATCTATGAAAATATTAACCACACAGATCCCCTTCAGGCTAAACATGTGCATGTCATTGAGATATACCAGATCCCACCTGGCACACAAGCGCAAATGATATGGAACGTATATGTCTCCCCAGGCAAACTAGTTGGAGTGTGTAGATATTTGATTACGCAGATAGATCCTCCACATCATGCACACATGGCATTCAGATCATCCCAATCGGCACGCAAGTGCAATCCTAAAGACCAAGCAGATCTCACCGCCAAAAAAAGGATGATACATCTACAGTATACAAATCGTGCGGATCGTACGAATCCTTCAGATCATGCAGACCCACCCACGCAAAGCTATTCATCAGTTAATCACGGTGCATGTATGTTCGATTAACATGTGTAGTTCATGCAGATCGTGCAGACTCCACCCCCGGGTAGAGGTGTTGAGATCATCAAGGATCACACATATATCGATGATACTGATCTCACCCAGGCGATAAATACCTGGATGATGATACAAATCCTGTCAATTTCCTACTGAGTGCTACGCTTTCCTTTGAGCAAAACAGTAGTCCATGCCTCCCATACGTCAAGACATGCGAGCGCATCGAAGACTAGACCACTACTCTTCGCCTTTAGCAATTTCGTCTCCCCGATTTAAAAAATAAATAAATAATAATTTCAAAAGTAGTCATAGAACAAGTTTATTTTAGGTTTTTCCTGAAATTAATGTTGTGATTGGCAAATGGATGATTGTGAATTACAGTGTAGCATCCCTGTTAGCACGCGGAGACTGAGACCAAGCTCGTGCGCCTCTGGAAAACCCCTGGTTTTCCGTCTAAGATACGCCTTTCAAGTACTACAAATACGTTCCCAGTGACTGAACCCAGGTAATTAACGGGCTTTCAACCTCATACAAAGCAGTATCATTACATCCCTGTTTGCGTAAACACCACATACGTGCATATGTAATTTCATTTCGTCTCCCCGATTTCAAAAAATAAATAAAATTAATTTCAAACGTAGTCATTTTTACTTAAACCAGAGGTGCAAGGGTTTTACCTGCGTCTCCCTTTTCAACTTGCGACACCCCCCGGATTTCATGCCACCCACATCCCGAAGGAAACCTTGAGGGGACGCTCTATGGACTGGCTCAGTGGGAGCTGCCTCCCCCCCCCCCCCCCCATCAGATGATTGGGCGCTGATGGCAGCAGCTATTCGGGTGCGCGCCTTCGTTCTGGAGGAGATACGCCCCTCTCCAGGTGCACTCGTCGTGTCCCGTCGTCCTTCACCTGTGGCCGTTCCCGCACCTGTGGACGATCCTAGTGGTGCCGCCGCCCCGTTGGAACCTCTGACAGATATGGTACCGCTGTTGGGTGGCGGTGACCCCCTCTTGTCCCCATGCTAGCTATGTCCCTACATGGTGGATTACCCTCTCGAGGTATATTCCTCTGAATAGAGTCAACTTCCATGGGATCGCTGCTTTCCTAACGACGTCTCTCACATGTTTCTCTCTGGGGGAGGGTTAGGGGGGGCGTTCTTGAGTCCCGTGAACCCGCTGTCGCGCCCGACGGCAGCGAGGGGGGAGGTCCAGGCCCTACTCCACTATGAGCTCTGCCACCGCCAGGCGCTGCCCGGCACCGCCGCTGACTACTCGCAAACGTTGGTCCCCCCAAGGGATCCCTTCGGACGAGGCTCCCGACTGCTCGACGAGCATCTTGAGACGTTGCACTCGAATGCCTGGAGGTCAGTGCTGCACCTGGCGGTAGAGGGCAAGGAAACGTTACCTCACTCTGAGCATAACCGCCTGTGAGAAGCGCCGGGTACCCCTGTTGACTCCCCGTAGGTGTGGGCCCCCCCAAGCATCCCGTCCGGAAGGCCCTGCTTACTGCACGTTGAGCATTTTGACAACCACGATTTGAGTCCCGAGAGCCCGGTACTGCACCCGTTGGTATGGGGGGACAATGTATTCCCCTTCTACCAGCACCACTACTGGTGAGGGGCGCCCGGCACCCCTGCTGGCTCCTCGCAGACGCATCCGCCCTCAAAAGACCCCTCCTGTCGAAACTAATCGCTCCGCGACGGGCATCTGAGAGCCAACACTAGAGTCGCCAAATCTCGGTACCGTGTCCGATGTCATCTAGGAAGGAGACCCTACCCTAATACAAGCACTGTTGCTGGAGGACAAAGCCCGGTAAGCCTGCTGAGTTCCCGCAGGTGTGAACCCGTTTAAAATCTCCGGCTGGGCGAAGCGTTCGGCTGAACGACGAGCATTGTGAGGTGCAGGAACTGCCCCGTTTGTCAACAGAGGGGGGTGGGAGAGTACACCGCTCACCCTTCTATCCTCCGCGCGCGCAGCTACCGCCACCGGTGTCTGGGGTGGTCACCGAGATGATCTGGAACAGGCGTTCTTTTTTCTTTGTTTTGGCGGTGCTGCTGTGCCGTGCTGTGCCTTATCTTTCGTACATAAGAGTACAGACATAGAGCATATCAAAAGAAGAAAATAAGCACCCTACCTGGGGTATGTACGTACGTACGACATGTGAGCGAGCGTAGCGGAAAACCGCCCGCGACGCGAAGCGTATGTGGCGTCCGAGCTGTTTTCTCCTCAAGCATGCCGGCGGGACTCTTGGCACTATCAATCCGCCAATTTGCAACTACATACAAAGGTATGTATACACTACTGCAGTAAGACAAATTCAATATTAAATGCAAGTTTAAAATATAAACCGAATCATAGATCTCAGTAACTCGTACCTAAATCAATGATTATTTTATAGATAGGTAAGCAGCTTGCAAAGTTGAGTATCAACTACTTGATAATCAGTCGAGCTCACAGCTGACGTATTTCATAATTTTTAAAAATAGACAGGACAGGAAACCTGACAGACATTGATTGGAGGTATGCGATAAATTGTGCCAGTTCCTTCGTCCCTCCTTACTGGTATGTAATACCATCACACTATACCTAACGTCAACAGGTTAGAAAAACACACACTGTCACACATAAAACGACCTAATACCAGTAATAACTAAGTAATGATGTACACAATTTTTTTAATATGCTTACCTTCACAATCCGCATAACTTGTAGAGTATAGGAAATCCTCTATAGTTTCGGGAACACCGATGCCTGATTAGGTGCCACCTCGAGCCATATCAAATAAAAGCTAGGCATCAAAGCAGCAGCAATAAATAGCAGCAGCTCATCCCCGAAAGAATTACTCACATTTAGAACCATACCATACAAAACTCAACAACACTCAATCAATACTTGTAAAATGAAAAGGTTTCGACATGTTGCAACGTCAAATCATTCTCCCTTGTTCGGGTTATATGGTATCAGTGCGCAGAATGATTATTTTAATTGTCCTGTTGACCCGGGCAGCATCCAGGGGAGCCACTGGCCTATATCCTTGACAAGGAATTACATGCCCGCCCTGCTCCACTCACCGGACGGCCGGATAAAGAGGCGACAGAGGTTTGCGCTGGTGGAGAGCGGGGACATAGTGCTCCTGCTCCCATGGCTGATAGCGTACACCAGGAGAGAGGGCTTGAGACAACGAGATACAGCCCAGGAAGCTTCAGAAGAGGCGAAACTCGAACGAGCGTCGTCGGCGTGTCGCCACGCGGGAGGGGTCAAAGTGGCAGCACGCAACCTTCACCCGTCTGACAGAACCACGATCAGCGGGGAACGAGGAAACGTGGAATACATTGGTGGCCAAGTTCCCTCTCGAAGACCACGCCGCCGTGTCCGCGGCGGCGGCGGCCGCAGTGCTGGCGAGCGCCACCGAGGTGGAAGACGGAAGCGCCCCCCCGTGGCACCCTGACGATGAGTACGCCTCCGAGGTGCTCTTCGACGTCATCAACCCCCGGAGCGCCCTCTCAGGCCCCGGAAACGACGACCAACGATTTGCTCATCTACAATCCATCATTTAAACCGATATCGGCAGAGAGGAGTTCGGAAGTGGTATGACAGTCTTCTGGCGGAAAATCGTTGACGAGCCGGACGCGTTCCCGCCAGAGTTCTGGCAGCTCTTCTTCCTGCAGTCGAGCCTCACTGCGTTGGGGGAAAAGTGCCGACCGGTTTGCGTGGGTAAGACATGGAGGAGGCTCATCACCGCAGGGGCTATGCGACAGTGGCGACCGCGGTTGGAGGAGGTAACCGAGAGGTGAGGCAGTCTGGGGTCGCCGTACCCGAGGGAGTGGAGCATGTGGGATTGAGGGCTAGGATGCTACACGAGACGGACAACTGGCTTGTTCTCACGGACTGCTGCAACACCTTCAACACCGTGAAAAGGACGGCGGAGCTAGAAGAGGTGGCAAAATGCGTGCCAGCGCTCACGCCTTTAGTGGCCAAGTGTTGCGGCACAAGACCAGCAGACGTGTTTTTTCCGGACGGACTCAGGAGAGACCAGGACGATCGCTTGCTCCAGCGGTGTCCAGCAAGGGGACCCCATAGGACCAGCAATGTTCTGCATGGCGTTGCGACCGGGGCTGAAGCGATTCTGGCAGGAATTCGAGAGAGAAGGAGTGGAAGCCTTCGCGTACATGGACAATGTCTCTCTCGGCCTTACAGGGATCACGGCCAACACGATTAGAGCATTCGCCTTCCTCCGACGACAGCTAGATGACATCGGCATTGTGGTCAACGCCGCCAAAACAATGGCACTACCACCAAAAGGGCACGCCCCGACGATGGAGGAGATTCCGCTCCTTGAAAACGTTGAGGTCCGCATCGCAGACGATGGAGGGGTGATGTGGTGGGTGTCCCGATCGGCATGGAAGAATACGTGCGGGGGCGAGCAATGGAGGTAGTGAGGGATGGGGGCGCGGACCATCTTGCGCGCTGCCTCGCTAACATGCCCGACAAACAAGCGGCGGCCCTCATCACCGTCGAATCTCTCGGGCAACGGACGAGTTACCTCGAAAGGGCTCTGGGCCCGGGGTTTTCCCTCGAATCATGCAAAAGAGCAGACAATGGAGCGCAGTGGGCGTGCGAGAAAATCTTCGAACTACCGGGAGCAGCGGAGGCACAACCGTTTGTCCAGGAGGGGTGCCCAGATAGTCGGCTGACTCTCAAACCTTACCAGCAAGCCACAGCACGCCTTTCTACAGGAGCGCGAGGGTTGGGGCTGCCGTTGACAGAAGCAAGGAGAATGTCGGCATCCATCGGAAGCAGGGTGGGGACCTTGCCGGAGGTCCTAGCAGACCTCACAGGCCCGTTAGGCGATAAGGTGAAGAGGGGGCTCCCAGAATTGAGCATCATTGCTTAGCTGAGAGACAGCCTGCGGGAGATTAGAGATACATGGGGGGTGTCACAGGAAGCGATGGCGGGCATCGTCCCCGAATTTTGGTTAGAATGGGGTCTAGGCGCAGAGGGGGACCTGGCCCCAAGACCTCCAGAGGCCGACATGCTGGCTGCACACGACGCCATATCCACGAACTTACGCAAAGTCCAACAGAAATTGGGCAAGCTGGTAAACCAACGTCGGTACGCAGTCCACGCTGCCTCGCTGGAGGAGCTCCCGGAGACAGCACGCCCCCCGGGACCGAGCGACCCAATGGGGGGAACCGAAACCAAAGCCCTCGCCAAGGCTCGCTATAGGAGCCTACAGGGGGGAGGAGCCACGGCATGCCTTCGGGCGAGACCAACGGACTCACTCCGGGTCATACCCGCAGAAGAGTTTGTGGGCATGGGAATGCGGTTCATTTGGATAGAGGAACACGTGGCAGTGAGGTGCCCCTGCTGCGATGCAGTCGACGTGGACACTCGCCACGCGCGCATCTGTCCCAGAGCAGGGGCACAAGAAAACCAACACCAACCGCTCGTCCACGCGATGTCCCGTACTTTGAAACGGCTGGGAATTCCACACTAAGTGGAAAGCGGCGAACCGTTCACTGCAGACCGAAACCTGCGGATGAACATTGTCGTCAGGAGAGGAGATCTACGGGATGCTCCTAGTAGGGAGTACAAGGAGAAGTCCATCCTGCTGGACACTCACCCATGCTGACCCCCAAGCGCAGATACACCTGCGATGAGGCAGTGCCGATCACGATGTGGATCAGCTGCCTCTACCTTCGAGGCGCGCAAGCGCCAACACTACGCTCGTCCGGGACATGTGTCCTTTGACGAACGGAGTCACAAACTTGCCACTTTAGCAGTGGAAAGCTTCGGGCGTCTAGGGGTAAAGGGCAGTAAGTTCATCGACCAGCTGGCAGCTAGTGTCGTGGGGGGGAGGGATGGTGGGTCGATGGGAAGGAAAGGACTGGTGAAGGAACGCCTACTCCAAACCGTCTCGGTGACTACACAGGTTGCCATTTCGAAGAGGGTATCGCGATTTAGACTCCAGCTTAGGAGTCGACAGGAATCGAGAAGGGGCAGAGGGGGGGGAGATGACAGACCCACACCGATGGCGTGGGGATAGAGCTTGGATGCGGCTTAGGATTTACGAATAGAAAGTAGCGAGCACATAGTAAGATGTAGGAAGGAGTAAAGACAACACATAGAGTATCGTAGATAAAGCATAAAGGAAGTAGCCATAGCAGATAGATAGACCTTGTGCATAGGTTTCCCTTGTATCCGGGCATTGCTTCTTTCAGGGATGTTTTGATTGATCAACGGTGAAGCTCATGCTGCACATTGTCGGATAGCAAGCCTAATAAAAATAAAAATAAAATATACATGTAGAATACGCGCGTTCGCCTTATTATAACACTTGTGCAATTCAGTAAAAATTGGATATATACGAGACTTATTATTGCGCAGCTTGCAAAGTTGAGTACCAACTGCTTATTAATCGATAGAACTCACAGCTGACGTATTTCATAATTTTGTAAAAACTACAAATGTCAGGACAAAAAACTTTATTCACTCATGGACCTCTGTCCGCTTCGCATAATTTGATGCACCTTTCCTACCTGAGCGAAGCGCCTTGTGTTTATTATGTTCTTCTTGTGGTCCTGCGTGTCTGCTGGAGCTGCTGTTGCCGTTGCGGCTGCTACTGCTCCCTGGTGCCATCGCTCTCTCTTTGCACCTTCACCTCCTCTTATATCACCTCGTCACCTTGCACCTTCACCTCACTTGCCACCTCATCACATTGCACCTTCAACGTATGCTCTTCTTGAGTGTACTTGATGTGATATCGTATGCTGGTACAAGTAGTCAACAATGACGCGGATGGCGCCGTTGGCAACGTCTTTGCAGCCAGTACTTCCGTCGTTGCCGGAAGAATCCCTAGATACGCCTGGTTCATTACAGTTGCCGACAACGGAATCGGGGCCACCCCTGACGACCCCACTTTCCCTTGGGGGGTCAAGAATACTCGTCATAGAAGGTTTACCGGTATCGGGAGAAGTACCACCCCAGACACCAGGGCCTGCGCAGCTACCGCCACCGCAGCAGCAACAATCACCGTGGTCTACTACGCCGCCGACAGCGCAACCAACGGTGCTCGTGTCGCGCCCACTACATCCTCCATCAAGGGGGCAATCTCAACCGTCGATACAGCCTCCTCCAACCATATCGGTGCCCGTATCGACCCCCTCGACGGCACTGCTACCGTCGCCAGATACCTCTCCGTCCACCAGGCCACCCCAAGCGTCATCGCCAAGCCCGTCACCGTCGCCGTCGCAGCCATCGTCACCAGTGCTACCGACAGCTGGCCTCCCTTCGACAGCGGAACCACTTTTGACACCGGGTATGGTCCTTGTGGTCGAAGCACCATCGCAGGTAGCGGTCAGGACGACACAATCGGCGCTACCAAGGCCGTCACGGCCGACGTCCACACGGATGCTGGAAGGAAGTAGTTTGGCACTCGCGCCGACATCCGAATCGCCCCCGTCGCCGCTACGGACACCTTCGCCGTCGCCCGTAGAAGATCATCTCCGGGAGGAAGTCACGGAGGACTGTAGTGTCTGATACGAGACCTTGGCCGCCCCGATTGTATGTTTAGGGAGCTGCCCCCATCGACTGCATCTTCCATGCTACGCCGCACTCAGAGTCAGGGCGGGGGCCAACCTAAGGTGCCTGGCGTGCAGAGCGACCGTAACGATCAACGAGGCCGACAGGATGGCGCTACGTCAACACAGCAATGAAGTTATGGTAGAGGCGCTAACGATCGCACAGCAAGAGATTCCGGCTAACGGAGGAGCGGAAGCACCAACAGGGACCACAGGAGGTGAGAGGAGGCGGCGAGTGATATGCAGCATTTGTCGCGGTCTGGTTGAGGCGACGGCCTGCGTACAAGTGTCTTGTTTGTGCGGGGTACACCGCCGTTGTGCTCTAGGAGTCTGCAAAGACGCATTTCCCCGAGCCAGGACTTTCGATGGGGTACACCAAGTCACGTGCCCAAATCCAGCCCTGCACGAGGAGCATCCAGAGGTGGATCTACACCTCCTCCTCCAACAGATACGAGCTCTCGGCAGATCGGTGGACACGGCAGAAGAAAGCGCCACAGAGACAGGGTCACCGCTGCCGAGCTCCGCCTCATCAGAAGGGTCCAAATTACTCCAGAAACGGTGGATTTATCAAGGAGCGCCACAGAGCGAGGCGAGGAGGACATACAAGGAGAATGGCGTGGCACAACCCCCCAGCCGCAGGCGCAAGCGCCGTGTGGGGCCTGTAACAGGCACATGGAGGATGACCAGCGGTTTGCTTTTGGTGGCTGGCTCGTTCACAGGAGATGTGCCACAGAAAGCGTGGAGAGGGCAGACCGTAGGGGAGGCGATCGGTTTGGGGTGGCTATCCCAGGAGGGACAGGAGTGCCACTTCGTAGAACGTTCCGGCTCACGGCAATAGTGCCCAGGCTTCACTTGAGGTACGACCGCACTACCGCAGAGGGTGCGCACCAACAGAGACAGTTGGAAACACTGTAGAGATCACTGGAATCCGGTGTCGAGGAGGCCGCGAGCCAGGTTGAAGGGAATCAGGGCGTGCAAGGGGGGTTAGAGGAGTCCGACGATTTATGGTGCACTTATTGCGGTTGGCCTTTCGATGGCTCTGTTGGGGAGTCAGAGACAACTGCGTTCGCGTACCCGTTCCGTGCGCCCACGGAGGCTTTGTGCACTCCCGCTGCATGCTGGACCGCGCGGAACACCTCGCGAGAGGGCATACAGACCCTAAGCCCTGCGTTACGTGTCGTTCGGCGTGGCCGGGAGGAAGCCGACCTCCCCATCCGGCAGAGCTAGCCAGAGGGCTGCCCATGAATGAGCACGGTGGAAGGTGGGTGGCGGTGAGGGGCGCCCTGCAGTTCGCCGCCCGCGTTCAGCGGGGCAACCCCGAACCGGAGCCAGCCAGCTACGTCACAACTGGCGCTTTCGGCATGTTTGAGCTCATGTTACGTGCCCATGGTGCGAGCCCGACCTCCTCGTTCTTGCTGTGCTCCCTGTTTTGCGATGCGCTAGACATGCCTCAAGGTGCATACCTCGATTTCCCCCGACCGAGGGGATGGGAAGTGGCGGTCGGCCATTACCGTACTATGTTCGCGGCATATGCCATTCAACCGCAGGACGTCCTGCTCCGACTTCCAAATCAAAGACTTTACATCGGACCACATGTCCAAGAGTGTCTGGTAGGCCTTGACGCCGAATGTGAAGAACGCTTAGCGAGGTGGACCCTCGGGGTTCAACGCGCGTTGGAGACGGGTGACGCGCTTCCTCCCTTTTTGGCGGCGGTGGCAACCACGTCGGAGAGAACGGACAGGGTGCCGGAGAGTGACCAGTTACAGATGGGACCGGGTGGGCAGGGAGGTAGACACTAGGAGTGAAGTAGAAAGGCGTCAGAATGTGGGGAACAGGGGTGCCTCTCCCTGCACGTACTGCGGGCGGGCTCTAGAGGAATCTACTGGAGATTTGGCGGTAGATTCTTTATGGGCATCTTTTCCGCGCTCCAATGGAGAGCAAGTGCATGCCCACTGCATGCTGGATCGTGCGGAATGCCCTACGAGAGGGCAAGCAGACCCACAGCCATGCGCTGCGTGTCGTGTCGCTCTGAATGGCCGGCAAGAAACCGGCCGCTCCATCCAGCGGAGCTGGCTGAGGACCTTCCAAGGCCACGGTTAGGGGGAAGGTGGTCTGCGGTAGCAGGAGCCTTGCAGTTCGCAGAACTCTTGGAGGAGGACGGCCCCCGCCTGGAGCCGGCCAGTTACGTCACGACTGGTTCCCACAATACCTGGGAAGAGATGGTGAGGACCCATGGGGGAAGTCCAACCTCTTCGTTCCTGTTGTGCACCCTGTTCAGCGATGCTCTCGGCCTGCCCCAGGGAGCCTACCTCGACTTCCCCCGACCAAGGGGATGGCGAGCGGCAGCCGGTCACTACCGTGAGGTTTTCGCCGCGTATGGTATCCGACCGCAGGACATCGTGCTCCGGCTCCAGAATCGGAGGATCTACATCCTACCCCATGTCCAAGAGTTTCTGGTGGGCCTCGACTCCACATGGGAAGACCGGTTGACGAGGTGGACCCTAGGGGTCCGAAACGCGCTGGAAGCAGGGGAGGCGCTGCCTCCTTTTCCGACGGAGGCGGGGACCCTAGGGTCCACAAACGTGTTTGAGCCAGGGAACGCGCTGCCTCCTTCTCCGACGGCGGCGGGGGCAACAGCGGAAGGAACGGACCCGGCACTGGAGAGCGGTCCATTAGCAGCGAGGGTGACGCTGTCAGTAGGAGAGGCTTCGGTGTATGAAGGCGACCCGTGAGTGAGGCGGCAGGCAGAGCCAGGAGATGCTGGTTATGTTGCCGCGGAGAACTTTCGCACTGCCGGAGATGGAGATACCACGGCATCGGGACACTTGTCCCCCCTCCCAAGACAGCCCAATGCCACTCCAACGACGGCGGGAGCCACAACGGAAGGGACGGAACCGGCGCGGGAGAGCAACCCTTTACCAGCGGAAGTGACACCACCGGGAGGTGAAGCCCCATCGCCAGAAGGCGAACAGGACAGGCGGAGCCAGGACATGCTGCTTCCGTAGCCCCGGAGAACCCCCACACCGCAAGGGACAGGGAGACCACGGCGCCGGGACGCTCGCTCCACCCTCTGACACAACCCAGTATCACCCCGGCAACAACTAGAGCAACTGTCTCCACGCCCACCGGCGCAGTAGGGGGTGAGGGGAGCGCAAGAGGCAGGCGAGGTCGACCGCGCGGATCTGGAAGGGGATCACGAGCGGCGATAAGTGGAAGCGGGGTCGCCACGAGCCGGGGGAGAATCTCTCGACCCGGGAGCGGTGAGCCGCCCATGGCCCCTGGCGAGGAAGGGGGTGGCGAAGGAGAGAGTGAATTTCGCAGGGAAGGAAGGGACGGAGAAGGAGGAGGTCCAGCACCAGGGAGCGTATCGCAACTTCGCGCTTTCGTCGCAGGCGACCAAAGCGGTACGACCTGCGGGGGTTGTAGGGCAACGATTGCTCGGGGATACCGAGTGGTGGGGTTACCTTGTGGACGTCAACATGCAATGCATGCGAGGTGCGTGGTGAATGCAGTCAGGCGAGGCGGGGCGCAGGTGCCGCTGCTCTGCGGCGCTAGGGGATGCACAGCTCGTCATGGAAGACGGGAAGCACTAGAAGCGGCAGTTCAGTTAGACCCCGGACTGAGCGTTACGGCAGCGGGACTCGGAGGGAGACCTGACGACCGCGAGGATGGGCGCTGGGATGCTCTCCTCTATCTATCTCTGGGACCAAAATACGTTTGGAATCGCAGGACCACTCGACGATGTTCCCCTTGAGGACCTCCAACAACGCTTCGTCACTGTTATTAAAGTGCCGTCAGGTTGGCTACTGCTGACGCCAAGCTTATCACCCACGTACTTGGCCTCCATAACCACGCCCTGGGAGAGCATCGCCCACACAGACAGTCGGAGACGCCGACCTCACTCTTGAGGTCAATCAAGCTTTGGATCCTCCTAGCTCTACTGCACTCGCAGGATGGCCGAGTGAAGCGGCGCGAGAGGTTCTCGTCTGTCGAACGCGGTGATCTCACCCTTCTACTCCCGTGGTTAATAGAGTATACCCGTCGAACATCGACAAGACAGAGGGGTCAACCTCGCGAAGTGACGGACGCTGATCTGTTCAAGAGGGCGTCTTCACCATGCCGCCATCCAGGGGGGGTGACTGTCGCAGCACGTAGCCTCCTCGCGGAACCACGCGCGCCGGGGAGCGAGGAAACGTGGGAGCGAGTGAAAGCAAACTTCCCGGAGGAGGATCAGACCGCCGTCTCCGAAGCAGCAGCGGCAGCGGTGGCTGCAAGTTCTCCCGACCCGGAGGAAGGGAGTGGGCCCAAGTGGCGCCCGGAGGAAGAATTCGACCCATAGGTGGCCCTCGAAGTCATCAACTCTCTCGCAACGCGCTATCAGGCGCAGGAAGCGATGACTTGCGCTTTTCGCACCTGCAGTCAATTATCAGGACCGGCATTGGGCGCGAAAACTTCGCGGCTGGCATTGAAGCCTTCTGGAGAAGAATTATCGACGATCCAAACGCCTTTCCACCGGAATTCTGGCAGCTTTTCCTGCAATCCAACCTTACTGCCTTGGGTGAAAAATGCCGCCCCGTCTGCGTAGGGATGACATGGAGACGCCTTCTCACAGCCGGGACCATGCGGCAGTGGCGACCACGACTGGAGGAGAACAACCGCGAGGCAAGACAGTGCGGAGTCGGACTACGAGGGGGGGTGGAGCAGGTAGCGCTACGCGCCCGGGTACACCACGAGGCAAAAGACTGGCTGATTCTCACAGACTGCTCCAACGCCTTCAACACCGTGAAACGGACGGCTGTGCATGCAGAGGTAGCCACCTGCGCGCCTGCGCTTACACCGTTCGTGACAAAGTGTTACGGGGAAAGAACTGCTCCCGTGTTCTTCCAGGTGGAATCGGGAGAAAGGCGCAAGATCGAATGCTCCAGTGGGGTACAGCAAGGGGATGCCATGGGGCCGGCGTTGTTCTGCATGCCTCTCTTACCGGTGCTCAAGCGGACCCGAGCGGAGTTCGAGCCAAAAGGAGTGGAGGCATTCGCCTACTTAGACGACATCAGCATCGGAATGATGGAAATCACACCCGATACTGTGGAAGTTGTGCCTTTCCTACAGCGTGAGCTGTCCAACATTGGCATTGCAATCAATCCGAGCAAAACGGTTGCCTTGCCCCCGAAGGGGCACGTACCTACGCCGGAATAAATCTCCCTTCTTGAAGGTATTGGCGTCCGCATCGCGGAACGGGGTGGAGTAAAGGTGGTTGGGGTTCCCGTCGGCACCGACGAATACGCGATGGAGAGTGCAATGGAGATAGTCTACAACGGGAGAGCGGAACAACTCGCGCGGATTCCACCGCGCATGCCAGACAAGCAAGCAGCTAACCTAATCGCCACCGGCTCTATAGTGCAACGGGCCGCTAATATAGAAAGAGTGATGGACCCGGAAATGCCCCTGCCCGCATGCCTAAAAGAAGACGGCAACGCGATGTGGATGCTGGAGAAATTGCTTGATCTCCCGGGGACAGCAGAAGAAACGTCGTTCTTCGAGAATGGGTACCCAACAAATCAGTTGGTCTTGCAGCCCTACCAACAGGCGCAGGCAAGACTGACCACGGGGGCCGGAGGGTTTGGACTGGCGTCGGCTGAAGCTCGGAGGATGTCCGAGTCCGTCGGAAGCTTGGCAGCGACGGTGCCGGAGGTGCTTGCTGACCTGTTCGGCGCTATCGGGGACAAAGTCCGAAGGGAGCTCCCCGATTCAGACCTCGTCCGGTGCATTTGGAACAGCATCAGGGACCTCCGCGATGTGCATGGGGTTTCAGAAGAAGCCATGGCGAACATCGTGCCGGAAAGCTGGCGGGATAGAGCATTTCGAGGAGGAGAACAAGAGGCCTCAGGGTTGTCGGTTGCGGAAGTGTTGCCGGCACACGATGCCGAATCTATCAGCTCCAGCTAAGCGCAGCATAGACTGGGGAAGCTGGTGAACCGAGTCCGTTGTGAGATATTCGTTGCTTCACTGGACCAGCTCCCCGTCGAGACGACGACCCAGCGAGGCACGGGTAACCCACAAGAAGAGAAAGAGTCGAGGAGTCTGGCCAAGGCCCGGCAACGGAGCCAATCGGGACCAGGGGCTACTGCATTCCTAAGGGCGAGACCTGTCGACTCGGCCAGAGTCATCCCACCGTCAGAGTTTGTGGCTGCGGGACGGTGGTTTCTGGGGATTGAGGAGTTCCTGGCAGCAAGGTGCCCCTGCTGCGGTCCAACGGAGGCTGATACGCGACATTCACGATTATGCCATCGATCGGGCGCGCAAGTAAACCACCACCAGCCTCTGGTGCACGCGCTCTCCCGCACCTTCAAGAGGATGTCCATCCACCACCAGATGGAAAGCGGAGCCCCCTTCCACGCAAACAGGGATCTCCGCATGGACATCATCATCGAGGCAGGAGGACTTCGAGATGCTACGGCATCAGAGTATCGCGATAAAGCGATACTTCTCGACGTCACGTACGCGGACCCACAAGCGGGGGTCCACATGCGGGCAGGCAGCGGTGACCGAGACGGATCAGCTGCTTCCACTTCTGAGGCGCGCAAGCGCAGTCGCTACGCTCGTCCGGGACAGGTGTCCTTCGACGAGCGCAGCTACAAACTCGCCACCCTCGCGGTGGAAAGCTTTGGGCGCCTCGGAAAGGAAGGCAGCGATCTAATTGATCAGTTGGCGGCAAGCATAGTCGGACGGACGGACGGATCGTCCCTGGCGCGGAAGGGCGTCTGCAAAGAACGCCTCTTCCAGATCATCTCCGTGACCACACAGGTCGCGATTTCGCGCAGAGTACTGTTGATTGTACTCAGATACACGACATATAAGATCTATGGTAGATTGGGGAGTTCCAAGCTGGAAAGGGATTCCGGCAGTAGGGTATTGGGATATCGGGGTAATGTGTGCCCACCAATGCCACTCGTCAGGTGGAACCCTCTACTGCATGTGAGGCGAGTCAACTCTACAGCGAGGATGTAATATAAGAGGAGTTCCGTGTCATGTCTGGAGTCAGCCACGCGTTCCCGTGCCAGCTGCGCCTATACATTTAGGGATCAATCAACACACTAGTGGGACCGGTGATCTTCTATTGGCAAGCGTAGCCCAGGCCAGCCCAAAGAGGCGGGAACCTGCTTCCAGCATGTCTATTCTTTTTAGATGATGTGCTTCGTGAGGAGGTATGTACATTATTGACATTTTTCGCAACATGCCGGGGCATGCCGTGGCACCACCTGCGGCAAAACCTTCCACGGCATCTTCCACGGCATACCACGGAACCTTCCACGGACCTCCACGGCATACCATGCGGAACCTTCCACGGACCTCCACGGCATACCATGGGACCCTAACCCTAACCCTAACCCTAACCCTAACCCCAACCCCAACCTAGGTGCCGTGGACATTGGGGTGCCGTGGGGGTTGCCGTGATATGCCGTGGGATTGCCATGGAGTGCCGTGGCGGTAGCCGCGGGGGTTGCCATGGTACTACCCATGGCATGTCATGGCAACCGCACGGCGTGCCATGGAATCTTATGCCACACCATGGGATGCCGTGGTGATGCCATGGTATGCCATGGGCGGTACCATGGCAATGCCACGACATGCCCATGACAAGGTCAAATAGTGTAGAACCCTGCATCTGCCTGAACCTGTGGGCTCGCTGCGCGCTGGCGACATAAATGTAGAACGTATATTATTATATGAAAGAGGGAGTTTAGCCGGCAGGAGCCGGGAGGGAAGGTGGAGACCGCGGGAGCGACGCTTAAAGCGTTCTGGCAGAATCCGCCTGGACCGCTGAAGCACCACGCCCGCAGGTGGTTGATGGGGGGGACGTTGCCCCCCCGAGGAAGGAGTCGAGGGAGAGTGAAGATGGGCGCAGGGGGAGGAGTCTGCATCATCATCTGTTAGGGATGCGGTGCCCCAAGAGAGAGGCGGAAAGAGAAGGGACCGAGGCGCCACTGGCAAGGACTTACGTCCGCACCAGGCACGTTTGGCTTTGTTGATTGACTGCTGTGGTGATTTTTGTTTTGAAATTGATTGTGTATCGATTTGAGAGTAGGAGAGAATCTGCGAAAATTGGAAATTCAGATTTATTTGGGAATACTGGAAATGAAATGAAATGAGATTAACAGACGTATACGTATACGTATAGCTTCCCTCACTGAGGTTTTTCTGTAGACGCACTGCTGTAGGACTATGACGTCTGTCTGTTTTATGGTTGACTGGTCGAGGGCTCTGGTTGAGCATCGACACGAGTACAGCAGGAAGAGGTGTATGTGATGAACCCTTGTGCCCAACTACAGCAACGCGTCTGTTTGCGGCATTTCACATATTTACATCTTTGTATGCGGGTATCTCGTTTTTGAGTTGTTGGGTTGGTGTGTAGCACGACCCGCGCCACTTGTTACGTGCTAAAGGCAAGATATTTGCGGACAGAGTAATATACTATACGAGTACAGCAGCAGCAGAAGTAGTATGGTACTGCTGTGAGCTGAGACGAAAATTGTTAACTTGGCACTGCTGTATACGTTCATCAAGTATGTACTGCTGCATATATAGTGGTCGAGGAATACATGGGTTTGATGTGGGGCCAGATATTCTCGTTTACAGGTAGCTGTTTATTTGCAGTAGCATTTGAGAACTTAACTATACCAAAGAGGAGTTTGCAAGCAGTGCATATGCAGACCTAATCGCTCGAATGCACGTCCCATCCCTTTTGTATGCCGAGTCAATGCTGCGGAGGCGACGTTTGATTTCACCCAGGAGGAATAGCTGGATGACCCGAGCTGCGGTGACGCCATGAGACCGAACGGAGAGGCAGCCGCGGCGAAGGCAACAGCAGTAGTGTTCGGGGCATCGGGGTGATTCTTACTGAAATGTGGTTGCCTTTGAATCTGGATGAATATTTTCAGTGCTTGTATTTTGGAATTGTTTTTCTGGTCGATTTGGAGTCCGCGAGAGTTACTGGAGTTTTCGAGTAGTTTCAATATCAAATAAAATTCAAGTGAAGGAATGTATGCTATCTCGCTTTACCGTCGCGATCTGTGTATCTATGGCGGGAGTAGGGGACAAGGGGAGACCCTTGTCCGGGGGAACGGGGTTCCTTGCGATCTCTGGCATTTATTTTCTTGGCTTAATTTTTATTTTTGATGAGTAGGACTACTGCGCTGTGATATTTATATGATTTGCATTAATTCCTCATGAAATAGAGGGAGATTTTTTTGATAAGGTTGAAGAGAGACTATGAAGCGCCTGGGGGCGTGTGCGGTCCATAGGAAATGTTTTCTGATTTGGAAGGTTTGGGTAGTATTTCGGAAATTGAGAGTTTGATTTTTTTTGGTTCTTGAAAATTTGTGCTTTTGTTCAAAGTCAGTACTGACTGAGTGGTCTAGCAGGTAGTGCTATATGATTCCCTAGGGTGGGTCGGGAGTTGAAGTCTCGCCGAATTCGTAAGTTGTTTTTTTCGAGCGTGCGCGCTGGAGACAATACGAAGGATTATGATAGTGTGCCCGTAGACACCAGTAGCGTTTGGCGAGGGGAGGGCCCCGGAGATCACTGTACGAAGTTGACGAGATTCCACTAAATATCTTTGGACCAATTCCGCGGAAAATGCCGTTTTACCTGACTGAATCCGAGATGAATGCCGTTTTACTTGGCATTGGATTTCGAGAGTTTTATTTGTTTGCAACAGAGAGGCTGGGGATTTGAGTATTTGAATACTGATTTGAGGATTTGAGTGGTGATTCAAGAATTTGATTTTTGAGTTACAGATTGGATTTTTGACTTTCTGAGTTTGATTCGATTTGATATTTTTATTGAGATGTATCAGCTCTGCGATGTCGTACATTTTCATGTACAGAGCTGAGGGGAATATTGCTCATGCACAGGAGCAGGGGGGATATGAGTATGGTCGTGTATATTGAGTAGGGGGGATGTTGATTTTTCTCAGATACACGACATATAAGATCTATGGTAGATTGGGGAGTTCCAAGCTGGAAAGGGATTCCGGCAGTAGGGTATTGGGATATCGGGGTAATGTGTGCCCACCAATGCCACTCGTCAGGTGGAACCCTCTACTGCATGTGAGGCGAGTCAACTCTACAGCGAGGATGTAATATAAGAGGAGTTCCGTGTCATGTCTGGAGTCAGCCACGCGTTCCCGTGCCAGCTGCGCCTATACATTTAGGGATCAATCAACAAGTACACATGTATAAATTAGCCCTGAGGGACCGCCAGGCCGCTAGGGGAAGGGAGGAAGAAGCCGGAGGAACGCGGCCAATGACATGGAGATGGAACGTTGATGAGGAATAGGATATATTATACTGGTAGCTAAAATGAAATGTTGTGGGGAATGGGAATTTGGAAACGACTGGCAGAGAAGTAAGTGCATGAGAGATACTACTGAGTTACGGAAGGGTATTTAATTTAAATAGGGACGGCATCTACGCTATGTTGTCGGAAGGCAAGTATAATAGTAGTATTAATATACTATACCGGTAGCTAAAATGAGTTGATGTGGGCGGGAATGGAAATTGGTAAACGACTGGCAGAGAAGTGTATGAGGGATACTACTTAATTACGGAAGGATATTCGGTTTATATAGGAACGGCATCTACGCTATATATTGTCGGAAGGCAAGCATAATACTAGTTATTATTATGAAAATGAAAATGAATCCGAATTTTTTGGAAAAAAAAAAATCCCCATCCCTCTCGTGTAACGATTTTCTGCCCGCTTGGAACACCTTACACCGGTCACAAAGAAAAAAAGAAAAAAAAATCGAACAGCAGAGCTTCTCTCTCAGCCTCGTACGCCGCCCGCCCCTTTCGCGATCATGTCGCCACCGATTCAGTCCGGGTAAAGCTTTCCTCCCTCTCTTCCACAGTGAGCCCCATCGCCCGCCTCGCGTGAAGCCCGGTGCTCACCGTCGACCTCGTTCGCCAGCTCGACAATGTTAGTGCTCAGACTGCGTGGTTCTCTAGATGAATTTCAGATTGGTCACAAAAATAAGCACCATTTGATTTTATTTTGCATATCAAAACGACCCTTATATAATCGTCCACAGTATAGCCGGAACCACACCAGGAGCCCGGAACAGAGCCCTTTTATGCTTCCCTCGTGTCTCGAGGCACACGCGACGCCCAACCACGAAAACGGCGACCGCGCTCCTTGCAACCCCCCCTCTACCCGCCAGCACCCGCTGGTACCCGCGACGGTGCCACGCTCGCCAGCGGAACCGTGCTCGGAGTGCACGCACACACACGAAACGAAAGAAGAAAAAAGGAAAGAAGAACTGAAAGTGCAAAGAGAAATGGAGAAAACAAAGACCCTCTGGAAAGGTCCGGCAAAAGTAATGAAAGGAGGCGATTTTCAAGTGGGAGTTCTGAGAGAGGCCAGGGATACACCAACCGAGCACGCTCAGAGAGCGAGATATCTATAAAAGTAATTCTCTACAAAGGGCGCTTCGCTCCGCGGGCGGCCTACGCCGCCCGCTACGCTCGCTCAGGAAGGAAAAAAGTACATCAAAATACGCGAAGCGGACAGAAGGTCGATGATTGTTTTGTTTATGATTTATTGTTGTAGTTGCAAATTGGCGACTTGATAATGCCAAGAGTCACGTGCCGTACGTACGTACATACCCCAGGTAGGGCACTTATTTTCTTCTTTTGATATGCTGTATAAGGCGTTTAGCTCTGCCGCCTGCTACGCTACGAGCGTCAAGTGGACAAGAAGAGCATACCTGGTATTATTTTATGCCTTCAGGGCGACAGAGCAGGAACGAGTATATATCTATATATTATACTGCTGTACTAACTCTTCTAATAGCCCCGCTGTTGAAAATACGTCAAGTTAGTGCACAATAGTATAGAACTACTTATAGATATCTCGATCTCTGAGCGTGCTCGGTTGGTAAATCGCTGGCCTCTCAGAGCTCTCACTTAGGAATCGCCTCCTTTCATTACTTGCCGGACCTTTCGAACGGGTCTTTGTTTTCTCCATTTCTCTTCGTACTTTCAGTCCTTCGTTGCTTTTTTCTTCCTTCGTTTCGTGTGCGTGCGTGTACTCTGAGCACGGTGCCGCGGGCGAACCCGGCACCGTCGCGGGTGTCAGCGCGTGCTGGCGGGTATAGAGGGCGAGTTGCAAGGAACGCGGTCGCCGCTTTCGTACCTGGGCGTCGCGTGTGCCTCGAGACTCGAGAGATGCATCAATAGGCTCTGTCTGGCCTCCATTAGTGATATTTGATAGAGTACGTACGAGTATTTAAGGGTCGTTCGGGATCGTAAGATAATATTCAAGCGGTGCTTATTTTTGCGACCGGGCTGAAAATTAAACCCAGTCTGAGCACCAGCATTGTCGAGCTAGCGAACGAGGTCCACGGTGAGCACCTGTCTTCACGCGAGGCGGGCGACGGGGCTCACTGTGGAAGAGAGGGAGGAAAGCTTTACCCGGACCGAATCGGTGGCGAGATGGTCGCGAGAGGGGCGGGTGGCGCACGAGAGGCTGAGAGAGAAGCTCTGCTGTTTCATTTATTCTTGTTTTCTTTTTTTTTCTTTTGACCGGTGTAAGGTGTTCCAATCAGGTAGTAAACATTATTACACGAAAGGGGACGGAGATTTTGTTTCTTTCAGAAATTTTCGGTTTCATTTTCATTGTTTTTGCTGTGTTGCTGTGACGTGCTGTGCTTTATCTTTCGTACATACGAGTACAGACACAGAGCATATCGAAAGAAGAAAATAAGTACCCTACCTGGGGTATGTGTACGTACGTACGACATGACATTGTGAGCGAGCGCAGCGGAAAACCGCCCGCGACGCGAAGCGTATGTGGCGTCCGAGCTGTTTTCTCCTGAATCATGGCGGCGGGGCTCTTGGCATTTCAAGTCGCCAATTTGCAACTACATAGCAGTCATGAAAAAAACAAAAAAATAATATTCAATCATGGACCTCTGTCCGCTTCGCATAATTTGATGTACTTTTCCTTCCTGAGCGAGCGTATAGCGGGCGGCGTAGGCCGCCCGTGGAGCGAAGCGCCTTGAACTCCTTACTTAGATCTCGATGCTCTGAGCGTGCTCGGTTGGTACATCGCTGGCCTCTCAGAGAGCTCCCATTTGGAAATCGCCTCCTTTCATTTCCTGCCGGATTTTTCCAACGGGTCTTTGTTTTCTCTATTTATTTATTTCTCTTCGTACTTTCAGTCCTTCTTTGCTTTTTTCTTCCTTCGTTTCGTGTGCGTGCGTGCACTCCGAGCACGGCGCCGCGGGCGAACCCGGCACCGTCGCGGGTGTCAGCGCGTGCTGGCGGGTAGAGGGGGAGTTGCGAGGAACGCGGTCGCCGCTTTCGTACCTAGGTGTCGCGTGTGCCTCGAGACACGAGGGATGCATCAATAGGCTCTGTCTGGCCTCCATTTGTGATATTTGATAGAGTACGTACGAGTATTTAAGGGTCGTTCGGGATTGTAAGATAATATTCAAGCGGTGCTTATTTTTGCAAACCGGGCTGAAAATTAAACCCAGTCTGAGTACCAACATTGTCGAGCTGGCGAACGAGGTCCACGGTGAGCACCGGGCTTCACGCGAGGCGGGCGACGGGGCTCACTGTGGAAGAGAGGGAGGAAAGCTTTACCCAGACCGAATCGGTGGTGAGATGGTCGCGAGAGGGGCGAGCGGCGTACGAGAGGCTGAGAGAGAAGCTCTGCTGTTTCATTTATTCTTTTTTTCTTTTTTTCTTCTTGACCGGTGTAAGGTGTTCCAATCAGGTAGTAAATAAACATTATTACACGAAAGGGGACGGGGATTTTGTTTCTTTCAGAAATTTTCGGTTTCATTTTCATTGTTTTTGCTGTGTTGCTGTGCCGTGCTGTGTGCTTTATCTTTCGTACATACGAGTACAGACACAGAGCATATCGAAAGAAGAAAATAAGTACCCTACCTGGGGTATGTGTACGTACGTACGACATGTGAGCGAGCGTTTAGCGGAAAACCGCCCGCGACGCGAAGCGTATGTATGTGGCATCCGAGCTGTTTTCTCTTGAAGCATGGCGGTGGGACTCTTGGCATTATTATCGAAAGTCGCCAGTTTGCAACTGCAGTAGTCATGAAAAAAGCAATATTCAATCATGGACCTCTGTACTTCTGTCCGCTTCGCATAATTTGATCATGCATACTTTTTTCCTTGTTATGAAGCTTAGACTGGGTAGGCGATTGGTTAACCTTTACCTTTAGCCCAACGGACTAAGACCTTAACAAGTGGCGTCGTCGGCTGGACACGAACCTGCGCGTGAAATCACAATGGGTTTCCAATCCATTCCCTTAACCACTCGGGCACGTCGACTACCTTCCTGAGCGAGCGTAGCGGGCCACGTAGGCCGCCCGCAGAGCGAAGCGCCTTGTACATATATTATACGAGGTTCCCCTCCGGGAAGTGCCTAGGGGAGTGGTGCAAGAACGAATTTCGAAACAAAATAATAATAATACTCGGTCGGATGTATTCCCTGCACACCTGTTTAAAACTAACTGCATCCCGCCCATCATTATTAATGTGATGAAGAACACACGCACATGTTTTTGAGGACAGAAGAACTGCTGCTGCTGCTGCTGCTGCTGCATTGCTGCTGTTCGTGGAAAAAGTGTTGGATCATTACATCAATCATTACTTGTAGTAAATATAAAAAGAGGGTACCGGTAGGACGGGTACTACTACTACAGTAAGTATAGACCCGCTACAAAGAAAGTGCCCAATAAGAACATAATGCTCACTTTTTGGAAAACGCTAAGAAAATTGGGTCAAGAAAAACGGCTTAGTAGTAGTGAACTCTACACTAAATCCTGTAGTAGAGTAGCCAACTAGTATGCTCGTGACAAGCTTGTTTCAAGATGGCGCCCCAATAAGGATCTCAGGATTTTGCCCATACTACTATTTATTGTTTTGTACCCATTCGGTTGACTGTACTATTAATAATCACACCGCTAGACTACTACTACTATTACTCTGTTCGCTGTAGGAAAAGCCCGGCAGTGTACAGCTGCAGCAAATAAGGTAGGGTAAACATCAGTCAGTGCGTCGTACGATACTTGTGCGAACGACGTATTATTCTCAGTTTGTAGAACTGAGTCTCAGTTGCGGTAATTGCAATCTTGTCTGTCTGTCTGTCTGTCTGTCTGTCTGTCCGCAAGGCTTATATTTTCGAACACTTTCCAATGGCCGATATATAAGCTCGTTACAATTGATATTCGTACGACGTTTTCGACCCTTACGGACCTTATATACTGAAACATACCATACCACAAGGCAAATTTAGCCATATAATACATCCACGACATCGTACCATGGTACCATACCACAAACGTACCATACCATATACTTACTGTGTTTTTCCCGTACCATACCGTCAACACATACCATACCACATACGGTGGTTTTCCCATATATATCCCCATATACCATACCACCAATATCCCATATTCCCATATACCATATTCCCACATACCATACCAACATATCCCATGTCCCATACCGAGTTGGGGAGACGGCTATACACCACAGACCAGGTGCCTGCTACTGCTGTAGTGCCGTATTGTTGTGCAAGGGTGGGGATGAATACAAGAGTTGGCCCAGACGCTCATACCGAGTTGGGGAGACGTCTATACACCAGACCAGGTGCCTGCTACTGTTGTAGTGCTGTCTTGTTGTGCAAGAGTGGCGATGAATGCAAGAGTAAGAGTTGGCTCGGACGCTTGGGTCCCACGCTCAGTGCAGCGTATTGGCCGCTGGTGTACACAAAATAGATGAAAAACATTACGTAGCTATGAGTACTATTACGGAGGAACATAGTTAATAGGACCTACGGTACACACAAAAACCCATATATTTCCCTATTTTTACTAACAAAATTTGATCCCATTTACTATGGTCCTCCGAAATACTACTGCTGCATCCGTGTCGAATGGCAAAAAATGGGCTTTTTTTCAGGTTTGGGAGATACCGTAGGACGCCGCCGGCAAGCTCTTGCCCCCTAGAGCATGCATCCACCTCATTTCTTCGAGTTCGTCATCTATACTAGTTGATCTTGCCCGCCACCGCGCGGGTTGCCCGTGGGCTGAGTCTCTGTCGAGATCGAGCGTCAATCGTGTATCGTCGCACCAGCTGAAATAATACTTTTTTGGTGAACTCCGCGTTTGTTTCCATTCGCATACTACAGCAGGTTTTTTAGAGTACAACAGGAGTGGGTTACTTTTTGTGTCAGAGCAAATTTATGGACGAGTACATTGTTGTACTGCAGAGTGCTGTATCCAAGCAGTATCATAACAGAATGGCAAAAAAATGCGTTGTGTCTATCAGTACATCAGTACAACAAACGTCTCGAATGGCAAAAAATGGGCTTTTTTCAGTTTTGGGAGGATACCGTTGGACGCCGCCGGCAAGCTCTTGCCCCCTAGAGCATGCATCCACCTCATTTCTTCGAGCCCGTCATCTATACTAGTTGATCTTGCCCGCCACTGGGCGGGTTGTCCGTGGGCTGAGTCTCTGTCGAGATCGAGCGTCTATCGTGTATCGTGGCACGAGCTGAAATAATAATTATTTTTTGGTGTACTTCGCGTTTCCATTCGCATACTATAATAGCAGGTTTTTTAGAGTACAACAGGAGTGGGTTACTTTTTGTGCTAGAGCAAAACTATCTACGAGTACTACTGCTGTGTCTCGAATGACAAAAAAAAATGCATACTATCGCAAGTCTTTTACAGCAGCGAAAGGCAAAAAAAAATGGGCTTTTCTTCAGGTTTGGGGGGATACCGTAGGACGCCGCCGGCAGCAGATTAAATTCTCTACTTTTCGCCTTTATTTGTTTGCGATCGTCATCGTATGTTTCCGTACTCGCATATAATACAAAGAATAACCCGTCAGTTGAAAATGCATGTCAATCTGTCGAACGTGCAACAACCCAAAACATGTTTTTCATTGGCCAACAAAGCGTCGTCACTCGCATATATAGCAGCAGCAGTAGAGCCTGAAAACTACTAAAAAATTGCATACGAACTATCGTCGGTCTTTTACAACAGCAACAACAGCAGTTAGTTGATTACTTTCTACTTTTCGCCTTTATTTATTTGTGTTTTGCGATCCTCGTCGTATGTTTCGGTACTCGCAAAAATAATGATTCAAAATTGCATACTATATCGTAGGTCTTTTTGTTGTTAGTTGATTGATTACTTCTTACTTTTCGCCTTTATATGTATTTGGCGATCTTCATCGTACGTATGTTTCGGTCCTCGCAAAAATAATAAAAGCGTCGTCAGCTTTGTGACTGATTGTTGGAGATCTCTCCCCGCGTTCAGGTTTCGTTTTTCATTGGCCAACAGTCTTGTATTTTGTAAATCCCTGACGTATTTCAAAATTTATAAAATCCCTGCAACCCCAATTAATTACACCTCAATATATCGATCCCATTGCTGTGGTACTGGTGCGGGTGCTCGTTCCGTCTTCGTGTGCTGCTGCTGGATATATGTCCCCCCCGAGTACTATAACAAGTGGTACCGTTAGTCAACAAGTAGATGCTC
This sequence comes from Macrocystis pyrifera, assembly GCA_031763025.1. Lineage (NCBI taxonomy): Eukaryota > Phaeophyceae > Laminariales > Laminariaceae > Macrocystis > Macrocystis pyrifera. Next base: position 15,129,916 of record JASSKH010000010.1, on the reverse strand, counting down.
TGCCTGAGCCAAACACAGCACTCTGGGGTTCCGTCCGTGCTGGTCCCGACTGGCCTCTCTCCCGTCACTCTCAACAACTCTACCTGCGACTTCACCAAAAAAGAGACAAGCACACTGAGAACAGCGCTCGACTGCATTTCGTCGAGGGCAATAACAATTAATAATGAGGCGCGCGAAGCGCGCTAAAAGCGGGCGAGCCTTTTTTTTCTTGGAATTTTCCAAGAAAAAAAAAAGCCTCTTCATAGCGGCTCGGATACGAGCGTGGGGTGCCTTGTTTTGAGTTTCTCTGTATGTGTGTGTGTGTGTGTGTGGTGAGCGTGTATGTGTGTGTGATTCAACATTTTTTTGGGCAACGTTTGACCACCGCCCTCGACGCACACCGCACCAATTCCAGTCCCGGCGGGCTCTGTGGACGCGCACACACAAAACAGACCTCCTGGTGCTGGTGCGGTGGTAAGTCGTTCACAGCAGCTCGAGTTAGGTGTGGCAACGTGTGTAGGCACATGTTGGTGCTGGGCCATGTTGAAAAAAAACACAGAACCAACAACACATTATATTTTGAAACCCAGCTAGCTCTACGAGTACTCGTAGGTAGGCAGACTGTGTCTGTCCACAGCAACGAGCGTTCGGGTCATGTCCCCGAGACATGCTGCAGGCCCATCCTCCTGCTGATGAGGGGACTGAGAAGCAGGAGAGTATCTGCTGTATAATAGTTGTTGTACAGCAGTAGTAGTAGTGGTGGCACTGCTAGAAGAAGCTCTGCTGGACACACGTCAGATTGTAGATTTTTCGTCTTACAAATTATGAGTTCGGGACCAGGAAACACATGTACGAAGGGTTCACACACAATCCGAGCGTACAGCGACGCTGACCTGGCCTCGTGTGTCCTGCTGCTGCTGCTGTTTTGCTGCTGGAGAAGCTCTGCTGTAGATGTCGTACATCATCTGTAGTAGCGGTGGCACCTGCTACCTGCTACGAGAAGTTCTCTCTTGGACAGAGCACGTCCACTGCAGATTTTTCGTCTTGAAATTATTATGCCGAATTTCGAGTTCAAAACCAACACAGGACAAAATCGAGTACGTGTACAAAGGGTTCAAGGGGTGAGATTGACACGCCGAGCGTACAGCGACGCTGACCCTGGCGTCGTGTGTCCTACTGCTACTGCTGCTGCTGTTTTGTTGCTGGAGAAACACTTCTGCTGCTGTAGATGTGTACAAAGGGTTCAAGGGTTAGATTGACAAGCCGAGCCGCCGAGCGTACATCGACGCTGACCCTGGCCTCGTGCGTCCCACTGCTACTGCTGATGCTGCTGTTTTTGTTGCTGGAGAAACACAGCTGCTGTATGTAGATGTCGTACATCAGTACAAGCAAGTAGTGGTGGCACCTGCTACGAGAAAGAAGCGTCTTCTGTGGACAAATATTTTCAGATGCAGATTTTTCGTGTTCAAATTAATTATGCCGAATTTCAACCAGAAAACACTTGCTGTTGGAAAAACGGAAAAAAATCAGGTGTGTGTCTATTTGTCGTCTTGTTCTTTCCACCCGTCGACAGCCAGTTCCGTGGTCACACAGCTACTGCAGTAGTACATATTTTCGTCTTCAAATTACTATGCCGGATTTCGAGGTGGAAATACCAGGATACACACGACAAAATCCAGTACCTGGTATTTGTTTCAGGTGTGTCCGTACTGCTGTGCTGTCTGTGTTTTTCAAGAGCAGGATATGATGCCAAGAATATTTACGGTTATGAGATTCACCAACGACGGCGTATAGGTAGAAGGTACAGCAGCAGCAGCAGTAGATGTTCGTTCGTGTTGGTTCAGCACAAATCAAATAAATGTTTTGTGCATGATGCATCGCAGATATGACTACTGCAGGTATTGCTGAGGTCGCGCCTCATTACCACCAATTACTAGTATTAATAGTAGTGTTTTATACCTGGTGGTATGAGAGCTTAAACTGGGGGTAGGAATCGATTCCACTTCTTCTTGGGTGCCTAGAAAAAAAAAATTAAAAAAATGCCTGCAGACTGCAGCAAGCCGAGCAAATAGCTGTGTGCATGGTGCGTAGCAGCCAACATGACAACAGCAACGAGCAACAGGTACTCGTAGGCACATACTTGCTGACTGCTGGCCTCTCCGCTGCTGCGAACATCGCACCACTGCTTCATTGTTGCCGCTGCTAAGCTGCTGTCTTATCTACAACAACAAAAAACAGAAGAAGAGCAGGCCAGACCAGCAACATTTTACAGCAGTAGAAATCTTTCAAAATTAATAAAATCAATTCCGTCATGGGCTAAAAATTATGTCTCATACGACATCTTTACACAGCCACAGACAGGCTCTGATTAATCAGGCACCATTCTGAGGTCGACCGTGGCAGCTGGAGGTTCGATCCCTAATTTCGCAAGGCGGAAATGACATGATTGGCTGTATGCGAGCCCACACACGGAAATCTGGACAATTTCGTCAATGTATTCGAGTCGGCCTAATTGGGCGGTGCAATTGCCTCGACCGAAGCTGCTCAAGCTGTCATGAACCGACTCTATCCAAGCTTAGGACGGGCAAGCGCCAACCAGCCACAGAACAGGCTCTATCATGTAACTTGATTGAGTTCCTCTGAGCGTCCTGCGTCATTTGGGGGCTTCAGTGGGCAGCGCGGTGACCGTGAAGAGTGCCTCAAAGGCCCTCTGTGGGGCTGATCTCTGCTAAACCCCGGTTTCACTCGTTTTCGCGTTTTTTTATTTCACCTATCTAGAAACTCATTTTGTGGCTGGTGGGCAACAACTTGAACACTCCAGTGTTCTCTCTGGGGCACATTCATGACCCACGTCCCCCCTGCGATTTTAGCCTTCCAGGACATTGAAAATTGCAACGTACCTCCGCAACAACTTTCCATCCAACTCACACCACGCTCTAAATGAGGGTTCTGGGGTTGTTACCATGCGTGGCACTCAACTTCCTTGCAGTCACGGGATTTCGGCTGCCAGCGAGAGTGTGTTGTGCGTCTTGTGGAGATATCGCTCTGTGGCCTCGATGTAGCATTCAGCAGGGTTCACATGTTCGCTCCGCGAACTCAAAAAGGTCTATACGGACGCGTGCCACTACTTCCACTATGAAAGTCGAAAGCGCACCGGATCCTGATCGTTACCGGGATGCTCTGACAACAACAGCCTTGGCAGTCACTGGAGCAGCGGGATTTGGTGCTGGCATAAACCAGTTCCTCGGGGCTGACAAAGCCTTGCAATATTTTGCAGGGTATGTGGTGGAGATGAGCCTTTCTGTCGACAACCTCTTCGTATTTTTGCTGCTGTTTAGATTTTTCAAGGTGAGGGTATGCGTCAGTAAGGCCTCACGTACCCAGTAGCCAGTACCCAGAGCGATGGCCATCAAAACCCACTTGTGTACAGTCAGTGCGGGCGATGACCGTAAAACCCATGCGTGTACAGTGCCGGTACAGTTATCATCGGTATACGAATAGTGGTACAGAAGGCGCCCTGCCCTGCTCAATTTGGCGTCGAGGCCACGTCGAGGTTCAATTTCTTATTTTGTTGCAACACTGAGAACAGGTATCGCAGCAGTAGAAACCGGGACTCGTACTACAGCAGTACGTATGTGCACCTGTGGTAGGATTTACAGGCAGTATGGCACCCTTCCCTGAGCACAGTTTCTTCGGCTAATTTTCCTGTTTGTATTGAGAAAACGAGCCTCAACTTCGTACGACGAATTGGGGCGCCCTCTGCATAAATTACCTTACGTTTTCCTTTTTTTAACATGACTGGATTATAAGGACCTGCCTCGCGCTCAGCGAGTCTACCACGATTTTTAGTCGCTTCTACGCTATTTGCTGTCTTCGCGTTCTCTGGTTTCTTTGCGTGCTTGCTTCTCGTGCCACACTTTTTCTCCCGGAAAAAGAGAAGAAAAAACTCGAATAAAGAAAAAGTCGATTTTGTTTTTTTTAAGGCCGTTTCCTATGCGGTTCGATTTCGTGCTTGAGATTTGTATTTTCGATCTCAAAAATGAATGACCCTGCTTATGCAGTCCAAATATGCAAAATCCGACTGGAAATTTTTCGATTTGAGAATCCGATGGCCAAAATCCGACGATCTGGGTCATCAGATTTTCAAATCGAAAAATGACATGCTCTTTAAATTCAAGATGTTATCCACGACAGCAAACAGCAGCAGAACGATCGATGAGTTGGATGGTGATATAGTTGTATAACGACGTTGCTTCGTGCCCGACGCGCGGACGGCGCGTCCCTCCGTGGCCAGACTAGAGTCGGCTGGCGCGGGCTCGGACCTAGAGACCAAGAGAAGCGCACTCGGCACGCGCCTCTCCGTGGATACGTACTCGTAGACTACACTGCTGTACAGCAGCAGCAGCAGCAGCAGCAGCAGCAGCAGCAGCAGCAGCAGTCAGTCAGTCACAAAAATGAAACACAAAATACCAAGACAGGTTGACTAGCGCACTCACCACGTCTCTTCGCCGCCAGACCAGAGGCAGTCAGCGTGGGCTCGGACGCTTGGGTCCTACGCGCAGGGCAGCGCACCCAGCGCGGCTCTTCGCGGCGCCAAATCACAAAAACAGCAGTTGGTCTCGGCGTTTGCTCGAATCTCTACACGCACAATAAATCTGATTTTTCCGCATAGGAAGACTCTTTCGATTTGCCAAGTTATATCTGGAATGGTCAAAATCTGAAGCTCAAAAATCGAACCGCATAGGAAACGGCCGAAGCGGTTTGGCAGGCTTTCTTTCGCTTTTTTTCACAGGCTCGTTGAAATTTCTTTTGTTTCAGTTCTTTTTTCCTTTTTTCTTGTTTCGTTTCGTGTGCGTGCGTGTACTCCGAGCACGGCACCGCGGGTGAGCCCGGCGCCGTCGCGGATGTCGGCGGATGCTGGCGTGTAGAGGGGAGGTTGCAAGGAGCGCGGTCGCCGTTTTCGTGGTTACGCGTCGTGTGTGCCTCGACACGCGAGGGAAGCATGAATGGGCTCTGTCTGGCCTCCATCTGAAAAATTACACTGAGTACGTACAAGTCCATAAGGATCGTTCGGGATTGCAAGATAGCATTCAAGCGGTGCTTATTTTTGCGAACCAAGCTGAACCATACAGAGAGACGTACGTAGTCTGAGCACCGACATTGTCGAGCTGGCGAACGAGGGTCACGGTGAGCACCGGGCTTCACGCGGGGCGGGCGACGGGGCTCACTGTGACAGAGAGAGAAAAGCTTTATCCAAACCGAATCGGTGGCGAGGTGGTCGCGAGAGGAGCGGCCGGCGTACGAGGCTGAGCGAGAAGCTCTGCTGTACTTTTTTTTTCTTTTTTGACTGGTGCAAGGTGTTCCAATCAGGCAGAAAATTCTTACATGAGAAGGGACGGGGATTTTTTGTTGTTTCCAAATTTTTCGGTTCATTTTCATTGTTTTTGCGGTGCAGCTGCGGTGCCGTGCTGTGCTTTCTCTTTCGTACATACCAGGTACATGCAGCATTTCAAAAGAAGAAAATAAATACCCTACCTGGGGTATGTACGTACGTACGGCATGTGACTCTTGGCATTATCAAGACGCCAGTTTGTAACTACAGCAATCATGTAAATATATGTTCAATCATCGATCTTCTCTCCGCTTCGCGTAATTTGATGTACTTTTCCTTCCTGAGCGAGCATAGCGGGCGTAGGCCGCCCGCGGAGCGAAGCGCCTTGTGCTGTTGATGATACACGGCAAACGCTCACGAGTGTTGGGGTGGGAGATATAGGTATTACAAGGCGCTTCGCTCCGCGGATGGCCTACGCCGCCCGCTACGCTCGCCCAGGAAGGAAAAATACGTCAACTTATGCGAAGCGGGCAGAGGTCCATGATTGAATATAGTTTTTCATGATTGTAGTCGCAAACGGGCGACTTGATGATGCCAAGAGTCCCCCCGCCATGCTCCAGGAAAAAAACAATTCGGACGCCACATACGCTTCGCGTCGCCTGCGGTTCCGCCCGCTGCGCTTGCTCACATGTCGTACGTATGTACATAATACCCCAGTGGGGGTACTTATTTTCTTCTTTTGATATGCTGTGTGTGTACTCGTGTGTACGAAAAAAAGCACAGCACGGCACAGCAGCAGCACCGCAAAAACAATGAAAATGAAACAAAAAAAAATCCGGAAGAAAAAAAAAATGGGTTTTAGCCAAAATGAGATATATCTGGTCACTTTTCGGCCCAAATCAGTTACATGCTAAAAACAAGTACAGAACACACCCCAGGAGCCTTGCGATTGGCCAGGCTGACATCGTAACTGATTTGGCTCGAAAAGGCCAAGGTATGCCTGACTTTTAATACTGTCTAGCTTGCAACTGATTTTGGCCAACTTTGAACCAATCAGAGAGGCCATACGTAACGGTACACTGTTTTTTATCTCCGTATGCGGCTGCCCTCCCTAGGTTGAAATTCTTCTGTATTGACGTATAAACTCTGTACTCGTACATTGTACGTAAAAGTAGGTATTTATGCATGCATACATGCGTACGCTGGTTTCACTTTTTCTTCTTTGGGGTGTGCGATGTGTTTCAGTTAGTTGTTGTGATGTGTACTCTGTTGTTTTCTATGGTCACATCAGTCTATTCAGCACCATGGTCACGGCATTTCGTCTGCAGCACCCCGCGTCGAGGTGGTCTCAGGTTTGGTACGGCAAAATAATTTCGTGCCAAGCGGGCGGTTCCGCGAGGACGGTCTAGAAGCTTTAAAGCTGTCAGCGGGGGGGGGAGGGGCAGAATAATACTCTTGCGCTCCCGCCGTCGCGAAACAAACGCAGCATATTAATAATGACTCTCAGCAGGTCCAAGTGGAGCCCGTGGTACCTACACCCTAAAGAAAACAAAAAAAACAGATTTTGGAGGCCATGTGGCAAACGCTCAATACTTTAGGCGCATTCTTGTTTCACGGAATTATCATGGACATTTAACACCGCTCGTGGCGCGCGTTTTTTTCACTTGGTTTTAGCATGTACCTGATTTTGGCCCAAAAATATCAGGTATACCTGATTTTAGCATTTGCCCATAAAAAACCCCGTCCCCTCTCGTGTAATAATTTCCTGCCTGATTGGAACACCTGACACCGGTCACAGAAAAAAAGAAAAAAAAAAAAAAAAAACGAACGGCATAGCTTCGTACGCCGCCCGCCCCTCTCGCGACCATCTCGCAACCGATTCGGTCCGGGTAAAGCTTTCCTCCCTCTCTGCCACAGTGAGCCCCGTGGCCCGCCTCTCGCGTGAAGCCCGGTGCTCACCGTGGCCCTCGTTCTCGCCATCTCGACAAAGTTGGTGCTCAGACTGCCTCGCTCTCTCTGAGATTTTTAGTTTCGTCCCGAAAATCAGAACGGCTTGAATTTATTTTGCATATCAAAACGACCCTTATATACTCGTACATAGTATAACCGGAACCACACCAGGAGGCCAGACAGAGCCCTTTCATGTTTCCCTCGTGTCTCGAGGCACACGCGACGCCTAGCCACGAAAACGGCGACCCCGCTCCTTGCAACCCCCTCTCTAACCGCCACCATCCGCTGACACCCGCGACGGTGCCGCGCTTGCCCGCGGTGCCGTGCTCCGAGTACACGCACGCACACAAAACGAAAGAAGAAAGGAAGAAGGCACTGAAAGTGCCAAGATAAATGGAGAAATCAAAGAACCGCTGGAAAGGTCCGGCAAGTAATAACAGGAGGCGATTCCCAAGTAGGAGCTCTGAGAGGCCAGGGATGTACCAACCAAGCACGCTCAGAGAGCGAGATATCTGTAAGTAGTTCTATTTCAAGATATAAATACCAGGGCTTTTCGCGGGTCATGACCCGACCCGCGGGTCGGGTCACGGGGTGTTCAAAATGTCACGGGTCAGGACAGGTCGGGTCAGGAAGTGTTCAAAATCTCACGGGTCGGGTCAAGAGGTTCTCGAATCTCGCGAGTCGGGTCAGGTCGGGTCAAGAGCTTTTCAAATCTCACGGGTCGGGTCGGGTCGGGTCGGGTCAAGGACTTTTCAAATCTCACGGGTCGAGTCGGGTCGGGTCAAGAGGTCATGAAAAACTCACGGGTCGAGTCAGGTCATGAGAGAAACGTGTCACTCGCGGGTCGGGCCAGCGTGACCCGCGAGTTGTTTTCTGCTGACCCGCGGGTCGGACCCGCGCATCCGGCCGGCGGATCCGACACTTGACACACTTCCCGCTCTCTAACCCAAAGGCTTCTCTCGTCCAAATACTCAATACTACTCCTTTAGTATCATATTCAAACATTAAACACCGCCAAATCTATATACGCATGCCCGCATCCATCCATACCGACTACGTACAGCCAGGTCATATATCGCTGCTGGGCACAAAAATTAATATTTAATATAATTTTTGAAGTGTCGACCCACGGGCCGGATCCGCAGGTCGAACCTGCAGGTCAAGAAAAATGTTCTCGCGGGTCAAGGCGGCCCAACCCGCATGAAACCCGTGTCTCATGGGTCAATCCGAAAGTGGCGGGTTGGGTCGGGTCGGGTCAGGAGGTTTTGAAATCTCGCGGGTCGGGTCGGGTCGGGTCAGGAGATTATCAAATCTCACTGGTCGCGTCAACAACTTTCTAAATATCGCGGGTCGGGTCGGGTCGGGTCGGGTCAGCTGACCCAACCCGACCCGGCCCGACTCGTGAGGTTTGACCTGACCCGCGAAAAGCCCTGATAAATGCGTACGTAGAAGGCGCTTCGCTAATGAAGGAAAAGTTCATCAAGTTACGAGTATGCGAAGCGGACAGAGGTCCATGATTGGATTGTAATTGCAAGCTGGCGACTTGATAATGCCAAGAGTCCCGCCGACATGCTTCAGGAAAAAACAGCTCGGACGCCACATACGCTTCGCGTCGCGGGCGGTTCCGCCCGCTACGCTAGCTCGCATGCTGTACGTACATACAATCTCCAGATAGGGTAATCCTCTTCTTACTTTTGATATGCTTGCTCTATGTACGAAAGAGAAAGCACAGCACGGCACAGCAGCACCGCAAAAACAATGAAAATTAAACCGAAAATTTTGGAAAGAAAAAAAAATCCCCGTCCCCTCATGTAATATTTTTCTGCCTGATTGGAATACCTTGCACCGGTCAACAAAAAAAAATCAAACAGCAGAGCTTCTCTCTCAGCCCCGTACACGCCGCCCGCCCCTCTCGAGACCACCGCGCCACCGATTCGGTCCGGGTAAAGCTTTCCTCACTCTCTGCTACAGTGAGCCCGGTCGCCCGCCTCGCGTGAAGCCCGGTGCTCACTGTGGCCGTCGTTCGCCAGCTCGACAGTGGTGGTGCTCAGACTGCATAGCTCTCTTTTTGAGCTTCAGCCCGGTCGCAAAAATAAGTAATGCTTGAATATTATCTTGCAATCCCGAACGACCCTTATAAACTCGTACATACTTTATCGAAAATCACAAATGGAGGCCAGACAGAGCCCGTTCATGCTTCCCTCGTGTCTCGAGGCAGACGCAACGCCTAGCCACGAAAACGGCGACCGCGCTCCTTTCAACCCCCTCTGCACCCGCCAGCACCCGCTGACACCCGCGACGGCGCAGGGCTCGCCCGAAGTGCCGTGCTCCGAGTACACGCACGCACACGAAGCGAAAGAAGAAAAAAAGAGAATGAACTGAAAGTGCCAAGAGAAATGGAGAAAACACAGAACCGCTGGAAAGGTCCGGCAAGTAATAACAGGAGGCGGTTCCCCAGTGGGAGCTCTGAGAGACCAGGGATGTACCAACCCAGCACGCTCAGAGAGTGATATATCTGTAAGTAGTTCTACATTAGCTGTCGCTATTATAGGAACTCGCGCATCAGGACGCTTGTAACTGTCGTCAACTTGAGTTCGTGGGTGGATGGTGCACAGTAGTAGTTGAGTGGAACAAGGAATACACAAAGAATGGCAGCAGCAGCAGCAGCGGCAGCAGCGGCGGCGGCAATAGCGGTGGTCGTGGAGGCGGCGGCGCCTAAAAAAATCCGCCATAAAAAATCCATCCCCGTTTGTTGTCTGGGAAACGCCTCACTATATGTATTGGCCAACGAGACGGCGGACATCTCGAGCAACTCGAAAGGGGCCCCTATTTTTTTCGGCGCCGTCAAAGCTAGAAATTCGCATTCGCTCGTAATAAACAGAAAGACTGCCTGCCCGCCCGTTTTTTCGTTTTTCCTTGTTTTTTCCCCTGCCTCACTCACAGGTTCCGCTGGCCAACCAAAACCGGGTTCTTACTTGGGGCATCTTTGGAGCGGTCGTAATGCGGGCGATTTTCATTGGTCTTGGCGAGGTTGCTATGGACGTGTTCCACCCAGTCCTGCTGGGGTTTGCGGGGGTTCTGTTGTTTTCGGCATACACACTTTTGGCCGAAGGTGACGAAGACGGCGATGAAGACCTTACCGACAACAAAGTCGTCGCGTTCGCCTCTAACATCCTGGATGCTACAGACTACTATGATGGAAACAAATTCTTCACGGTGGTACGTCCTTTACCGCTTGTTGACTTGGGCTTAGGGGCTACGGGAATAGTGGTGGTGTCGGTCTTTACGCGATATATTACTAGTTTGATACAGGAGTATCTGAAGCGTATCGTCCTTCCGTTGCATGTACTATTTTCAGCTACGTGGCAGTGTTAATAATCGCACCCGAACCCTTACGGCCACGGGGATCGTTTCCACTCCCCATCCCCGGGTTTCCGGGTGACTCTAATATCTAGATGTATCGGAGTAGAACATTCAGTCGTTATTTTTAACACACTGCGTTTGGAACTTCGACTGGCCCGTGCCTTAGCAGAGGGCGGGTGCATCAGCTTAGTGTTTGGTCCGCAGCAGCTTGTGGTTCTCTTTCGATTGGCCGTCCGCTCTTCTCAACATAGACCTACGCTTTTGATTTTGAGGTGCTGCAGTGGTCGAAGTTGGTCGATATTTGGGATATATACAAAATGAGACAAAACCAACCACGAACCGAACGTTTGCACTTCGCGTACGGACAGCTACAGCTCCTCACTAGCAACCACAGGCCGCGAAAATTTAGGCACGCTCCTGATGAGGGGTGCAAGGGTGTCGGGTGTGCCAGACAGTAGTCGTAGCTTGCCAGAAACGACTCACGGGGTGTTTTCGTCAACTCCAAGTTGCGAGGCAGCAGAACAAAAAACTCGCAATATCGCTCATTTTTTTTTGTTTCACGCGCGGGAGCGTTAGTACTATGGCTACGTACATCGCCGATAAAGAAACGGTTTTCACCAAGAGCTTGCTGGTCTCCAGGCGGACATTTTGAACTGACGCAACCGAAAAAAGTGCGGACAGGGAAAGTACGTTCCCGTGAGAGGTAGTAAAGTCATTGGGCTCAGAAAAAAGTCAACAAACTCTGGACTCTTTTATTTGCATCGCTTTTTCTGAAACTTCGCAATACGGATCTTGTTCGCAAATGCCTTACTCTATTTCCAAGTGTTTTGTATATGATGCCGAAACTCCGGCGCGCGCCTACTCGACAATAGATACCTGAGGGTTCCTTCGTGACCTTACCTGCTTTTTGTAGGTGATTATAGTTTCTTCCGCGTTTTTCAAACTCCGACACTGGTACTTGACGCCAACGATAGACAAGGACCGACGTGTTGCATCGGTCGTTCATACATATGTACTCGCTGTAGCGTGTTGACAAGACTACTGTTGTTCTGTAGTCGGCGCTTCGTGCGCGGGCAACCCCGTAACCCTCCCTGCTAAACATGTCTCCCAATGGTCTCCCATTGTCTGGAACAGGCTGATGGTGTCCGCCGTGCTACCCCCCCTTCTACTTGTTCTGGTTTGCATCGAACTGAGCGACGTCATCTTCGCTGTCGATTCGATTCCTGCAGTGTTTGCCGTCACCAAGGTAATGGTGGCATTCCCACCACCACCCCCCCGAGTAACCACGATGTTTTCTTGTCTACCAATGGTACATGCTCTTGTGCGCGATTTGTAATCCTCATCGACCCCCCTTTTCCTGCTTTTGCATGTATGTAACTTACGCACGGATTTCACGGTTCATCACAGTTGACCGCACACAGTCATGTAGTTCGGCCGCGCGCAGTTTTACGCCCTCGATAGGAATCGATTTTTGATGTAAATATCCCTATATACGTACCCGGTACTCGTGTTGAGTGTTGGGATGACAATCACGTTTGGCAGCCAGCGCACGGTTGCTCAAGCCCCATCGCGGTCAAGGCTTACACAGTATTCGAGTTTCGGACTTCATGATGACATAGGCGAAGGGTTTGCCGCAGCATGTTGATGTTTCTCTCCTCGGTACTTCGACCGCTTGCCCGCGTTGCAAATTCACTTGCAAATCCTCAAGATTGGCGTCCAATATTGGTGTTTGCATAACGTGTTACCGTCAGGACCCTTTTATAGTCTACACGTCCAACATATGGGCCATCCTCAACCTGAGGAGCTTGTTCACGATACTTTCGAGTGCTGTCGAAGACCTGGTCTACCTACGACCAACGGTGGCTGTTGTGTTGGCCTTTGTGGGCGCGAAACTCGGGGGCGAGTTTTTCGGGTATGATGTGTCGATTGGGGCGTCTTTGGGTGTAATTACGGGCTTGCTAGGAGCCGGGGTAGGCTTCAGCTTGCTCGAGCGCCAAGAGAAGTCGGCGTAGAATAATTATTTGTAGAACTTTTACAAAATATTGTTTGTCTCAAGATACATTGCAGCACCCGCCGCCATGCGTGTCAAACCCGACGCTGTGACTGTCGCGATACGTGAGGAAATCTACAACTTCCTGTTGGAAGTCGTCGACGCAAGTGTACTCCCACCCCTCGTAGATTGCCTGATCCTCCCTTGAAAGAGACACCTGCGCATCCGATGATAGATGACGGTCACGGGGCGCAAAAATAATGAGGCTAATTAATGTATACAAGCGGTTGAGATTGAGGTCAGGAGCTAAAAGACGGAAAAGGGGATAAACGAAGTATACGCGGAATGATGGGGGTTTACCAAGCTGACCCTATTTGAAGTTTTCGCAACTTGCTATACGCCTGATTGGCTGCAGCCAAGTGCGAGAAGCTCTGATGCGGCGTTTCGAAAGACGGATCTGGGAGTCAACCCGGCGACGGTAGAAGACCGCCCCCGGGGTTGAGAACGGAGACCCGATAGCGAATCCCATAGTACGGGGTCACCTATCGTTTGTTGAGGGGGAATAGTGGCAAGTCGGAGTGGGGGGGAAGCAGACACCCCTGTTGGCGGTAGTCTGGCTGCGTCATCCAGTGCGGTTGCTTCACAAGGTTGCAGATGACGGGAGGCGAGGGTTTTCGTTTACAATTTCCTGTTCGGGAAGACGTTGCGAATTTCCTCCCAAGCGGTCGTGGTAAGGACGAAAATAGCGAAGTTTGCGCGGTCGCAGCCGTGGTAAAATGCTGACAGGCGGCGGAGCCCATGCAATGGTCACCTGCAGAAGGGTTAGGTTTCCTGTTCCCGGGTGTTTCGAAAATATGGGAATAAAAGGGAACTGGCGTTGGCCACCTGTGATGACCACCAATCTCCAGACCCATTTGCGGGCGGCGGACATGGAGGATACTACAGCGGTACACGATGCGCTCCTTCCGGGTGGGAGAGGCCGCGAGCCATAACATGAACAGTACGGTCATGGTCGTTCTTATGGACCACGTGGGGTGAAAGTCTGCGACCGCCGTGCGCAGATACATAGGCGCAACAGCGTCTGCGGCCGTGGCGGGGGTGAAACGTTCTCGCGAAACGGCATTGATAGAGGCGGACGTTCTTCTGCTGTCCGAGCAGTTTGCACGTCCGTACACAGCGTTTCCACCGAACAATCGAAGCCGCACCTACTATTAATAGAGGTCAAGGTACTGTAAAGTTTGGGTATCGGAAGGACAATAAAAAACGCGAGGCAAGGACAAAGACACACGTAAACTACGGCATCGAGAGACGGGGAAAGTGGCAACAAGTATAGGTGTGCTCTCATGCCGTAGCACAGCACAGAGGCCTAATTGATCCCAAACTATATGCAAGCCAAATCGTCGACGAAATGTTACCGGAGTGACTACTCTCTGCGACGAGATGCCGCGTTGAGGGTTAGTAGCCCTGCGTGAGTCTCGGCTGATCGCAAGAGAGGCCTCATTGATCCCAAACTATGTATCTGGTACGAGTTAAGCTTGGACAAAATGTTACAGCAGGAAGGATGCGACACACCGCAGATACATTTCGATCCAGAATTGTCTATATACAGTATTCGGCCATGTATTCGGTCATCACCTTCGAACCGGCGTCCGCAAAGCTGCCAATCGCTCGCTGAGGTGCCGCATTGATGTCCTTGGTTGGGATGTAGGGACTCTCCACTTGGTCCATGGCTAATGCGTCGAGGTCCAAGTGCCCGAACCATTGATGTCTCAAGATGTCGTCTGCCCCCATGTACCCGAGGCGCTTTGCTGGGTCTTTTACCATCAGCTCTGGATGCAAGTAGAATTTCAAACGGGAGCGCGTACGTTACGTTTATAACTTCAAGGCCACGTTCGATTTTTTCTCACAGCACCCATCGATGCCATGATGAAGGACGAAAAGCTGCACGGTAGTGCGAGGACAAAAACGGTAGTGCGATCTAACTTCTTCACTCACGTGAGCAGAGATCGGCAGCCAAGTTATCGAAGTATTTTGGAGGGTATTCCGGCTCCATCTCCAACGTAGCCTTGTCCACGCGTTTCTCCTGAGGACCGTCATCACAGAAGAAAATAAGTAGAGCTGTGAATCGGAGAAAGTTCGACTGAACGAAAATCAGTTTCGCCCAACCCAAATAATCGAATGCAACATATATTAAATAGATCGGCTCGGTTGAATTTCGAGTCAAATTCAACGAGAGAAGTTCCCCCCTCTCCCTCGCGGCAGGTGAGGGGCCCGATCTAGCTGGTATAAGATGTTATTACTAAATCGCAAAACAATTGCGCCCGTTTGGCGATTTCGATGTCGAATGAATCGAATCCCAGAAATCACTGGCAGTAAGTGTACTGGCTATAAGGCGATTATCATTGCTATGAAGAATTGCCATACTTTGATAAAATTCGCATGTACCTTGTCTTGGATTGTGTCTGCACACCACTCGATGGCCCTCTCAGTCCTGAACGGGCTCATGCCACGCAAGAACTCATACAGAATACAGCCAAGGCTGAACCAATCCACGCACTCGTTGTACGGGACGCGCTTCCCAGCTGCGTTTCGGAGACGCATTTCTGGCGCCCAATCTGCAGTGTGCACGTCAAGACAAGGACGTTTGAGTCAGATGCACAGCTGGTGTAAACATATCGACACCCAGACTAAAGGACGCACTGCTGCCAGAAAATCATATATTTTATTGCGAACGATGATGGTACGTGTGGCTTCACTTTGCGAACGAAAGTGACACTTGTGGCTAGACCAAGGGGCACCGTGTGAAACGCTCACATCCTCTGGTGCCACACGCGCCCGTGAGGTGAGGGGTGACTTTGCAGGCCAACCCCATGTCCGAAATCCTTGATCTCCCATACTCGTCTAGCATAACATTCTCTGGCTTGAGATCTCGGTAGACGATGCCCTTCTGGTGGAGATGCCGGATGCCCAACACCGTTCGCGCTGTATAGTACTGCGCCATCGTCGGTGTAAAAATACCAAGCTGCTGAAGATGAAATCCTAAATCACCTATTAATCAGAGCACAGTCGGGTTGGTATTATGCGTACGGTTAAATAAATGTTCCGCCCAAGAGTAGTCACTATGCTTTGCTATGAAACAACTTTACAGCTTCCAATGGTGGCTGCGCCACGCACGCTCGCGATTACGACTTGAAGGACGTCAACATAATACGAGCGTTTAACGTGAGTGGAGCACCAGGCCTCTTTCCATGCTTTTTTCAAGCAGGAAATACATGGTGTTCCAACTTGAGCAAGATTACTCATCCTGCAGGTCCTTCGTTGGGATGCGCTGAGGGAATGCAGCGCGCACGGTGGTCGTTCTTGTTCGTTCGCACTGATGTATCGCATATTCAGATATTATCTACGTTCGTAGGTGCGCAAAATATTTCAGCGCGTGAAGGCCCCCACGTGGGGGTTTTGCGCTCAAAAACGAGTTATATCTGAAAGGCAGCCATCCCACCTTCCTGGGGAATAGTCGTGTACCTTCGGTTGTCCAGTTTTGGTCAAGCTCGTCGCGAGGATAATATATTCGTCTGAGCAACGCAATCGTGTCGATAATTTATCTCCTAGGCGACATGCTCGGTACGCTCACCTCCAGTCATCAAATCCAAGATGAGAAACAGGTCGTTCTTGGACTCGAATGCGTACTTCAGCGACACCTGCATATAGAGGGAATGCTCGTAACGCTATTACATCATCGTCTCCCGAACTCGCACCCCGAAAAGAGTCAACTACTTTATGTCACACGTGGAGGGTTATCGTTTCGCTTGTTCATTGAGAGCACACCTTGCTCGCGAAAAGTAAGCTTGGCTATCTAGATGGAGCAAAAACCCCTTTTTAATTCACTGTACGTTCAACTTAGTTCCGGAGCTTTATTTTGTTTTGTTTTTCGTTGTTTTTGGCACACAAGATTCCGGAATCCTACTTGACTACCGCATCGCCAACGCACACCACCGGTCAACCGTCGCGCAGCCAACGTTGCCAACGTCATATATATGATGCAGTATACGTGACCTCCGTGATTAAGGCGCGCCTCACGAAAGCTCACAGGCATTATATTACAACTCACCACGAAAGGGCTACCCAGGGCCTCTAAAATGCGGCGTTCGTTCCAGCACAAGTCCTCCGACTGCCGAATCTTAATTCGTCGCTTGTTCATCACCTTCATCGCAAACAGCTTCCCAGACGCGCCGCGCTTACACCCTGCAAACAAGATCATCGCGGGAGACTATTAACGGGACATGCCACGTCATACTTGGCAGTCGATGGTAAGCAAATGCAGTCTCATCAAACTCGATAATTAAAAAAAACAGGAAAGGCGAGGCAAGCATTGCGCACCGTTTACAGCACCAAAACCCCCTCGCCCCAAGATGCGGAAGAGGATGAAGTCGTTCTCCGTGACAGGCCTGTGCTGGACGTTAAGGAATCGAGTGTACTCTTGGAAGTGACTGGAAAGAAGAAACCCGGCATGCAGCTTTTCTCGAAGGTGCTCGAAGACCCAAGCTTCCAAAACGTCGAACAGATCGGTTTGGTATTCCTCCGGTCCTGCGCCCTGCGGGAGGGTCACCCTGACAGTCGCGGCTTGATACCGGCCACCCTCCTGCGCCCCGTTCGCTGTTCCGACATCATGTGGTAGACCAAAATGCGCACCGTTCGCCCCGGGCAGCATTTCTGCTTTAGCTGGAGCATGATTCCGACCGTTCCCTTCTACCGGCTCGTTCGCTTCGGCAGGTTCAAGCGCGTCTCCCACCATATTTCGTCGCTCTGCAGCAACATCGGCTGTCTCCGGCTGGTCGTCGTTGTCTGCGTCGCTGATGTCCGCGGTGTCAACCTGCGAACACCCGCCGCTCTTGTCGTCGTTGCCGTTTCTACACGACGTGCCTGGTATTGCTCCACTGCTATCGCCGCCGCAACTTGCGCGCGCCGTTGGCTGCGGCAAAGAACAATTGAGCAATTCATGCACGGCGGTGTTGGAAGGCATTCCGAGAGTACAACAAGGAGAAAAGAGAACTGTTATACACCGGCAGTATTGTTTTCTTTGGTCCTCATGGCAAGTCACACTGGAGAGACGATTGCTTTTTATTCACACGACCTTATCGTTTTTTTGTGACACTACCACTAAATACAATGGGCTAGCGAAATAAATATGAGTGTGATTTACTTGCTTGTGGGGAATGATTTGTGACGGCGTCTCCGAACAATACTCCGTACCCCTACGTATACTAACTCTGATGTTGACCAACATTGTGACGACATACAAAAAAAAAACCTTAGGCTTCATGTCCATCGCTGGGAACGAAGGCGGAGAACAGAGTGCAGAGGTTGGGCGGACAGCATTGTACTGCTGTATGCAGCGGAATTCCTCTGTAGCAAGAAGGCAGGGGATCACCAAATAGCTCATTTACCAGGGAGGAAAGCCTAAAACTGGATTCCAGTCGTGTTTCCCTGCACAGCAGCATCAATATTCTTGCCCGGGCACGCTTTTACACTGCTCGAGTAAAGTACAACTACACCCAAACTTACCAAGGAGGTTTGCGGTACACCAGGTATATACTGTATAGTGTGGGCATGGTGCTCGACGGTAGCGCCCCGTTTCAAAAATATACGCACAGCGAGGGCAGGCAGGCACGACCGCGCGCCTAGAAACTTGAGACACAATTAGATTAAAAAAACTTGTTTTCACAGCGGGAGCAAGAGAGTGATCCATAACTCTAGGTATTTTTCTGAAGTGCTCTGGAGTTTGTAGCACTTGAAGGGACCTATATACGAAGTACAAAAAATGAGACGCCTCAGGCCTGACATGCTTGCGAGACATACGACATGCTCGTAGCTCACCAGAAGCAAGTTCACCAGTCGGTCCACCGCTGGCCCAATAACACCCAGTCGACAGACCCCAGCGCCGCCATCCGTTCGAGTGTCGGAGCGCACTCGCGCGAGCTCCATCAGGCAAGCCGGTGTCGAGCTTCCTCGCCGTAATGGTGCCTTGTCGACAAGCACGTCCGCCTGTCGTAAAACGATGCAACGCAGAGCGCACGCACGACGACTGGGTGGCTGATATCTGGTACTGTCAGGTATATGACTGCAATTTATGTAAGGGTAGAAACTGGTATTAACCCGTACATGTTGCTCATCCTACAGCAGGTACCTGGTACCAACCAGTATATGATAGGAGCCTATCATATTATACTCCCGTCTGCTTGTTCAAGAGCCTCAGATAATACGTAACCCTCACCATTGAAAATTAAAAAGTACCGCACTATGAGGAAAATACAGTAATCAACACGGCATAACATATTTTGTTCGACGTTCTACACCCGCCGTGGAGTTCGATTACCTACTGTTGTCGAGTTCAAGGCGGAAAAAATGCGATGTTACCACGTTTCTCCCCCCGTCAATACAGCATTATGTACAGCACGTCCCGAAAACGCTCTTACCTCCTCTTGGGTGGAATTGGCATCGTCCAGGAATTTGTGGATTATCCCCTGGGCAAACCTTAGCCGGAGATTTGGGGTTCTCAATCGCTGCAGACGGGAGCACATGGCAGCGGATCACAGCGACGGTGGGGCTTGACATTTCACGAAGAAACTCAACTTTTTAACTGACTTTACGAGTCTACACTGATTGGTATGATATATTTCATAACAACAAACCCTGATGCTCGTACATACCTGGTATCGGTATGTATCGCTTAATGCTTTCTGCTCACATAAGAGTATTTCAGTAGTGATAATCGACCTGAGCGTCGTGTTTGTGTTGGAGGAATGAGGTGCCTACCGTACACGCGACAGAGCCAAATAATGAACTTGTTGCTTCTCCCTTTTGGCTTTGGAACCCTTCTGATACCAGCCACGGCTAACGGCGAAATAAGCCACGCTTTCAAGGAAGGCCACCGTACCGATACCATTGCATTAGTACTAATGGTATCATTCGTACCAGTAACAAGTTACCGCTGTTCAACAAGCCCAAGTCTGCGCTCAGATTGGGCACTCTCTTCTCCCCACCCCCACACTGTCTCGGCTGTCCCGATACAGGCGGTCGCGAAAAACGAAGACGCGGGAAGCCAACTTTGAAGCTGCTCAAGGCTCAACTGCGTGTAACGTCTTTCGGAAATAACCATTTGGCATCAGTGCTGATTGTGGGAGACCCCATAAGAACTGGACATATCATACCTACAAATACAGAAGTGTAAGGTACGATACCAGGTACCAGGTATATCTGTAGCATTACAGTAGTAGTGTAAGACAGAACGCCGCAAGTTTACAGTACTGCTGTAGTTCCACGGAGGGTTCATAATTCCTCACCCGATATCGGATGACGTCCAGGATGAACTCGAACTTGCTGAGCTCCCTCATCTCGGAGCAAAACGTGCCGAACTGTGCATCGTGAAGCAACGAAAGAAAAGTCAACGTGGCAGTGAGCACTCGATTGCGAATGTGATTGAAGGCGAAACCGATTGCTGCAAGCGATGCTACCGCTCGTACCAGGTATAGCCCAAGGATTCCGGCACAAATCCTTTCCAGCGAGTAACACTGCTCGTCTCCCTGAAGGCTCTCGGTGTTGAATTCTTCCAGCGCCTTCTCGCTGGGGAATGGCCATGGCTCCGTCGGGCTGGGGCCACTGTCCTTCGAGTTTACCGCTTGCAGGTATTGCACGTCTTCGATGGCATCCTGCAACTCTTCCATGCTGGTTCGCCATTGAGCACCATCACGCGAACCCCCTCCCGACTTCAAGAGTTATGGAGATATTCGTGAGCGTTCTTTGTCATGTTTTATTCCGGTTCGAATTTTGAATTTTGTAACCGATACCGAGTACGCGTTGAGATTCGAGAGTCGAGAATCTGGCCAAAACGCCAAACGCGAAACGTTGTTGCTGCTGCTATGATATGTACTCTGCACTGCTGTACACTTCGTACCATATTCCCGGCAATACTGTCAATCGTGACAGAACTAACAACACTCTGGCAGTAATTTCATACCAACCTGATAGTAGTCCACAAAAGCCACGTAAATATGTACCAGGTACCAGCTATGTTTTAATAAAAGGTTGCAACATGTTGCAACATCACATTATCCCTTGTTCGGGTTATTATATAGTATCAGTGCGCAGAATGATTATTTAAAATTGTCCTGTTGACCCGGGCAGCATCCAGGGGAGCCGCTGGCCTATATCTTTGACAAGGAATTACATATAGAATACGCGCGTTCGGTTTATATCACAATACTTGTAAAACGGGGAAAATGGAATAATACAGACGAGACGTATTACGCAGCTTGCAAAGTTGAGTATGAACTATTTAATCAGTCGAACTCACAGCTGACGTATTTCAAAATTTATAAAATGTAAAATTCGGTAAAAATGGAATATATACGAGGCGTATATTACGCAGCTTGCAGAGTTGAGTATCAACTATTTAATCAGTCGAACTCACAGCTGACGTATTTCAAAATTTATAAAAAATAAAACTAGGAAATTATTATACGTCAGCTATAATATAGCTGTGAGTATGTTGCAACTCTAAATACGGTACCACGCCATACGCTAGCTGTATACCTGGTGCATACATACCTGATGCGCATACCAAGAATTCGTTATACTCGTACGGAAAGCAAATTAAAGACAGCCGTCGACGACATGAGTGGTCAACTGATTGGATGAATAGCATATATATCAGATATTCTGTGACTGACAGAGCCCTAGCAACTAAAGCCACACTGTGGTGAAAAAATCAGGGCTTTTCGCGGGTCAGGTCAAACCTCGCGGGTCGGTGTTAAGATCAAACTTGCGGGACACTTTGTATCCCTAGACAGGTCTGCATTTTAAGTCGGTAAGCATTGTACTCGCATGTGTCGTTTGCTTAGCTATAGAAGAAGAGCAGTTTTATTCCTTTCGTGCACGCGGAGACTGAGACCAAGCTCGTGCGCCTCTGGAAAACACCCCTGGTTTTCCATCTAAGATACGCCTTCCAAGTACTACAAATACGTTCCCAGTGACTGAACCCAGGTAGTTACCGGGCTTTCAACCTCACACAAGGCAGTATCATAACACTAGCCCACTCTGATGAGCCGTATATGCAGAATTATGGGAAATTCGTGGAAACCCCGATTCCACGAACTAGAGCATGAGTCGAAGATGTCCCACACCTTTGAACGGCGAGGCAACGAAGCTGGCAAAGTACGTGGAAAAATAAAGGGAAGACCTAACCTTAAGGGGCAGGAAGAAATCGTCGATGAAAGCCATCGCCATGCCGCCCGCACGGGGGGGGAGGCGAGGAAGATGCACGGAAAAGAGAAAAGTGAGTACGGGAACGAAAAAGAAAAAATATCACGGAAGACGGCAAGAACCACCTAAACCCAGTCCACGACTCTGAAAGCGCGTCCTGGGCCGCACTTGAGCGGCCGAGTGCCCAGACCAGTCCCAACACTGAGCGGGGGGGGTAGGCAGGACAGAATACGCAAAAACACATGCCCAACCCAGTCAAAAAAAAAAGAAAACACACCAGAAACATATCGGGCAGACAAAAATTCATCCCCCAAGACCCAGGAAGACGACAAAAAATAACTAAATAACGAGTGCAGTCAAGAAGCGAAAATCAGCTATCCACGGCGGCACCTCGAGATTCATCTACGTTACGCTGGACCCCCCGTGTAAACGCGCTAGCCAAGTGAATTGCAGACACCAAGAACCTCGTACAGCTCTCGTCAAAGTCGTGTAGCGCGCCGGAGAAAGAGGAAGCCTGATTGGTCCCGGGTCGTCCAAACATCGAACCAAATATACTCCATCCGTCCTTGTAGTTGCGCTGATTTTCCCGAGCCACTACAGACCATCGTCGCCCTTGTACCAAAAGTGGGCCCCGTTGGGAAGTACAGTGTTGCTGTATCGGCGGAGCCAATCGGCGTGCGATACGCAACCATAGCCGGGTGCCAGAAACCGCTCGTCGTTACTCCGACGACGCCACTTGTTAAGATCAAACTTGCGGGACACTTTGTATCCCTGGACAGGTCTGCATTTTAAGTCGATAAACATTGTACTCACATGTGTTGTTTGCTTAGCTATAGAAGAAGAGCAGTTTTATTCCTTTCGTGCACGCGGAGACTGAGACCAAGCTCGTGCGCCTCTGGAAAACCCCTGGTTTTTCATCTAAGATACGCCTTCCAAGTACTACAAATACGTTCCCAGTGACTGAACCCAGGTAGTTACCGGGCTTTGAACCTCACACAAAGCAGTATCATAACATCGGGTCGGGGCGGGTCAGCTGACCCGACCCGACCCACGAAAATTTTGAGGTGTGTGCACTTGATCCAACCCGACCCTGCGAGATTTTGAAAGCCTCTTGACCCGACCCGACCCGACCCGCGATATTTAAGAACCTGTTAGCCCGACCCGACCCGACCCGACCAGTGAGATTCGAAATTTTTTTGACCCCGACCCGCCACCTTGCGATTGGCCCGCGAGGCACGGATTCCATGCGGGTCGGGTCACTCTGACCCACGAGAGCATTTATTGTCTTGACCCGCGGGTTCGATCCGCGGATCCGGCCCGTGGGTCGACACTTCAAAAATCAATATAATGTTATTATTATCATTAAGCTTGCCTTCTGACAAAATAGCGTAGATGCCGTTCAATTTAATATTATTATTATGCTTGCCTTCTGACAAAATAGCGTAGATGCTGTTCCTATATAAACCAATTTTACTTCCGTAAATCAGTAGTATCCCTCATGCACTTTTCTGCCTGTCGTTTCCAAATTCCGATTCCCCACAACATTTCATTTTAGCTACCAGTATAGTATATTCTATTCCTTATCGACGTTCCATCCCCATGTCATTGGCCGCATTCCTCCGGCTTCTTCCTCCCTTCCCCTAGCGGCCTGGCGGTCCCTCAGGGCAAGTTTATATCTATGTACTCTACGTGAAATCGCGACCTTTGTGGTCACGGAGATGATCTGGAAAAGGCGTTTTTTGCAGACGCCCTTCCGCGCCAGGGACGATCTGTTCGTCCCTCCAACTATGCTTGTCGCCAACTGATCAATTAGATCGCTGCTTTCCTTTCCGAGGCGCCCAAAGCTTTCCACCGCGAGGGTGGCGAGTTTGTAGCTGCGCTCGTCGAAGGACACCTGTCCCGGACGAGCGTAGTGACTGCGCTTGCACGCCTCAGAAGTGGAAGCAGCTGATCCGTCTCGGTCAGCGCTGCCTGCCCGCATGTGGACCCCCGCTTGTGGATCCGCATACGTGACGCCTAGGAGTATCGCTTTATCGCGATACTCTGATGCCGTAGCATCTCGGAGTCCTCCTGCCTCGATGATGATGTCCATGCGGAGATCCCTGTTTGCGTGGAAAGGGGCTCCGCTTTCCATTTAGTGGCGGATGGACATCCTCTTGAAGGTGCGGGAGAGCGCGTGCACCAGAGGCTGGTGGTGGTTTACTTGCGCGCCCGATCGATGACATAATCGTGCATGTCGCGTATTAGCCTCCGTTGCACCGCAGCAGGGGCACCTTGCTGCCAGGAACTCCTCAATCCCCAGAAACCGCCTTCCCGCAGCCACAAACTCTGACGGTGGGATGACTCTGGCCGAGTCGACAGGTCTCGCCCTTAGGAATGCAGTAGCCCCTGGTCCCGATTGGCTCCGTTGCCAGGCCTTGGCCAGACCCCTCGACTCTTTCTCTTCTTGTGGGTTACCCGTGCCTCGCTGGGTCGTCGTCTCAACGGGGAGCTGGTCCAGTGAAGCAACGTATCTCTCACAACGGACTCGATTCACCAGCTTCCCCAGTCTATGCTGCGCTTAGCTGGAGCTGATAGATTCGGCATCGTGTGCCGGCAACACTTCCGCAACCGACAACCCCGAGGCCTCTTCTTCTCCTCCTCGAAATGCTCTATCCCGCCAGCTTTCCGGCACGATGTTCGCCACGGCTTCTTCTGAAACCCCAAGCACATCGCGGAGGTCCCTGATGCTGTTCCAAATGCGCCGGACCAGGTCTGAATCGGGGAGCTCCCTCCGGACTTTGTCCCCGATAGTGCCGAACAGGTCAGCAAGCACCCTCCGTCACCGTCATTACCAAGCTTCCGACGGACGCTGACTTCCTCCGGGCTTCAGCTGACGCCAGTCCAAACCCTCCGGCCCCCGTGGTCAGTCTTGCCTGCGCCTGTTGGTAGGGCTGCAAGACCAACTGATTTGTTGGGCACCCATTCTCGAAGAACGACGTTTCTTTTGCTGTCCCCGGGAGATCAAGCAATTTCTCCAGCATCCACATCGCGTTGCCGTCTTCTTTTAAGCATGCGGGCAGGGGCATTTCCGGGTCCATCACTCTTTCTATATAGGCGGTCCGTTGCACTATAGAGCCGGTGGCAATCAGGTTGGCTGCTTGCTTGTCTGGCATACGTGGTAGCATCCGCGCGAGTTGTTCCGCTCCCCGTTGTGGACTATCTCCATTGCGCTCTCCATCGCGTATTCGTCGGTGCCGACGGGAACCCCAACCACCTTTACTCCATCCTGTTCCGCGATGCGGACGCCAATACCTTCAAGAAGGGCGATTTATTCCGGCGTAGGTACGTGCTCCTTCGGGGGCAAGGCAACCGTTTTGCTCGGATTGATTGCAATGCCAATGTTGGACAGCTCACGCTGTAGGAAAGGCACAACTTCCACAGTATCGGGTGTGATTTCCGTCATTCCGATGCTGATGTCGTCTAAGTAGGCGAATGCCTCCACTCCTTTTGGCTCTAACTCCGCTCGGGTCCGCTTCAGCACCGGTAAGAGAGGCATGCAGAACAACGCCGGCCCCATGGCATCCCCTTGCTGTACCCCACTGGAGCATTCGATCTTGCGCCTTTCTCCCGATTCCACCTGGAAGAACACGGGAGCAGTTCTTTCCCCGTAACACTTTGTCACGAACGGTGTAAGCGCAGGCGCGCAGGTGGCTACCTCTGCCTGCACAGCCGTCCGTTACACGGTGTTGAAGGCGTTGGAGCAGTCTGTGAGAATCAGCCAGTCTTTTGCCTCGTGGTGTACCCGGGCGCGTAGCGCTACCTGCTCCACCACCCCTCATACTCCGACTCCGCACTGTCTCGACTCACGGTACTGTCTCGCCTCGCGATTGGTCTCCTCCAGTCGTGGTCGCCACTGCCGCATGGTCCCGGCTGTGAGAAGGCGTCTCCATGTCATCCCTACGCAGACGGGGCGGCATTTTTCACCCAAGGCAGTGAGGTTGGATTGCAGGAAAAGCTGCCAGAATTCCGGTGGAAAGGCGTTTGGATCGTCGATAATTCTTCTCCAGAAAGCTTCAATGCCAGCCGCGAAGTTTTCGCGCCCAATGCCAGTCCTGATAATTGACTGCAGGTGCGAAAAGCGCAAGCCATCGCTTCCCGCGCCTGATAGCGCGTTGCGAGAGTTGATGACCGCGAGGGCCACCTGTGGGTCGAATTCTTCCTCCGGGCGCCACTTGGGCTCACTCCCTTCCTCCGGGTCGGAGGAACTTGCAGTCACCGCTGCCGCTGCTGCTTTGGAGACGGCATTCTGATCCTCCTCGGGAAGTTTGCTTTCACTCGCTCCCACGTTTCCTCGTTCCTCGGCGCGCGTAGTTCCGCGAGGAGGCTGCGTGCTGCGACAGTCACCCCCCCTGGATGGCGGCATGGTGAAGACGCCCTCTTGAACAGATCAGCGTCCGTCACTTCGCGAGGTTGACCCCTCTGTCTTGTCGATGTTCGACGGGTATACTCCATTAAGCACGGGAGTAGAAGGGTGAGATCACCGCGTTCGACAGACGCGAACCTCTCGCGCCGCTTCACTCGGCCATCCTGCGAGTGCAGTAGAGCCGGGAGGATGTACCAAAGCTTGATTGACCTCAAGAGTGAGGTCGGCGTCTCCAACTGTCTGTGTGGGCGATGCTCTCCCAGGGCGTGGTTGAGGAGGCCAAGCACGTGGGTGATAAGCTTGGCGTGAGCAGTAGCCAATCTTGATTGCACTTTAATAACAGTGACGAAGCGTTGTTGGAAGTCCTCAAGGGGAACACCGTCGAGTGGTCCTGCGATCCCAAACGTATTTTGGTCCCAGGGATAGAGGAGCCCATCCCAGCGCCCATCCTTGCGGTCGTCAGGTCTCTCTCCGAGTCCCGCTGCCGTAACGCTCAGTCCGGGGTCTAACTGAACTGCCGCTTCTAGTGCTTCCCGTCTTCCATGACGAGCTGTGCATCCCCTAACGCCGCAGAGCAGCGGCACCTGCGCCCCGCCTCGCTTGACTGCATTCACCACGCACCTCGCATGCATTGCATGTTGACGTCCACAAGGTGACCCCACCACTCGGTGTCCCCGAGCAATCGTTGCCCTACAACCCCCGCAGGTCGTACCGCTTTGGTCGCCTGCGATGAAAGCGTGAAGTTGCGATACGCTCCCTGGTGCTAGACCTCCTCCTTCTCCGTCCCCTCCTTCCCTGCGAAATTCACTGACTCCTTCGCCACCCCCTTCCTCGCCAAGGGCCATGGGCGGCTCGCCGCTCCCGGGTCGAGAGATTCTCCCCCGGCTCGTGGCGACCCCGCTTCCACTTATCGCCGCTCGTGATCCCCTTCCAGATCCGCGCGGTCGACCTCGCCTGCCTCTTGCGCTCCCCCCCCCCCTCTACTGCGTCGGTGGACGTGGACGCAGTTGCTCCAGTTGTTGCCGGGGTGATATTGGGTTGTGTCAGAGGGGGGGGGCGAGCGTCCCGGCGCCGTGGCCTCCCTGTCCCTTGCGGTGTGGGGGTTCTCCGGGGCTACGGAAGCAGCATGTCCTGGCTCCGCCTGTCCTCTTACCCCCGGTTCCCCTTCTGGCGATGGGGCTTCACCTCCCGGTGGTGTCACTTCCGCTGCTAAAGGGTTGCTCTCCCGCGCCGGTTCCGTCCCTTCCGTTGTGGCTCCCGCCGTCGTTGGAGTGGCATTGGGCTGTCTTGGGAGGGGGGGACAAGTGTCCCGATGCCGCGGTATCTCCATCTCCGGCAGTGTGAAAGTTTTCCGCGGCAACATAACCAGCATCTCCTGGCTCTGCCTGCCACCTCACTCGCGGGTCGCCATCATACACCGAAGCCTCTCCTACTGACAGCGTCACCCCCGCTGCTATATTCATTTTAGTGCGCCCGGCAGCGATAAATATGTGGTTGGGTATGGATGGACGCGGGCATGCATATATAAGCATTAGGCGGTATGTTGATGTTTTAATATGATACCAAATGAGTATTATTGAGTATTGGTACGAGAGAAGCCTTTTAGGTAGGAGAGTCGGAATAGTTTCAAGTGTTGGATCCGTGAGCCGGGTGCGCGGGTCCGACCCGCGGGTCAGCAGAATACAATTGAACTCGCGGGTCATGCTGGCTCGACCCGCAAGTGACCCGTTTCTCGCGGGTCAGGACCTGACCCGAGCCGCGAGGTTTTCATCAGCTGTTGACCCGTCCTTGCCCGACCCGTTAGATTTGAAAACTTCTTGACCCGACCCAACCCGACCCGTGGGACTCTGAACACTTCCTGACCCGACACCTGGTCCCAATTGGCTTCTTTTCCGGACCTTGGCGAAAGCTTTCATCTTCTTCTCTCCGTGTAGGTGTCCCGTTCCCCGCGGGGATGTCGTCCCTCGGGAACTTGTTCCAAGGAAGCGACGTACATTTCATAAGGTACCCGTTTCACCAGTTTCTTAATCTGTACTGGGATTTGCTGGAGCTTGTCGTTTCGGCGTCGTGTGCTGGTAGGACTTCCAGAATCGACTGCCCTGAGGTACCTTGCTCCCATGCTCGGAAGACTCTGTCCCTCCAGCTTCCCGTCACGATGTTCGCCAAATGGCCTCCTCCGGTACCCCGTGCACGTCGCGGAGATCCTTGATGCTCCCCGAACTGTGGCGGACGAAGTCCGAGTCAGGGAGCTCCCTCCGGAATTTCTTCCCTACAGCGCCCGAGAGATCAACATGAACCTCCGGTACGGTGGCTACCATGCTCCCGACGGATGCTGACACCCTCTGTGCGTCAGAAGATGACAGCCCAAGCCCACCAGCCTCTGTGGACAGGCTCGCCTGCGAGCGTTGGTGGGGCAGCTATGTCAATTGACTCGTCGAGCACCCGTTCTCGAAGAACAAAGATTCTTCTGCTGTCCCCGGGAGATCAAGCAGGTTCTCCAACGTCCACATCGAGGGCGACCTAAGGCGCAAGTTTGGGCCGCTCGCCTCCTCCATATACTGAAAGTACTTACTGCTCCCGCTGCCGTCGCTGCCTCGGAGACAGAGGTTGGATCTTCGTCGGCGATTTTAGCCTTCACCTGCTCCCAGGTTGCCTCGCTGCCGGGCGCTCGCAGTTCCCCGAGAAGGTTGCGTGCTGCCACAGTCACACCCCCCCCCGGGTGGCGGCATGCCGACGATCCCCTCTTGAACTTCGATTCGTCGGTCGCTTCGTGCTCTGGGTTAATACGCCTTGCCGATGCCCGACGGGTGTGTCCAAGTCTCATCAGCCACAGGAGCAAAAGGGCGATATCACTGCGTTCAACAGACGCAATCTCTCACGCCGCTTCACTCATTCGTCATGAGGGTGTAGCAGAGCCGGCAGGATATAACACTATTTAATGGCCCTCAGGAGGGAGTTTGGCGTCTCTGGGTTTCTCTTCTGATGATGCTGTCTCAGGGCGTGGTTGACACGTGGGTGTTTACGGCACTGGTATCGTTTTACGGCACTGGTGTCGTAACTCCTTATTTATGACACCGGTGCCGCGAAAGAGCTCTTAGTTACGACACGGTGTTTTGGTACTTTTGTTAAGGTCTTAGCCCGTCGGGCTACTGGTATAAGGTTAGTCGATCGCCTACGCAAACTAAGTCTTGTAGCACTCCCCCCCCCTGGAACATATCGATATATACGGGTCGACGTGTGCGCGTGTCACCAACACGCGGTTCCAATTTCTGGGGATCCAGAAATATTTTAGCATTTTTCAGATTCTTGACTTGAGGAATTTCGCTTTTCTTTATAAAGCGTATTTCATGGTGGACGTTAGATTCGAACGCATGCCCAATGACCCATGTAAGTGGTGTTGCTGATGCCATTGGTTAAGGTCTTGCAATAGTCCGTTGGGCTACTGGTAAAATATTAATCAAACGTTATGCAGTCCTGTGCCCCACTCATACCCGCCAGTATGAATACGAGTAGTCAGTCTGTCTTATTCTCAGATCGCCCCCGTTTCCCGAGCCTGGGGCGATCGGCACGATAAAGAAGACATAACACGGAATACGACATTAACCACACACCGGTATTAATACACTCGACCCCAAAACTCACGAAACACGTTCTGCCACAAATAAGTGGCTCGTCATGCCCCAGGGCAGCAGCAGTGCTTCGCTCGGCTGGTTCGTCAAGGTGATCAACGAGATTATTAAGGGCTCGGAACAGGTGGCGGCCTACCTCGACGATGTGATCGTACTCAGCGTCTAATGTTTCTTTTTAAAGCGCTTTTTTATGGTGAACATGATATTCGAACTCACGCTCGACCCATGTCCTACCGACAACACAATTTTTCAAGGTCTTAGTCGGTTGAACTCGTTCTGGTTAAATGTCAACCAACTGCCTACCGATTGTCAGCCTTATAACACCCGCGCCTTTTTTGCGGCACACGCCCCGGATCGACTCTGGATTGCCACGGTTGTCTTGTCATCGCATAGGGCTACCATTGAAGCTAATATGCCCCCGAAACGGTCCAGTACGCGACGAAATAGGTGGTGACTGCGTGCACCCGCAGACTATTCAGACCGGTGTCGCAAATTCGTTGTTTACGACACCGCTCAACGTTTGCGGTACACGCTACGGATCGGTAATGGCTGTGTTGGCATCGTGTAGGGCTATCATGGAAGCTAATATATCATATGCCCGAAACGGTCCAGTACTCGACGAGATACGTCGTATCCGCGTGCACCCGCAGAATAATCAGACCGATGTCATAAATAAGCCTTATTTGCGACACCGCTCCGCGTTCGCGGTGCATCCTCCGGATCGGCCAGATGCTACCATGACTGTGTTGGCACTGTGTAGGGCTATCTATCATTGGAGCTATTGTCTAGCAGAAAACGGTCCAGTACTGGAGGAGATATATGGTAGCCGCGTGCATCCGCAGAATATTCAAGCTAGTTTTAGCACATCGCACAGATTGCTGAGACTTGGTCAAATCTGAATACAATCGACGAGAGCAAGGTTGCTTTTTTATGGGGGTCAGCACCTTCCGGGTGTATGCGGTGCCGTGTGCGATGCCCGTGGTATTGAAAACATAAACACGGACGGACATGCCTTGAGGCAGTGGTATGAGGGGGCTAGCTTCAAGGTAGTGTTTTTTTCTATGACGGGGATCATGCTGTGCCCATCTTACCACTTACTATGTCCAGTTCAACTATCTGAGCGCTGATGAGTTTGCGAAAAGACGTTCTTACGTCGTCGCTCCCCCACCCACCCCTTTACTGCCTTATAGTGTGCCTTCTTTCCTGTGTGGGATCCTACGGTAGTGCTGACCCTTCTGTAGTGGTGATTTTATTTTGCACCCGTACGGTACAAGAGCTACTGATTTAGCTTGAATACTATGCAGGTGCACACGGACACCAGGTATCTCCTTGAGAACTTGACCGCTTCGGCTAGACGATATAGCTTCAATGGTAGCCCTACACTCTACCAAACCCAGACGTGGTAGAGTCTGGCCGATCCGGGAAATGCGCCGCGAAAGTGGAAAGGTGTCGTAAAGATAGCGTACTTACGACATCGGTCTGAATATTCTACGGGTGCACGCAGCTACCACCTGTCTCGCTGAGTCTTCCACCGTTTTGAGTACACGATAGCGTCAATGGCAGTTCTACACCATGCCAACACAGCTGTGGCAGCGTCTGGCCGATCCATGGTGTGTGCCGCGGACGTGCCGCGGTGTCGTCAATAACGCAGTTGCGACATCGGTGTCGTAATGAGGCTTATTTACGTGACCGATCTGATTATTGTGCGGGTGCTCGCGGAAACAATGTATCTCGTCGAGTACTGGACTGTTTTGGGTACGTGGTAGCTTCCATGATAGCCCTGCACCATATCAGCACTGCCATGGCAGCGCCTGGCCAATCCGGAGCGTGTGCCGCAAACGTGGAGAAGTGTCGTAAATAAGAGCTCAGTTACGACACCGCTGTCGTGAATAGCATTACCCTTTATGTTTCAACAGCACGATTTCAACCGCCCATCCACGTGTGTATGTCCAGAGGCCGTTGAGGGTACAACCTCCCACGGTTTGAGCTGGAAAGCAAAATCGATACTAAAAACGGGGAAAATACGACTATGGGATGCTGTCCTATTTGCATAGGTATACCATGATAATGTTCGCACGTTAGCTCACTTCCCTGAAATCCTGCTTGCGGTCACAAAACAGGCTATAAACAAAATGAATCTCGATGGAAGAAAACAAAAACTACGAAACAGTGCGCAAGGCAGTATCGTACCAGTCCGTAAGGGAAACGGTACTAACGAGCTGTGGTATACCATCCCGTATCACTCGCAGCCAAATGACACCCAGAACATATCCATGGTATTCTACGTACACCCCGGAAAAAAAAGAGAAGGAAAAAGAAAAAAAAAACACGAAGAGGGTCGAAAGAACAAAATAGAAAGAAAGAAGGAAAGAAAAGAAAAGAAAAGAAAAAAGAAAAGAAAAACGAAGCAAACATGCGCTCAAGGGGCACTGCACATTTTGTACGTCAAGCACTTGTCGTTTTGAAACATTTTCCTTCTCTTTAACGAACCAACGGTGCATGTACTGCTCTGCCGCTTCCTCAACACGTTTGAACCACTTGTCCGATTTCTTGGCTCCCAGCGTCCATTGGTTCTCTTCGGCCAGCAAGTTAAAAAACGATAGGTCGCGTTGGAGACAACTCCTCCAGTCTCCAGTCCTGTTGTTTCCCTCCCAAGTAACCCCTCTTCCCTTCCAGTTCCCCAAACATTACTCGTTTGGGTAGTCTCTCCTTATCCATACGAGGTACAACCCCCCCGAAAAATATACCCCGCTTTCGCACCGCCGTCTCGACGTTCTCACAGCCAGCCTTGGCCAGTGCGTCTGCGTACAAAATCATATGGGTAACCGTCGCGTGGTTTTCTATGCCATATGATGCAGCGGAAGAGGAATCGGTGGTGAGCAGTCCGAAGCATGGCGAGATGGGCCACGGTGGGGATCCACGTGACACACCCGTTTAGCATGGTCTCCATTACCCCGGCTTTGAACATCCGTACTTTGAGTCGGAGCGGTGCGGTGAGCTGCTCGTACAGTGGCAAACTATACCGTCTGAAACGTAGGTCGGCCAGCAGCACGCGCCGGTTGATTTCGGCAGTACCCCTGACTATATATGTTTATGTTTGAAATACGTTGCAACCACGAGCTAGCAGTTAGCGCTGACTGCTATTAATAGCTCACGTCAGTGGTCATGGTTGCATGGAACAATCTCGTTTGTATGTTAATGTTAGAACCTCGTTGTACACGGAAACATGCCCGTGGCGCTTCACCGAGCGATTTACCATACCTGGTATTTCTTTCTTCTCGCTGACATTATGACCGTGACCCCTCCTTGATCATAGTCGACGCAAGAGGACTTGGAGTGCGCCACACCGACCTATAGCTCACGAATAGTAGCGACAACACACCAGTATTCATGACACATGTCGCCGCTATTGACACGTTCCCCGTTCACCCCCATAGTACTAGTGCGGGCCGTTCCTTCTGTTACAATGTAACGAAAAAAACACGATTCGTGAAGTTTGTCACAGATCGTGATTTTTTGTCGTGAATCATGACAAAAAGAATGTGGAAGATTGAACAGAGGAAATCTGGGGTTTGTGGAGAGGTATTAAATCACTGGCATGTTTGAAAAGAGGGGATTGGTAAGAGGGTCATAGAGTTGACGACGGAAGCAGTTGGTTGTTTTCGGTTCGCCTCCAATATCTATTAAGGATAGCTACCATGCTACCCAGCAGTAGCCAGTAGCCTATATTGAGTCGCTGATCGGTAACATAAGCCGTCTGTAGCAAGTAGACCACAGCAGCACAACGGCGTGCTATGGCAGTACAGCAGAGCGGTGTGTTACATGCCGATTGAGCAGATATGCGGCATGATCAAATGTCGTTTTGGTAGATTCAGAACACAAAAAACTCGGGAGAACCCCAGATGATCACACTGATGTTCAAGGGTCCCCGGGGTCCTCGGGTTTGCTATATGTCTACAGGTTGATGTAGGGTACTCGTGTTTCGTTTTTGTTTTGGTTGAGCTGAGACAAGCGAGACTGCACCGCGCACTGTCTCACTCTACTTCTCTCCCTTTCTCTTCTTCCATCTTGTCCTGTTGGGCAAGACCGATAAAGATACAACAGGCCTGATAGCCTTTCTTTTGTAATAGAACTACTTATAGATATCTCAACCTCTGAGCGTGCTCGGTTGGTACATCCCTGGCCTCTCAGAGCTCCCACTTGGGAATCGCCTCCGTTTATTACTTGCCGGACCGTTCCAGCGAGTCTTTGTTTTCTCCATTAAATTTCGTCGTACTTTCAGTCCTTCTTTCCTTTTTTCTTCTTTCGTTTCGTGTGCGTGCGTGTACTCCGAGCACGGTTGCGCGGGCGAACCCGGCATCGTCGCGGGTGTCAGCGGATGCTGGCGCGTAGAGGCGCGTAGAGGGGGAGTTGCAAGGAGCGCGGTCGCCGCTTTCGTGCCTAGGCGTCGCGTGTGCCTCGAGACACGAGCGACGCATCAATAGGCTCTGTCTGGCCTCCATTTGTGATTTTGGATAGAGTACGTACGAGTATTTAAGGTTCGTTCGGGATTGTAAGATAATATCCAAGCGGTGCTTATTTTTGCGACCGGGCTGAGAGTCACAAGAGGGAGGTACCCCGAATGAGCACCAACATTGTCGAGCTTGAGTCGAGGTCCACGGTGAGCACCGGGCTTCACTCGAGGCGGGCGACAGGGCTCACTGTGGAAGAGAGGGAGGGAAGCTTTACCCGGACTGAATCGGTGGCGGCATGGTCGCGAGAGGGGCGGGCGGCGTACGAGGCTGAGAGAGAAGCTCTGCTGTAAGATTTTTTCTTTTTTTCATGTTTTTCTTTTTTTGACTGGTGTAAGGTGTTCCACTCAAGTAGTAAATTATTACACGAAAGGGGACGGGGATTTTGTTTCTTTTAGAATTTTTTCGGTTTCATTTTCATTGTTTTTGCTGTGTTGCTGTGCCGTTCTGTGCTTTATCTTTCGTACATACGACGAGTACATAGACACAGAGCATATCGAAAGAAGAAATAAGTACCCTGCCTGGGGTATGTACGTATGTACGACGTGTGAGCGAGCGTAGCGGAAAACCGCCCACGACGCGAAGCATATGTGGCGTCCGAGCTGTTTTCTCCTAAAGCATGGCGGCGGGACTCTTGGCATTATCAAGTTGCCAGTTTGCAGCTAACTACAGGGGCCATAAAAAAACAATATTCATTTCAATCATGGACCTCTGTCCGCTTCGCATATAATTTGATGTTTCCTTCCTGAGCGAGCGTCGCGGGCGGCGTAGGCCGCCCGCGGAGCGAAGCGCCTTGTATGCTCTTATGAGCTTGATGGGAGTAATACACGCAGCAACCAGCTGGCAAAGCTCAGCTGATAGTGCTTTCCTCCACCAAGGGCTGCCTGACGTAACTCAGGAGCCGCGCACCACACGCCCAATGCAGAGTTCCTGTCAAGAGGTTATGAGTCTTCGATTTACCTACTAAGCACTACAGAGCTGCGAGCCATCAGCATCATCGAGGCACGACAACGACTGAGGCGCGAGCTGCTGCACACGCTGTACACAGAGTTGCCACAGAGCTGGAAATGCTGTACAAGAACAACGATCTCAGGGAGAACTACCACGATCTACATCGGGAGCTGCTGCTGGGAGGGACTGCTGCCACGATCATCTACATCTGGGAGCTATTGCTGGAAACTACGAGTACTGCTGCAGGGTGGGGACTTCAACCCCGGCAAAGTGAGTACGCACTGCTGTAAACCACGGCACAAGCGGAGCAACTACTTTTTACGAGTACATTTAGTTACGTTTCGAGTACGTAGCGGCGGGACTATTATTTTCGACTACGATCGTCGGAAATACGGGGTCCGCTCTCGCGTGTGCGCGACGGGCTGGTTCAAGACTGCTATCATTGCTGCTGCATTGCTGCTGCTGGTAGAGTAAAGAACACTGCGTGTTAACAAAAATCGCGAGGGTCCCTAGAGTCGAGCACGCAGAAGGAAAACGTAGAACGCGTGGAAACGAACAGAAGGCGGTGAAGGAGCTGGAGTCGAAGTACCTGAGGATCACAAACGAGACCATACGCGCCACACAGGAGGCGCTCGCGACCACGAGCATGACGTCGGGACAGGACCCCGACAACTACAACAACGGGCTCACGCGACTACGTAACCTGCTGACCGAGATGGAGGAACCTATCATGGGCAGGCACTTCAAGGGCATCGTTCTCCAAGGTCTGACGGAGGAGTATAGGGACCACCAGCTAGGGGTCGCCTTATCAACAGGGACCGCAAGCCAGGGGTCGCCTTATCAACAGGGGCCACCAGGCAGGGGTCGCCTCACCTTATCAACAGGGACCGCAAGCCAGGGGTCGCCTTATCAACAGGGGCCACCAGGCAGGGGTCGCCTCATCAACAGGGACCGCCAGCTAGGGGTCGCCTTATCAACAGGGGCCACCAGGCAGGGGTCGCCTCATCAACAGGGACCACCAATTAGGGGTCGCCTTATCAACAGAGACCGCTAGCTAGGGGTCGCCTTATCAACAGGGACCGCCAGCTAGGGGTCGCCTTATCAACAGGGGCCACCAGGCAGGGGTCGCCTCATCAACAGGGACCACCAGGCAGGGGTCGCCTTATCAACAGGGGCCGCCAGCTAGGGGTCGCCTTATCAACGGGGACCACCAATTAGGGGTTCATCCTATCAACGTAGGATCGCCGGAAAGACATTTCACGTGATCGCTGCAAAAAGCGCTTGGGATTGCCGAAAAAGACAACTTTTGGAATCGCTACAGCACTGTTCGATGGGGCTGCCGGAGCTTCCGGAGCCGCCACACTAACAACAGCAACGTGGGGTCGCCGAAGTGTCTTTTCGGGATCGGACCACAGTATATTAATCTATTGGGATTGCCGGGGAAGATTGTCTTCTGGAATCGCCACATCATCATCGATCGTTTTGGGCTGCTGGGACAACGCTTCTGGGGTCACGGGACATCTTCATCGTGTTTAGGACTGCGCCGGAAGATCACTTCTGGAGTCGCTGAACGCCATCATCATCTGGATCACCAGGAGGACATCCGCGTCACCTGGGGTCGCACGGCAAGATTTATTTGCTTCGTAGTACGTAGCACCACACGTCTTCTTTGTTTGGGAGGGCGGTCAGAAACAAACGTGGTTATGCTGCTAGACTATTTGTGCAAGGTTTTTGTTTTGTAGTAGCACCACACACGTCTTCTTTGTACGGGGGGGCGGGCAGAAACGTGGTCGGCCGCTACAGTAAGTAGTTATTTCTATTTCTTGGTCAACAAACTGATCATTGGAATATGGTTCATTCTTGAGATGCAGTTGTGAGTTTTTTGCAGTAATACGTCTTGTCTTTCTCCAACACAAACCTGCCTTCAACTGTTCATTCACCCTTTGGGCGGTACAATACCATGGCAGTGTGGAATGTGTTTCAGAAGCAAAGTACGACGGTTAACACTGCTGTTCGACTGGTATCCATTCAGAAGTAAAAACCTACGGCCAGCAACGGCGTCGTAGTGTGTAGCGTACGGAGTAGTATCGTGCCGAGTATGTCCGTCTGGTATATGTATAGTGACACCCCGCGCGGGTTCTATGGCCTGTGTGTGAATATTTTCGGTTTACATGCTCGTCCATGCTTCAAACCGGTCACAGCAGTAGTATGCCTTATATATTGCCAGGTTATGCGTGTTGTTGCATTAGCTATACAAGGGTTGGTCACCCATCATAAGCGAAGCAGGAACGGTTGATGTTGTTGCGACGCCGCAAAGGAGTAATGAAACTTTGTTGCGACATAGCAACGGATGCACGCGTAAAATAAGCAGACGAGTAGTACAGACAAGTACACTGACCAAGTAACGAGAGTTAAAAACTTTCGAGCAGATATGACTGAGTAAGTTATGACACTTTCAATAAGTATCACGAAAGAGTACACTAGAACCTAGTGGTTGGGTAATCCAAATAGATAGCTGAATGTAGCAAGTTTGGCTATGTCACCTCCATCGAGGGGTCGTATTAAGGATAGCTACCATGCTACCCAGCAGTAGCCAGTAGCCTATATTGAGTCGCTGATCGGTAACATAAGCCGTCTGTAGCAAGTAGACCACAGCAGCACAACGGCGTGCTATGGCAGTACAGCAGAGCGGTGTGTTACATGCCGATTGAGCAGATATGCGGCATGATCAAATGTCGTTTTGGTAGATTCAGAACACAAAAAACTCGGGAGAACCCCAGATGATCAAACTGATGTTCAAGGGTCCCCGGGGTCCTCGGGTTTGCTATATGTCTACAGGTTGATGTAGGGTACTCGTGTTTCGTTTTTGTTTTGGTTGAGCTGAGACAAGCGAGACTGCACCGCGCACTGTCTCACTCTACTTCTCTCCCTTTCTCTTCTTCCATCTTGTCCTGTTGGGCAAGACCGATAATGATACAACAGGCCTGATAGCCTTTCTTTTGTAATATGCTCTTAAGAGCTTGATGGGAGTATTACACTTTTGTAATATGCTCTTATGAGCTTGATGGGAGTATTGCACGCAGCAACCAGCTGGCAAAGCTCAGCTGATAGTGCTTTCCTCCACCGCGGGCTGCCGGACGTAACTCAGGAGCCGCGCACCACACGCCCAATGCAGAGTTCCTGTCAAGAATGTCCGGGGGTGGAGGTGGTTTTGGTGGCCGTGGACGGGGTGGTGGTATTCGAGGATGCTGAGGACGAAGACACGGGCTCCGTTCTTCTACGGCGCCAACAACGAGACGACTAGCAGGGGATGTACCACTGCAGCAGGGGGGGAGATGGGGACCAGCGTCGTGGCCTACTAACTTGGAGGTGTCGTCTAGGTTGTTAGAACACCAGGACACGCCTCTCCCAAAGTCGGTTTCGTTGAAGAATGTGATGGGTGAGTGGAAAGAATAGGGCGGCATGAATATTACCAGTACGTTTCTTACGATATACTAGATATATTATAAAGTCCTGGAAACGTGAACGCTGATTCGGAAGAAAAATGGATTGGGGTCGTGGTTCATTCTTCTGTTTGATATTATGTACGTTATTTTTTCCTTTTTTTCTAGTTTTGTTGGGGGGGTTAGGTTTTATGGGGTTTAGTTTATGTTTTTCCTTCTTGAGGTGGATGGCGCATACTAAGAATAGTAAGTATGTTTCTGAGAATACCACGAGGCTTGGGAGGACAGATGAGCAAAAACAACAAATTAATATTATTTTAATCATGGAAATGTTTATCGAAGAGGATTATGCTGAGGTGGAATTCGCTTACTGAAGCGTTATGAAGAAATATAAACGGACGGGCCATGATAAAAAAGTTGGCTTTATCAGGTGCATGATATATATTGATGGAATTTTTATGAAAGAGAAGGATGTACGTAAAAATAAATAACCAAAATGTACATTTTGTCGTTGCTTTTTATTGCCAAGGAGGGTCATAGATGAATCTATGTTTTACCAAATGTTATGAAGGGCGACCCAAGGACGGACCACGATACAAAGTGAACTACTGTAGGAACTAGGTGTACTGGTCGTTATGTAGAGATGGCCGTTATGTAGAGATGGTACAGAATATTTATATGTACATGTAATTTTAGTACGAAGGAGGACCATAGCAGGGGGTCGGATTTATATTTTTACCGAATGTTATGAGCGTGGGCTAAAATTGGACCACGGTATAAAAAATTACTGACTACTATGATGAGATGGTACCGAGAGAAACAGGAAATTTGAGTGCGAATGTATGCTCCTGCTATTCATAGAGTTGTGGTCGTGCCTGAATTACAGGGAAACTCAGAAGCGGAGTTTTACGCTGAGATCTACGTCGAGGACATGCTGAATTTGGAAGCATGCAAGCGTGGAAACGAAAATCGGTTGTTAATAGAAACACTTTTCGCGATTTCGGATCGCGTAATGATGTTTGATAATTATAGCAAGAATCCGGTGCCTGTTTCGTCACAAAATAAATGCACGAATTGGGCCGTGTGCCAAGAAGTTTCAGGTTGTGACATTGACACGCAACGAAAGAGGATGAAATTGCCAGAACGTAAACGTCAGGAGATTTACAACGTTTGCGAAAGTGGCCGTCGACTAGAAAAACCGCAACGTCTAAAGAGATGTGGAGTGTGAATGTGATTGGGAAATTGCGTTATGTGGCGACGGTCATGAGGCCAGGTCGTTTCTTTGTGTGGAGGTTAGTGCTGATGGTAGGGCTTGAATGCCAGCAAGAGTCTGGTGACACGCAATTGGCTGCGCTACTAAAGGGGACTAGTATTGTATTATTAGGCCAAGAGTTTCACGCGGATTAGGATAGGTTGAAATGGGCTCCGCGCGAACCGTTTTTGGTTGACGAGGTGTCTTTATATTAATCTTTTTTATGGCTGATGGCTGATGGTATTTCGCGGTGGCCTCGTGAAAACGTTAGTTCACGATTAACTTCCCTTTAACCGCATGTGCATTGGCAAGTTAGGGGAATAGTGGTGGAACGACGTGTTCGAAATTCTTGCAGGCTTATTGACGATGGTCGGAGTAGCTACTTCGACAAACGTCACTTATAAAGCTGCCTGGCGCTTGTGGACGCAGTTGCGTTTAGTTACTGTGCATACAAGCGAATATTTGGACTTGGAGTTGGGAGAGGAGGCGGTAGCGAGAGATACCATGAAGTATATGGTGCATCTGTACTTTTCTCGTGGAAATAAAGCGTCCACGGTTTAAGGGAAATTAGTACAGTAGCTATACATCATTTTCATCGCCGAGTGGTGATATAATTGCCGACGAAGAATTTTATCATACAATCCGTGAAGGCAGGCATTGCGAGGGAGGGGGCACTGAAGGGGGAACCTCAACGGATTCGGCGTACAATTTCGTGGGTCATGCTGAAACAGAGATTGCCAATTTTTCCGGAGTGGGGAGAAGGGGGCAAAGTGATGTGGATGAAGCTAGCCGCTTCGATTTTGTTTTGGGCCGTGCGTCTGGGATGTTTGCATACAACGACGGAAAAATCCACAAAAGATCTTGGAGTGACGAGGGGACATGTTTCTTTTTTTCGTGGCACGGTGAAGTTGCCAGCGCCTGAATTGTGGCGGTGCGCTGATCGGGTGGAACTTTTGTTCAGAGGATCAAAAGGAGATCGAAAAACAGAGAAGTGGTTTCAGGCAAGAAAACCGTGGTTGGTGCGAGTGATCTCAATTGGCATAATATGCCACCGTCTGTGTCACATATGACGGATGAGGCCGGCGGCTCTGAGGTGATGCTCGAATGTACCTAGCTTGGACGCAAGTTGTCCTCTGTAGACGGGAATAGGTGGAGAGTGTGGATACGTAAACAAGCCACAATGTCACTAAGGGATTAAGTGGGAAGCCAAGAGTTGGTACCGGGAGAGTACACCTTGCATTCGGGAAGGATTGGGGGAAGAAACGAGACTTGTAGCAGGGGAGGTGTCGAATCCAACGTCAGACGAGGTGAAAGAGCGATGCCTTTATGATGCACGCAAGAGCGGCACGGTAGGAGGATAAGGTTTCAAGATTTTTACCTTCTGATGCAGTGGCCGGAGGAATTCAGCCAGGACAGGGAATTAAATGGAGAGAGGGTAGAGTAAGAAAACATTATAATGTGGGGTTTGGGGGTGATATGGGAGGTAGGGCATGTAAAATGACTTACACAGAAAACGAAGAGACGATTTAAAGGTGATAGGTCTTACAGTAGAAGTTGGCAACCTGTATCGGGTGTGTGCTATATATGATAGGTTAAATGTGGAAAAGGTCCAGCGCTTGATAAAAGTAGTTTCAGATTTATGAGCAATACAAAATGGAAGATTAACGGAGGAAATCTGGGATTTGTGGAGAGGTATTGAATCGTTGGCATGTTTAAAAGAAGGGGATGGGCAAGAGGGTCATAGAGTTGACGACGGGTGCTGTTGGTTGAACTGGGAAGACAGAGGTTGGGAAATATAGTAGGGCAGAAGACCATCTATTAATAGTACAGAGCTCTACTCCTG
The DNA here is from genome assembly GCA_031763025.1 of Macrocystis pyrifera. NCBI lineage: Eukaryota > Phaeophyceae > Laminariales > Laminariaceae > Macrocystis > Macrocystis pyrifera. Next base: position 15,088,010 of record JASSKH010000010.1, on the reverse strand, counting down.
CGTGTGGACGAGCAGGGGGCTGGAACTGGGTGAGAGGTCGGCGAGTTGAAAGGAGAATCCGCCCTCCCTCCCTGGGGGTTCAATGTTGATTGATCCCTAAAGGTATAGGCGCAGCTGGCACGGGAACGCGTGGCTGACTCCAGACATGACACGGAACTCCTCGTATATTACATCCTCGCTGTAGAGTTGACTCGCCTCACATGCAGTATAGGGTTGCACCTGACGAGTGGCATTGGTGGGCACACATTACCCCGATATCCCAATACCCTACTGCCGGAATCCCTTTCCAGCGTGGAACTCCCCAATCTAGCATGGATCTTATATGTCGTGTATCTGAGTACAATCAACATCCCCCCTACTCAATATACACGACCATACTCATATCCCCCCTGCTCCTGTGCATGATCAATATTCCCCTCAGCTCTGTACATGAAAATGTACGACATCGCAGGGTTGATACATCTCAATAAAAATATCAACTCCAATCAAACTCAGAAAGTCAAAAATCCAATCTGTAACTCAAAAATCAAATTCTTGAATCGAAACTCAAATCAAATTCTTGAATCACTCAAACCCTCAAATCAGTATTCAAATGCTCAAATCCCCAGCCTCTCTGTTGCAAACAAATAAAACTCTCGAAATCCAATGCCAGGTAAAACGGCATCCTTCTCGGATTCAGTCAGGTAAAACGGCGTTTTCCGCGGAATTGGTCCAAAGATATTCAGTGGAATCTCGTCGACTTTGTACAGTGATCTCCGGGGCCCTCCCCTTGCCAAACGCTACTGGTGTCTACAGGCACACTGTCATAATCATTCGTGTTGTCTCCAGCGCGCACGCTCGAAAAGACCAACTTACGAATTCGGCGAGACTTCAACTCCCGACCCACCCTAGGGAATTATATAGCACTACCTGCTAGACCACTCAATCAGTACTGACTTTGAACAAAAGCACAAATTTTCAAGAACCAAAAAAAATCAAACTCTCAATTTCCGAAATACTACCCAAACCTCCCAAATTAGAAAACATTTCATATGGACCGCACACGCCCCCAGGCGCTTCATAGTCTCTCTCTAGTCTCGTCATAAACCGCTCCCTCTATTTCATAGGAAATTAACGCAAATCATGGAAAAATATCACAGCAGTAGCCATACTCATCAAGAATAAAAATTAAGCCAAGAAAATAAATGCCAGAGATCGCGAGGAACCCGTTCCCCCGGACAAGAGTCTCCCCTTATCCCCTACTCCCGCCATAGATACACAGATCGCGACGGTAATGTAATGCGAGATAGCATACATTCCTCCACTTGAATTTTATTTGATATTGAAACTATTCGAAAACTCCAATAACTCTCGCGGAATCCAAATCGACCAGAAAAATAATTCCAAAATACAAGCAATGAAAACATTCATCCAGATTCACAGGCAACCACATTTCAGTAAGAATCACCCCGATGCCCCGAACACTACTGCTGTTGCCTCCGCCGCGGCTGCCTCTCCGTTCGGTCTCATGGCGTCACCGCAGCTCGGGTCATCCAGCTATTCCTCCTGGGTGAAATCAAACGTCGCCTCCGCAGTATTGACTCGGCATACAGAAGGGATGAGACGTGCATTCGAGCGATTAGGTCTGCATTGGGCGTTTCGCTCTTTTCACGCATGCACTGCTTGCAAACTCCTCTGTGGTATAGTTAAGTTCTCAAATGCTACTGCAAATAGACAGCTACTTGTCAACGAGAATATCTGGTCCCACAGCAAACCCATGTATTCCTCGACCACTATATGTGCTGTAGTACATACTTATGAACATGTACAGCAATACCAAGTAAACCGTTTTCGTCTCAGCTCACAGTACCATACTATTACGGGGGTCCATAGTTAACGGGACCAAATTTTGTTAGTAAAAATAGGTAAATATATAGGTTTTTATGTATACCATAGGTCCTGTTAACTATGGACCCCCGTAATACTTCTGCTGCTCCCGTACTCGTATAGTATATTACTCCGTCCGCAAATATCTTGCCTTTAGCACGTAACAAGTGGCGCGGGTCGTGCTACACACCAACCCAACAACTCAAAAACGAGATACCCGCATACAAAGATGTAAAATATGTGAAATGCCGCAAACAGACGTGTTGCTGTAGTTGGGCACAAGGGTTCATCACATACACCTCTTCCTGCTGTACTCGTGTCGATGCTCAACCAGAGCCCTCGACCAGTCAACCATAAAACAGACAGACGTCATAGTCCTACAGCAGTGCGTCTACAGAAAAACCTCAGTGAGGGAAGCTATACGTATACGTATACGTCTGTGCATCTCATTTAATTTCCAGTTCGTATTCCCAAATAAATCTGAATCTCCAACGTTCGCAAATTCTCTACCGTTCTTAAACACCATCATTCTAAAAACGGTAGTCACCACAGCAGTCAATCAACAAAGCCAAACGTGCCTGGTGCGGACGTAAGTCCTTGCCGGTGGCGCCTCGATCCCTTCTCTTTCCTCCTCTCTCTTGGGGCACCGCATCCCGAGCAGATGATGCAGACTCCTTCCCCTGCGCCCATCTTCACTCTCTCCCTCGACTCCTTTCTCGGGGGCAACGTCCCCCCCATCAACCACCTGCGGGCGGGGTGCTTCAGCAGTCCAGGCGGATTCTGCCAGAACGCTTTCAGCGTCGCTCCCGCGGTCTCCACCTTCCCTCCCGGCTCCTGCCGGCCAAACTCCCTTTTTCATATAATAATATACGTTCTACATTTACGTCGCCAGCGCGCAGCGAACCCACAGATTCAGGCAGATGCCTGGCTATCCCGGGGTGTTGCAGCAGCGACGGTTACGCGGCGGTCGACACGACGGCGCCGGTAACGGTGCTTACTGCATGCGCTTCATCGTCGCAACAGAAGTGCAGCAATCCTCTGACTGCTGACGTTGCTGACGGTGCTGCTGGAGCTGCTGCTGTCCCTGCAACTACTACTCTCCAGCGCCTTCGCCACCAGTGCCAAGCGATTCTACCAGGTCTGGCTCAAACTTGGCCCCGCTGAGATCGCTGCTGCTCTCCTGGTGCGGCATCTCCTGACTCTTCACACACACACGTCCTCTCCTCCAGGACCTCGATCTCATCTTCAAAATACACAGACGCTGGCTCCCTCACGAAGCACATCACCTAAAAAAAAATAGACATGCTGGAAGCAGGTTCCCGCCTCTTTGGGTTGGCCTGGGATACGCTTGCCAATAGAAGATCACCGGTATCCCGCTAGTGCGTTGATTGATCCCTAAAGGTATAGGCGCAGCTGGCACGGGAACGCGTGGCTGACTCCAGAGATGAAACGGAACTCCTCTTATATTGCATCCTCGCTGTAGAGTTGACTTGCCTCACATGCAGTAGGGTTGCACCTGACGAGTGGCATTGGTGGGCAAACATTACCCCGATATCCCATACCCTACTGCCGGAATCCCTTTCCAGCGTGGAACTCCCCAGTCTACCATGGATCTTATATGCCGTGTATCTGAGTACAATCAACATTCAAGTACGGTAGGTTTTACAGTAGACGTTGGCAGTCCATATCGGGTGTGTAATATATATTCTACGTCAAGTATGGGTAAGGTCCAGCACATATTATTAACAATTCCATATTCATGAGCGAAACAAACACGATTCATGACGCCATTGTCTTTAGATTTTCCCTATAAAAGCAAAATCACGATTCGTGACTTTTATCGTGCCCCGAAATACGCCTGATGAAGGGACTACGCAACCCACGATTACCAACTGTATCCGAAGGTCGGAATAATGGTAGACTCTGATTCGTGCGCCGCTTGTGGACGACGGGCGGCTACCCAAAGAGACCACTGGGCGCGGGCTAACTTGCACGTTGTGGCCTCGAAATTTCGAGGAGGAGAAGCCACAGCTCGACAGCAAGAGCGAAAATGACATGAGAAAGTCACAAGCCAGACCGCAGGGACGGCCTGTGAGATGAAACCTCGCGGACCGGTCTTGGTTGACGGTCGGTGAGATTAGAATCTCGCTAAAGGGGCCAAGCTTCGGCCCGTGATTCGAATTGATTCGAATATATCACGGCCCGGGCCAGACGCGGTCGGCCCGGCCCGGACTGGCCGTGCCCACTCACGAGAATTGGCTCCACCCCCAAAGGGATTTGAAATTTCGTTTTTTTCACAAGTTGAAAATATCACGAACCGTGACGTTATTCAGCTTTCATTGTCAGAACTGAAATGTCACTGATATTGATCTTTAGTCATGGCGAAAAGTCACGAATCGTTTTGTTTTTGGTTCGTTAGGAACGACCCTTAGTCAGCGATGATGTAATAGTCTGACAAGTGATTCTTTCGTACCAACAAAGTGTATGGTTTGAGGCCTCAGCACCCACCTCGGAGGCAAAATCTCCGGGACAAACTGTTTATCAATAAATCAATAATCTTGAATCAAGACCTTCACCTCTCAATTCTCTCTGTCGCAAGGAAAAATAAGTAATTCATGTCTTGTATGTTTCCTTCTCACTAACATATCATACAACCTTATCCTTTTGTTTGCGCGAAACTTGACCATGAGATCGATCTTAATGAAACCATCCGTTAGCTGTGGTGACCTGTCAGGTAAAGCCATTAGCTGTAAATGATCGTCTTATGGCCTAAAGCAAAGCGGGTCGAAATGAGCCTGACTGCCAGTGCTGACCGTGGCAGATGCAGCGCAGTCTACTGCAGGACATCTTATATGCTCCGCATTGTTATTTCTTGCAAGGTAGAACTGATGGCCGGTCTTGTAGACGACATCGTGACAGCAAACACGGATGGGGCATGCAGATCTAATGTCATTTTTTTCACGGGACTAGGAATCCAAGCTTGGCGAGTGTGTGGGGATCGGAATTGGGGTTGCTTGCATGTAGTGGTGTCAACTACGCCGACATGGGTAACGAAACGTCTTCCGTATCAGGGAGGGCAGTTATATCCAATCCCCAACCCCACACAAACGTTATGTCTAAATTCCTAGCCCCATGAGGGCATACGACAATCTTCAGACCACCTCCCAGTGCCCGTCGGTGGTGTTGTGATGGGAGTGGCGTGCCACAGCACGCACGGCGTTGGAAATGTCAGCCCTCGTCATGATCGACAATGAAATCAAGTTGCCCATAGCGTACAGCTGGCCTTGACTTGAGAACCATATTCTGATCATGTGAATGTTAAAAAAAGGGCTGCGGTCAACATCAGGTATACCTGATCGATCCATTTGGGTCAAAATCAGGTAATATTAAAACCAAGTAGAAAACGCGCGCCACGAGTGGTGTTTCGTCCATGAAAATTCATAGAAAAAACTGCGCCTGTACATTAAGTTTGCGGCCTCCAAAATCTTATTTGTTTTGTTTTCTTCAGGGTATAGGGCATAGAAAACAACGGAGTACACATCATAACAACTGAAGCACATCGTGCCCAAATATCTCAGGAGATATGTCAAGCAAGGTAAAAACGTGCGCTGTCAAGGGTGTAGGGTCGAGTTTTCCACACTAGAACCTCGTAGTTCGGTGTCAGTCGAGGCATGTCGAGGCAAAGTTGCTGTCTGTCAAGGGGTGAAAATGTTGTCTCCTGACATCTTTGTCGTACACCCCAAGGAAGAAAAAATGAATCACCGTACGTATGTATGCATAGATATGTACGTACGTACGGGCACAAAGTTTATGCACAATAATTGTGCAACCGAGGGACCTACGGCACACAAAAAAAACTATATATTTCCCTATATTCACTAACAACATTTGTTCCTATTTACTATGGTCCCCCGTAATAGTACTCCGTGCAACAGTCTTTGTGTTACAGCAGGGTACAGCTCTCAGACCCTAAAAAGGACCTGCGCTAGTTACATCTCTGAGGCCGGCTCACCTGTTGTTTGAGAGTTCGAGGAAGTGCCTTCAAGCCGTAATGATCGGGTCACGCAGAACGTGGATCGATGCAATACGCAAGATGCAAGCAGCCAGCGTGAACACTCAACGAAGCACTACAGACGCGATGACGCGCACGACGGGCAAGGCAGGGCCTAAGGGGCTGGGGGTCGATAGGACAGGTATCACAGATCACTTGGCTTTGACTTTCTTTCTACTCTTGGTGGTGTTGCGTAAACATCGGGTGGTCCCGGAACCTCGTTACTGGCTCTGTACCCGAGACCGAAGGCGTTCCCGTACCGGGGATCCTCCCTGCCCCTATAAGATCCGCCCAGAGGATGCTAACCAAAGCTTGCCCTCTGCCTATCGAATAGACCCGACGCGTGACCCTGATCAGGACAGTGGTCTCGCGCCGTATTATCCTCCCCATAGCGCTGGTCACGACAGTCGCAGCAGCGCCATGAACCTCCCTCCCTGGCGTCCTTCGCTGTAACACCCCCCCTGACCCACGCATAACCATCGTCGGCACAAAGCCGGCGCCCCGGTACTAGCCCGGCGAAAGCGTGTGCGCTTTCCTCCTCGGACATCCCCCCAGCCCGCCGCATTGAGCGACGGTGCCCAGCGGGTGTTACGATCATGGCCTGCAGCGCGTGCGCCTTCCACCTCCGCACCTCGCCGTCGGCTCGATGTTGCAGCTCCTCTCCTTTCCTTAGTGTTGCCCTCAGACGGTAGTAAGAAGAGCGGCGGTCCTGACCTTCGTCCAGACGTTCTTCAGCATTCCTCTTCCATCCATCGCCGTCGGCCCGATGTTGCGCCCTTCCTTTCCGCGGTGTTGCCCTTGGACGGTGGCAAGAAGAATGACGGTCCTGACCTTAGTCCAGATGTTCTTCAGCTTTCTTCCTCCGTCTATCGCCGTCGGCTCGATGTTGCATAGCCTCTTGTTCCCCCTGTGCTGACCTTGGACAGTGTTGAGAGCGGCGGTCCTGACCTTCGTCCAGGCGTTCTTCACCACCTGCAACTGCCAGCGCCACATCTATCTAACACGCTCGGAACATGCATGTACTTATCTGCGAAAAAATATGTTTTCTTCCTGTCTCACCTGCATCTGAGGTGGGGGTTCCTCTCGAAGGCCTACGTCTGCACTTTGAAAATAACCTACACGTTTAACCTTTCGTCGAGACATAGATTCCACTGAAAGCTACCATCATCCTACCCCACCACCTCACCTTTAACTGAGACTTCAGAGAATTCTGCCAGTCCTTTGTCGTATGGCTATACGTGGCCACACTACGACTTTGCCCTTCTATATATCTGCGCGCTTGACTGTCAAACTTGTTATAGCGGTTCACCAATGGGTATTCCAATATACTCACATATTCACATATTTGTTTGTGTCGATGCGGCAACACTTCACGTACCTTTGCCACGTTTCAGCGTGCGCAGTTGACTTTGTCGATGCTGCCACCATTCACTTACCTTCGCCAGACGTTTCTCACTGTACCTTCCTTCAACAAACGTTTCTGCGTAAGTTAGAATCTATCTGTCACTCTGAAGTTTGTCCATATGTCTCTAGTCTCTTGGCATGGATACCACGTTTTGATATATTGACAGAATGAAAGCAACAGCTGTAAGAGATCGAGGATTTCGTCGAAACTCATCTTTGCCAGCTTCCACACTAATCCTTTGTGAGCTGTGTGTGATACTTTGGTCGCGCGTACCACGCGTTTGATATTGTATAGGCCTTTCTTTTGGTGATGATCTCAAACTTCTCTGCATTGAGGGTAGGTATTCCTTGTGAATGGGGAGGTCGTTTTATGTATAGGTTCATCACGGACTGCAGGAAGTTCGTCAGAAGTCCTCTTTCTACTCCGGGCCAAAGTTATTATTCGAGTGACTTAGGTCGTTTCAAGGTACTGACGTTCGCGCCACATCGACTTACTGGCACTAGCCAAGGCAAATATTTGATTACGAGTTCAGAAAGTGTTTGAAGGTACTGACGTTTACGCCACCTTTATTCGAGTGACCTAGGTCGTTTCAAGGCACTGACGTTCACGCCACATCGACTTACTGGCACTAGCCAAGGTTAATTTGACTCCGAGTTGAGTAAGTGTTTGAAGGTACTGACGTTTACGCCACCCCCCAGCACGGACACTGTGCACTCGTGCGAATTTTTCCTGATAAAATCAACCATGCGTCTTAAAACGGCATTCGTCCACGACCACTTCCAAATCGTACCCCTCGTATAACGATTTTTGTGGAAGTACTTGCAGCAAATGGAGACAAACACCCCTCCAGAACGGAAACTGCCTACCGCCTACTGTCATTCCAATCACACTTGTCGATTCGTTCCTTGCACACTCTGCCACTTTACTTGGAGCGAAAAATAGTATCCTGTTAGCTGCGCAGATCATACCAAAGCTCGTCACGTTCCGTCTTGGTTTAGCGTCTCACAAATGTGTACCTGTTCGTGATGTGGCGACTTGCACATGCGCTCGTTCCTCCCTACATGCGGGTATTCAAACGTTATGATACTTGGTATACGCCTTTCCATGTACCTCCTGTGCGCCTGACGTCGAGTATCTGTATATTAACTGAATCTGTGTGAACAATCCCAAAGCCTAGGTATTGTCACGAAAAAGTATAGTAAAACACTGATGGTCTGTATCCCACTGATGTTGGGTTAAGGAGCTTGGTCGGTCGTAAGATGCTTGGCCGTATCCAGCTGTACCACTCTCATAGCAGGAGTTCTGTGTCGACTTGCCTCTTATTCGACTGTCACTGTTATTGCGCCATCATTGTGACCAGAGACAGTCTCCTGGATAGCAGCAGTATGATCCTAACATGTTTATCGGCATTCGGTGCCATGCAATTTAGTGTCTCTTCAAGCGTTCCTCTCTGATCAGGCGGACCACCCGCTACTCGGATACGGACAAATAACAGGGTTGCGTGGTACGCTCAACACCTACACGCTCGCGTTTGCGAACTCACGCGCCGTTAGCGTTTTGTTTTTGACATTCAGCGAACCTCTGGTTTGGGCATTGGGCACATGTGGCCTTTGGAACTGCCCTTCCATTGCGCGGACGAAAACACTTGGAATTAGGGTCAAACTTAGGTATATGTACAGCAGTGCAGTACTTAAAAGGCTAAGATGCCCAGTCGACATTGGGAACCGTGTCAGATACTTAAAACGGCGTCAAAATCGGTTGACTTTCCGTTTACTGCGTTAGTGAGTACGGCGGCGAATGAGTATGCGTCCTGGGGAGCGTTTTTCCTTTCGGAGAGGTCAGGTTTTCTCTGCTCAGTTCGGTTGGCATGGTGTATCTCGAATCCACCGCTTGGGATGTATGTATCAGTTCTGGGAGAGCAGTCGCAGTTCCCGCAGGCAAATCATTCATGGTAGGAGCCAACGCTCCGGGGTCCTTTCGACACGATGTAACAAGCACTTGTTATCAAGGTTGATATTCTTTTCCAAAGTTCTAGCCCGCTCTATCCCCTATGCTGGGTGTACCTGCCACGTTCACAGTGTACTCTAGTTCATGCACAGACTACTTTTTCTTTGTCCTTTTGTTTTTCGCTCTACTAATAGGATGTAAATGTAATAGCATGGACACATTCATGGTGTCATTCATTTGCAATTGATACGGGATGGTGTACACCATATCGAATAGCTCGTTAATACCGTTTCTCTCACCTACCGGTACGGCACTATTTCGTACTTATTTGTTTTCTCCAGTCGAGATTCATTTTAGCTTTTACAGCTTGTTTTGTGACCACGGGCAGGATTTCAAGAGTTTGATATTATTATGCTGTAGTGTGAGATCATCATACGAAATACGTACTACAGTAGTAGTAATTATTATACTGCTGTAGTGTGAGAACATCATACGAAATACGTGCAACAGTAGTATGTGTTTGAACACCCCACATTCTGAGTTACAGCATTGACTGCTGGCCGTTCTCGGACAACCCAACCATCAGAAGGTACTTACATAAGGTATGGGGCCCCACACAGCAGTTGCAGTGTATTCTTCAAACCAAACCGATCTTAAAGCCTCTCGACGTCCACCAACCATGCAGTGTTTCTTCGTACGCGTTTGCTGATTGTTCATACCTTGTACTATTACTTCGTAGTTATGTATCTACGATACAGATATGCAGATATCTTGTTGATTTCCATCCCGTTTGCTATTTTTCCCTTTTTTTCTCTGTCCCTCCATCGTGTAAACACAGGGGTCACAGCGCAAGCTCTTTATTCTCCTCCCCGCTGCCCCCCCCCCATATATATATGGGTTGGGTTGGCGTCGGTTGGCAACGACACTGTAAAACATGCCGCTCAGTGAGCTAGCTAGACATCCAGAGTACCGTTTTTTTTTTTTTTTTTTTTTTTTGGCGGTCGCCCAGAGCTGGTCGTCTAGTTAGATCATTAGTGCGAAGTAAAGAACCTTTACTCTGCACAAGGGAATTGATCGTATCACGTAGTGTTTAAGGTACGGCACCCAAGAGGCAGTTACATAGTACTCCCGTTGCTGTCTCTGGAAGTGGCTACACCGGAAATTAAACTAACTCATTGAAGCTGTCATCCATATGCAAGTCCGCCTCACAAGCGGTTCTTAGTAGGATGCAGCTCACCCTTCATGCGACTCGCCGGACACCTCACGGCGCTTCGCGCTTGGTGCAAGCAATGTCTGCCTGGTCGGTGAAAACCCGACATGCTCCGTCCCGGCATTGTAGGGATGCGAGGGTCTATGGTCATACGACTACGGCCATGCATGAGATCGAGTACATCTCTCTTATCGAGTACACCCCCCCCGCTGCAGTCTGTGCCTTGGATTTTTATTCCGAAAATACTTCAGTCCTTCGTTGCGCCTACCCTCGTTAGGCGATCTCAGCAGTTGATTCCTTACGTTTTTATAGTATATGATGCATAGATCCCTGCCTCATCCATCTTGAGACTCGAGCTCCATGGTCAACGCTATAAACAGAAGCGATACACTAGACCACGCGGGCTTTTAGATGAAAGGAATAGGCCAACCATGATCAAAACCAACGAAACCATTTCAGGGCACGACCCAGATCGGGTATAAGTATATTGCCGAACCCTATTTAATCTAATCTTTGTGTTTCTGTGCTTTTGCAATTATTTCATGTAATCTAGAGAGCTGCTGATTATATTGCTTTTGATTGAATCTTCGGCCATATTACAGACCGTACAGGAGTATTGTAGCTCATGCACAACAGCAGTAACCATCTCATTGTTTAGTTCCGTGCCGTAGTGGACAGAAGTATACGGGGTATCTTGCCAAGAGTAAACTGAGACTGTGTAATACTGTTGCAGCGGCGAGGAGCTGTTACAGAGCCACAGTGCTTCGAGGAGGATAGTACGGTGCGAGACAGCTGTTCTGATCAGTGTCACGCGTCAGATCTATTCGATGGGCAGAGAGCAAACTCTGATTAGCTTCTCTGGGCGAATCTTATAGGGACAGGGAGGATCCCCGGTGTGGGAACGCCTTCAGTTCTGTGTAAAAAACCAGTAACAAGGTCACGGAATAACCCGGTGTTTACGCGACATCACCAAGTGAAGAAAGAAAGTCAAAGCCAAGTGATCTGTGATACCTGTCCTATCGGCCCCCAGCCCCTTGGGCCCTGCCGTGCCCGTCGTGCCCGTCTTCGTGTCTGTGGTGCTTCATCGATTGATCATTCTGGCTGCTTGCATCTTCCGTATTGCATCGATCCACGTTCTGCGTGACCCGATCATTACTGCTTGAAGGCACTTCCTCGATTTCTCAAACAACAGGTGAGCCGGCCTCAGAGATGTAACTAGCGCAGGTCCTTCTTAGGGTCTGAGAGCTGTATCCTGCTGTAACATGGTGAAACCAGGGAGATCGAAGTGCATGGCAGGAGATCGGAATGTCTGCAAAACAGGTGCAGGAGATCGAAGAGCAAAATCGGGAGAATGATGCTATCATGTATGCTCATGCGTCGCCTCATATTGATCTCGTATAATAGTTATATACACTTGTACACCCACATTCGTATGCATGTGAAAACTCGCACGTGTTTGCCCGCCTGGCATTATGGCCGTATTTGCAATGCTGTTATGTGTGCACGGTGCCAATGGCGCTCCGCCTGTTCGTTTTGTATTGCTTTGAATATACGTGCTCGGTCAATGCATGCAGTCATACTCGTTGCTTGTGCTCCGTCTGCCTGTTGCCCGTGCTCGTTTGTCTGCTCATTGTTCATAATCACACACATGCACATTCGTTAATAAATGACCGCATACTATCGACCACATATCATCTTCGAAAACAACTGCACACGACAGGTGTCGACACAGACCAAAGGTGTCGTACGTACTACTACACGCATAGTCTCGTATGCCGTTCGCCCGGGTTAGGTGACACCGGTAACTAATTATGTAGAGCCTATTGCTGTAGTGATGCCGTCCAAGAGCGAGGTCATTTGTAACACATGCTTTGACGAACACGTAACTCGCTTACAGGCCAAGCATGGATCAAGATTTATTATTACACTAACACTAACATATTTTTTTCAGGACAAGTCTGTACACCTGACACACAGACAATCTCAAGTAACACAAGGGCTGTGAACGATATTGATCGTATGTAAATATATGTTCAAAATACAGTCAGATACATGTGTCCTTCCCCTTTTTCTGTGCTGTCATACAATGCCCCGAGCGTACAAATAGGGTAAAACGTACAGCAGACCGCAGAAAGGAAAAGGAAGGAAATTGGAGAAACATGGACGACCGCCACGCCACCAACGAGGACGACCGTTCCGGCGAAGGAGGCAGTGCGCGGGGTGATGAACCATTTCGTAGCAGCAGCGACCGGGGGAGCGACAATTACCAGAACCACGGTGGTAACCGCAGCAGCAGCGGTCAGCCTTGCGAACGCGTCCACAGCCCCTAGGGTGACCAGGGCCAAGGCGTAGGAGGGGGGGCCATGGGCGAACCCTACCCATCTAGCAACTACGACCGTGGTCGCGACCAGGAGCGGGAGGGTAGCGGTCTTCGTAGCCGTGGCCGCCACTCTAGCACCAGCCGCGACCACACGCAACGCCACAACCATGGCCGCAGCCGTAACAAGAGCGGGGCAGGGGCGGCGCCGACGCAGCCGTAGCCACGACAGCAGCGAGCGCCGCAGCCGCTGGGGCCGGGGCAGCGACAGCAAGAAACGCAGCCGCCACCGTGGCCACAGCCGCGATAGCGAAGAACGCCGCCGTCGTCACCACGGCCGCAACGGCGACAGCAAGGAACGCAGCCGCCGCCGCAGTCGCGGCCGCGACCGCAAGGAACGCCGTCGCCGCCGTAGCCAGGACAGCAGTCACGGCAGTGCACCCCGGGAGATCCGCCGCCGCAGCAAGAAGGGGAGGTCGGTTCGGAGCCAGCAACAGTCCCCGTCGCCAGAACGTCAAAGGGGACGGCCGTCGTCGCTCTCCCAACAGAGGCAGCAGCCGCCACAGCAACAGCAGCAGCTGCCGCAGCAGCACAGCAGCAGCAGCTGCCGCAGCAGTAGCAGCAGCAGCAGCAGCAGCAGCAGCAGCAGCAGCAGCAGCAGCAGCAGCAACACCAGCACCAGCATCAGCAGCAACGGGTGTCGGGGCAGCCCCTGCGCCCGACTCCGGCAACAAGCCTGGCACCACACCCGATTGGCTACGCAGGGCATCCATGGAGTCTGGGTAACATGGGGGGGGGGGTATTCTCGCGCACATTACTCGCCCGCGCAGGCGCCCCAGGCGCAAATGTTACGCCAGCCACAGCGCGCACCAACGGCATACGTCGGGCAGCATGGAGCACCATACCAGCACACTGCCCCTGTCCTACCCCCTGGATCTGGCAGCCGAGCCAAAACGCGCAGACACCCCAACCGGCGGGGGTGGCACTTCCACAGACCGCAACCCACCTGGAGGTAACCCAGCAGTTCGAAAGAGGCCCAAAGGGTCGTGAGTAAGATCGTAGGCGACATGGGACTGATAAATTGCCAAGATGGTTTCGTGGGACTGGTTGTCGCACCTCAGGGCGAGCTCTCATGGAGGAACGATCAAGTGCTGTTCGTCGACGAGCTTACGAAGATCATGTCACAGGTCGAGGGAGCGATGTGAGCTATGGCCCAAGACCAGTTCTTCACCGATGGGATCAATCCTGCCCGGCCCCGAGCAGATAGGCTGACGCTGTGGAGAGTCGAGTGCTTTGGAAAGCTCATCGCGGACACCCTGGCGACACGCGATCTGATGCGCCCGCACTCTACGGTGGAGGTACCTCTCGTACAAGGGGGTTTTTGCCACATTCCCTTCGAGGAAGTCACGAAGGAGTGGTGCCGGATCCTGGTAGCCGAGGTAGCGCATTCAAGGCAGGCGCAGAAGAGGGCTGAGGCGGCGCCCACGGAGATAAAGCTTATCCAAGGGGAGTTGTGGATGGCCGCAGCCCGCCGGCTGGTGTTGCATGTTTGCGCAGCAACAGCAGACGAGGCGAGGCCGCACACGTCAGAAGAAGTCCACTTTTGGAGGTACGTGTCGGGGAGGAAGGTGGCGGAGCTCTGTGAACGAGCGGTAAATCTATTCCTTACCAGCGCCTCCAATCGGAATGGGATGGAATCCCTCCTTATCCAGGTGGGAACTGACGTTACGCAATATCTCACTCCGGTACACGTGGACGCTGGTAAACCTCTGGATCCGTACATGGTACACCGCGAAAAAGTCTCTCACGGCATATTCTACGGCTTCACCAATGCACTGCTCAACCGGTTCAGTCGTTCCCCCCTAGCCGCGTCACCCCTGACGGGACGGAGCCGAGGCAGCGTAGCGGGGCTAACGCAGAGTCGGCGGCTGCCCCTGGGACAGAAAGAGACGAGGGGGTTTCCGTCGAGGGAAGAATAGGGGGAAAGAGGTAAACCGCGCACCAGGGAACTACCCAAGGCGTGGAAGAAGAAGGTAGAGGCCCTCCGGGACATCGCGTGCGCGGAGCTGGCCGCGGTAGACGGGGAATTATCCTCCGAGGGCGAGGAGGAGGAGGGGAAGGACGTGGAGGAGGAAGCGTTTGACGATCGCCCACACGTCGCGTCCTTTTCCAACGTCCGCGCTTCTACCACATGGAACCTCGTTTGTAAACCGCAAAGGTGACCGAAACGACCGTCCGGGCAGTAGGAACCGAGAAACAACGGACCGCAGGGAGGAATGGGACGGACTACCGAGCCCGGATGCCGAAGACAGGGTGATTATCGACGCCTTGCGCCAACAAAGGGTTTGCTTCTTCCATGCGAGGGGATCCGACTGCCCCCACAAGAGCGCCGCCGGTGAAGGAAGGTACCGCTTCTCGCACGACAAGGACGTCGTGCCGTACGGACTGTACCCCCGCAAGACCACCCCGACGCAAGCCCTGCAGCTAGAGCCGGGTATGCTTACGGCACTCGAAATGCTGAGCGCGTACACGGCCGAGGAGGGCGGGGCCACCGCAGGTGCCTCGTGTGTCATGCGGGCCTGAAGACGCGCCCCAGGAGGTTCTCTCCTGGGCAACAGCAGCCAAAGTGAGCAACAAATGCGGGGCCGGGAGGAAGAGAAGGAGAGACGTAGTACCTACGACGCCGCTTCGACAAAGGGTGGGGGGGGGCGCAAACAACGACGAGGTCGTCCCGGCGCAGCAGTACAGCAACTTCGCGTTGAGCGCCCTAGATGCGGATATCCCAAGCAGCGTGGCGGCCATGGGAGCGGGGGCTAAGCAGGTGTGGGTGCGCGCATTTGTGTGACACCACACCAGAACTAGTTGCCGCGTTCCTGTGGAGGTGCTGGCCGACACGGGGGCAGGGGGCGGAAATTACTCTTCCGCTGCATTCGTACGCTTCGTCGGACGCAGTGGAAGAGGGGGGCAATCGGTGATGAGCCCGACGGGACAAGGGTGGTTGAGGGCAACCAACCCCACGAACAGCGCAGTCCCGCCAATGAAATTTTCCGGGTCGTGCGAGCTCCCGTTGGTGTTCAGCCCGGAGGACAGGGTGCGCAAGGTACTGGTGCGGGTAGTGGAGGATTTCCCGTACGGACTTATCATAGGAGCAGCGTTCCTGAGAAAGAATGATACCACTATCAGCTTCGCGGCCGGGGGAGGTTCCAAACCGGTATCAGAGTCACCTTGGGTGCCCTTCATCTCGTCAACAGGAGCCTCCTCGTCAAAGGTGTCGGAGCAGAAGGCGGTGAGCTGGCATGCGTCTGTCCAACCGAGCAGAGCAGAAGTGGGGCCAGTAGTGACCGGGAACACGGCAACGTGGGAGCAATTTTGCACCGTCAAGCCACCCTGTGGAGAGGGAGAGCCGACGGAAATAACCGAGCCGCCCACACAACTCAGCGAGGGCTCAGTGGCCTGGGAGGACGATGGCACCCTACAGTGCGAGCTACGTCCAGCCCGACATACGGTGGTACCGGGTTTCGTCAGCGTGCAGGTGGACACTTGTGCCAAGGGAGTCCAACCCCAAGACAGGAAGCTGGTGGTAGTAGAACAGAAGGCTTCATACGACATGGAGACGGGGGCAGAGTTGGGGGTCGCGCGCGGGGCGCAGTGGTGGTACCCCGGAACGCCGCTCCAGTGCAAGGTGGTGAACCGTTCGAAAGTACCCTTAAGCACTGAAGCAGGGCGGGGTCGTTGCTAGGATTTACGCCGTCAACACGAGGGACAAGGAACGCATGCGGATGCTATTAGATCCCGTCATGCAGGCAGACGGCACATCGGAGATGAAGGAACAGTCAGTACTGGTGGCGCCGGAGGAACGCGCGGGTGAGGGGGCGGACGCCGACGGGGTGGACTTGTCGTTGGCCAACATCGCTCAGACGAGTGCCCCAGTGAAGGAAGCCCTGATTCGAGCGTTGGAGAAGTACCGCCATGTGTTCCCGGTGAACCCGATGATTGTCCCGGACTGCAATCGAGCTAAGTTGCAGCTTCTGCTGACTGACAACAGTTGCACGCCCCACACAGCAAAACAGCGACGGTATTCCCCGGAGGAAACGGCCTGATCCAGAGCGAGGTGGCGAAGCAGCAGAAAGCAGGGACGATTCGCCGGTCGCAGTCAGCGTGGGCAGCAAACTGCGTCGTTGTGGCAAAAAAGAATGGCACGGCGAGGGTCTGTCAGGTTTATCGAGGGCTGAACGCGTTGCTGGAGTCCAATAGCGGAGGGCTGGGGGATACCGCAAGCATCTTCGACAACATGAGGGGCGCCACCTGCTTCACGTCGATTGACCTAGCGTCAGGTTTCACCCAGCTGGAAATTGCCGAGGAAGACAAGCACAAGACCGTGTTTCGTGACGCCCATGGGGAGCTGTGGGAATTCAATCGGTGCGGGTTTGGGCTGAAGACCCTTCCCTCCGGCTTTACGGCCTATGTGGGGCAGGCGCTGGGTGTGGAGGAGATCAGGTCACTTTTGGGCATGGGCAGCTACCTCAGAAGTTTGTGCCCGGATGCAGCTCGATCGTGGCGCCTATCTCGGACCTGCTCAGAGACAAGCGGTTCGCGTCAAAAAAGGCAAGGAGGCTCCGGGTGCCGTGGGGGGTGGAGCAGGACAAGGCTCTGAAGGCGCTGATCGAGCTCCTCACATCGCCATTGATTTTGACGTTGCCCAATTGGGAGACTACGTTTCAACTGCATACGGACGCCAGCGAGCTGGGTGCGGGAGCGGCGCTTACGCAGGACACCAGGGGAGAGGAACGTGTCGTTGGATACGCAAGCCACCGGTGGTCGAGGACGGATGCTAAACGGTCTGCAACCGAACTAGAGGTGATGGCAGTGTTGTGGGCTATCCAGCATTTCAGACCGTACTTGTGGGGAAGGAGATTCGTTCTGTTCACCGACTGCTCCGCGCTCACGTGGCTGTTCAAGGGCCAGGCCCTCTCGTCAAAACTCCACCGGTGGGCGCTCAGGTTGATGGAGCACGACATCGACCTCCAGTGGCGACCGGGGGCAAACCACCAGCTGCCGGACGCCTTCTCGAGGCTGCCGCCGAACGACGCGCCGCGCACGGACATCGATGACTCATTCCTAGACGACCCCTCCGCGAGGACCACGTACCGGGGCCCCAAGGGACCGGTGCTCGACGGCGTACTGCTCAGCGAACTGGGGGCGGACGAGGTGAACAAGCCAACGGGGAAAAACGCGGCGGTTGCGGCAAAAGCGTGTTTTTTACCCGAGGCAGAGCCGTCGATGTAGACACTGAGAAAGCCGCCACAACGTCCGCAGCCGAGGAACATCCAGTCGCCGTGGTGATCTGCTGCGGGGGGGGAGGTGGTCTCATGGCGGCGAAGGAGATGGTCGCAGTCAAGTGCCACCGACCGCAACTGGAGAGCGCGTGTGTTAGGGAGAACGGGTTGGACCAAGGAGTTCGACTGGTGAGAGCAGAACTAGTGGGGGAAGATTGTAAAAGGCTCTTGAACGACTTGAGCCGGAGCGTCGTGATGGGAGATGCATCCAGAAAGTCAGACCAGCAGGGGCCCGGTGGGGCAGAAACCTTGGCAACGAATATCGTGAAGGTCTTCATTGATTCGACCGCCAGGGTTCTCCTGGTACCCGAACCTACTTCGATCGACAGAGTGGGGGCAGGTAGTGTTGCCTGCGTCGAGGGAAGCGGCGTGTACGGTGGAGACAGTCGAAATGGCGGCGGACATCGTGGGGGTTCCGTCGGGGAAGAGGAAGGCATTCGCTGTCGGCGTAAGGAGCGGCGGCGTAAGGAGTGGGAAGCCCGAAAGGGAAGGCGAGAGGCTAAGGGAGTGGAGAAGGGATATAGAAAGGCGCGACCCAGGGTGCACATCTCTAGGGAGGTTCTTGGGGAGGAGGGGAACATATTTCCTCAAGCGAGGTGTGGAAGAGAGGAGGGTCTTTTCTTTTGACGATCCCATCATTTCCATCACTCGAACGCACATCATGGGCAAGAAACCCCCTGAAGGAACGTACACACCGCACCCCTTGGACGCAAGCGATATCGACCAAGCAGACGAGCTGACTTTTGCGGAATACCAAACAACACTCGCCACCGGACGAGCGGACTACCGAGTGCCCCAACCGTCAGCAGGGGAGCAGCGGCCGCGATATTGGCGACTTTTCATTGCCACCTATGGCGAGAGAGGCCTTGTCCGGGTTGTGGGCAAAGGGGCTGTTGATAGGCAAAGCCAGGGGGGGGCAGCTCCACGAAACTAAATCGCTGGAAGGCTTGCAGGCGTTCTTCGAGGAGGAAATAGCCTAGGTAACCCCGGCGGTCACGAGGTCCAGAGCGGGCGTACTGAGAGGAAGGTCAACAGAGCAGCATGCGCAGGTGCCAATGCCGCTTGTTAGACAGTCGACCCCGTCAGCACTGCCGTCGTCAGCGCAGGTACAACCCACGGAAGACGTGTCGCCACAGTCCAGAGCACAGCCCCAGTCGAGGCGGCGAGCACCGAGAGCGGAATACTCGGAATACCCGGGACCCCTTCCTTCCATGGTCGACCAGGTAGCGGAAGTGCTGCGTGATTAGCCACGACTGGTGCAACGGCAACGAGAGGACGCGTGACTTGGCCCCATCTGCGGCAGATTGCGAGGAAGAGGTGACAGGCAGTCACCAGAAGGGACGGCGAACTACGTTCTCGACGATAACGACTTATTGTAGGAGCGCGCCTCGGGGGGAGGTATCGAAGTTGGCCATTCCGCGAGCATTGGTGCCAGGGGTGCTGGCACTCGTGCACAGTACCTACGGCCACCCGGGCGTTGAGCGGACCCTCCTGCTGATTAAAGGCAAGTACGGATGGCCGACAGTAGCCCAGGACGTCAGGGAGTACGTACTATCGTGCAGTTGCAGGAGGAGAAAGAGAGCCCGGAGTCAACGCGTGGTCATGATGTCTGCTCGGTTACTGTAGCCTTGGCAAGTGCTTGAGATGGATCTCCAGGACATGAAGCAGGTGTCCAGTGCAGGAAATAGGTACCTACTGGTAGTGGTGGACCGGGTCAGCCGGTTCTTGTTTGCGTACCCGCTGGAGTCTAAAGATTCTGTGGGGAGTGGCGAGGAAACTCCTGGAGCTGTTACTCACGTTTGGCGTGCCGCTGTCGATTAGGAGCGATGCGGGGGGGGAGTTCACCGCTAAGGTGGTCGCCCACCTGTGCCAGTGGCTGAGGGTGGAGCTGGATCATGGTCCCGCTGACCACCCTCGTAGTCAAGGAGCCGTGGAAAGGATGGGGGGGTGGCTCCAGGAAGTCTTGGCGGAGCTTTGCAAATCTTGGCCGGAAAGGTGGGACGAATATGTAAGCGCGGCTTACTGGATTCAAAAGACTACGCCGGACCCGTGTCTCCCGTCAGGTCGTGATACGCGCACAAACCTGGATGCTCTTACTCCTGCACTGGACGGTGAAAATGTCTGCACTGGATCGACAATCTCGTGGCGGAAACACACCAGACGTTCATGGAACTGCGGGCAATGTTGAAGAAGTGTCAGGAGAACAAGAACAAGCGACGCGTACGCCACAATGCGGCCATTAGATGACACTCTCCAAGCGAAGGGGCACGAGTGGGAGACCTGATGCTGGTAAAGGAGGCAGACAGCAAGATAGCGCGGGAGGGCATTCACGCCAAACTAGCACATGAACACTGGACGGGGCCGTGGCGGATGACAGCCATTGCACGGCCGGGTATCAGCTACCAGGCGACAATGAGCGGCCGCCGGACGGGAGAACGGCTTCGGCTGCCAACATTAAGGAATTTCACGTGCGGCCGGAGCATCTGCGCCATGCCTTCGAGGACGAATTCGCGCATCTGGTAAGGGGCGCGGGCTTGGGGTTGGCAGACATCTCGACGGTGGCGGTGCCGCTCTATACCCTGACGGACCGGCGAGCCATGGAGAGCACGGCGACCGGGTGGGAGTGGCAGTACCGAGGGCGATACCAAAGTGGGGTGGAGTCAGAGTGGCTACCTGAACAGGAAGTAAGGAACAGATTCACCCCTCTGCAACTCGACGTCATCCATGCCCTCTGAGAAGGCACAAGAATCTGTGATGGAATTACTTTTACTCCATCATCCTTTAGATTGTCCGGAATGTGATCAGGGGGGAGAAGTGTGAACTTCAAGAACAAAGTTTTAATTTTGGGTCAGATAGAGGTAGATTTTTGTTTTTTAAAAATTCTTCAGGTGATACTTTTTTGGGGGGACTTATAAAAACAGTATTACGTAGGTGTATTGAAGTGTACAAGGGAAAGGACTGCCGCCCCCGGCCGCCGGAACCACTACCGAAGGAAGAGCATGACCGGGGGCTGCGAAAGAGAGCGCTGCAGGACTTTCTGACGGGGATGCATGTCAGGCGGTCGTTTGCTGGATCTCATGGGGTGAGTCGAGCGGCGGTAGGAAGGGTGTACGACTTTAGGGAACCGTATTGGCGAGTGAGATACCCTGACGGAGATTGGGAGGAGCTCAGCCGCAGCGAAGTGACTCGCGGGGTCGAGGAACACCGGAGTGCCGCGGGCCAGGGGTGACCCCCGTCAGCAACGGGCGGGAAACGGAAGCGGTGAGCCGGTTAACATGGGGGGAGAAGAAGCATTCGGCTGCTGGGGGGGGGCGTTTTGCTCCGGCGCATGCTGCGTCGGGCAGGGGGGGTGTTGCAGCGCCGAGGAGCTGTTACAGAGCCATAGTGCTTCGAGGAGGATAATTCGGCGCGAGACAGCTGTTCTGATCAGTATCACGCGTCAAGTTTATTCGATGGGCAGAGAGTAAACTCTGGTTATCTTCTCTGGGCGAATCTTATAGGGACAGCTTCTCTGGGCGAATCTTATAGGGACAGGGAGGATCCCCGGTGTGGGAACGCCTTCGGTTCTGTGTAAAAAACCAGTAACGAGGTCACAGAGCAACCCGGTGTTTACTAAACACTACCAAGTGAAGAAAGAAAGTCAAAGCCAAGTGATCTGCGATACCTGTCCTATCGACCCCCAGCCCCTTGGACCCTGCCGTGCCCGTCGTGCCCGTCATCCTGTCTGTGGTGCTTCATCGGTTGTTCACGCTGGCTGCTTGCATCTTCCGTATTGCGTCGATCATCGCGTCCGTGGTGCTTCGTCGATTGATCGCTCTGGCTGCTTGCATCTTCCGTATTGCATCGATCCACGTTCTGCGTGACCCGATCATTACTGCTTGAAGGCACTTCCTCGAACTCTCAAACAACAGGTGAACCGTCCTCAGAGATGTAACTAGCGCAGGTCCTTCTTAGGGTCTGAGAGCTGTACCCTGCTGTAACAATACAGCTCGGTATGCTGAAGATACTCTATGTTATAGTATATGAATGAAGAGAACATACTTCGCAGTCAGCATGAATAACGTGCGATCGTACAGATGCACAACCCTTTTTGTAATACTACTGTTTGTCTGCATTCGGAGACCCCACGGATATGATTCGTAGGAGTACGTAACTCTTAGATGTGTGTGCCATACCGTTCTTTATACCCAACTACAGTACAATCTAGTGTACGTTAAAATTTATTGCAATTTGCAGACAAAGCAATGAGTGAATCAAGAAAGCAAGCGAAATGCCAGCGTACTGGTGAATACCGGGGAAAGCACGTGAAATACCAACGTACCGGGTACGAGAATACTGTAACGGGTAAAACAAGTGAGATGACAACGTACCGGGTACGAGGAGCCCACAACACCAGCTATTTTGATGAACATATGAGTTGTTGTATAGTTCTCAGTTTGAACGTAGCTTGCATGCGGTGCTTTCACCCGAAAAAAAACCTGATTGCTATACTGGACAGCTGACCGGCTTCACAGCAGTACTTGGTGCCGGGAGGCAGCGGTAGTATGGGACACTATAGTAGGGCCCAATGATCGAGGGAGATCTTCCCGTACGACCTATAGTATCATGAACAGTTCTATCAATAGCAGTATGAATACCATATAGAACGACTTCACAACAGTACTTCATGCCGGGAGGCAGCGGTGTTGATGTGATGCTTTGCTGGACAACTATCGCAAAGCCCAAGGATCGAGGGAGATCTTCCCGTACGACCTATAGTTTTACCCATATATATAGATACATCCTCCAGGTTGTCTTGACTTTTAAGATCAACGTCTTTTCTACCCAGCTTCACTCTTCATCCAGCTTCATCAAGTATACCCCGTGTGAATATCATATTTACATACGGGCGTTGTGTAGTGCATCCTGCAGGTATGCTGTTTCCACGAGTCAACATATAACTCGTCAAGATGGGAAGAGAGATAGTCTTTCAGGTGTTGTACCTGGTACTTGAGCACAACGTTCGGTTGGTTTACAACACAATGGTACGACCCGAGACATCGAAGAGGGTCAAATGTGCATCGGACTTTCCATCTGTTGTGCATAATACGACGATTGGTCTGTTACTACAGATGTAGTCTACAAACATCGCGGCAAGAATACTAGTCACCAAAATATACGTGGTTGAAAGTTCTATGTTTGCCAGCCGACAATGCACAGGCGCTGTCGAGGGGTTCATTGTTCTATAGGGTTACGTACGCCCAAACGGCGTAAGGCTCAACATTGTTTGCTTTCACTATCACTTAACTAGGCAAACGGTACACGAGAGCATGCGTGTATTAGTACGTACGGCACCTTTGACTTGTATCGATACCTGTCGGTTCCTATCTGTTTTGAAGACAATGTGTGGTCAATAGCATGCAGTCATTAATTTACGAACATGCATGAGTGTGCGATCATGAACAACGAGCGAACAGACGAGCACGCCCCGCTATGAACCATTCACCCTGGCGCCCTTCGCTGTAGCACCCCCCCTGCCCGACGCATAACTATCATCGGCGCAAATCGGGCACCCCGGTACTAGCCCGGCGACAGCGTGTGCGTCTTCGTCGGCCCGGCGTTTGTGACTCCCCCTGACGCATTTTGCTCAGCTTAGGGCGGGCTTTCCTGCCGTCAGGTGCGATTTCAGCCCTCAGCACCCCTTTCACGGCACCACTCTCCCAGCCCGGCGCATGCGAGCGTCGGTTGTAAGTGGAGATAACTGTGACTAACCGATCCTCCTTTTCTCCTTGGCGCCCCACCGCTTTATCACTTTTCCCAGCTTTATAACAACGTGGAGCCGAGGAAGAACGCAGGATCGGTGAAAATCGCCTCAAGACCCGCTTTGTTACCCCTCCCAGCACGGCGCATATCAGCGTCGGTCCCAAGCGGGTCTTACGACCTTTCACCGATCCTCCGTTCCTCCTCGACTTACCCACCGTTGTAACACCTCCCCAGCCCGGCGCATGTGAGCGTCGGTGCCTGGCGGGCATCACCATTAGAGACCGCTGCAGCCCGTGCGCCTTCTATTTCCGCACCTCGCCGTCGGCTCGATGTTACAGCGCCATTCCGCGGTGTCACCCTTGGACGGTGTTGAGAAGAGCGGCATTCCTGGATTTGTACGTTGCAGTCTTCCTCCCCCCTCTATCGCCGTGGGCCTGATGTTGAAGCGCCCCCCGTTTTCGCGGTGCTGCGCTTAAACGGTGGTAAATGGTGGTAAAAAGAGCGGCGGTCTTGACCCTCCTCCGGACGGTCTTCAGTTTTCCCCCCTCCGTCCATCGCCGTCGGCCCCGTGTTGCAGTGCCTCTTCTCCTCACGGTGCTGACCTCGGACAGTGGTGACAAGAGCGGCGGTCCTGATCCGTGTGCTATCTTCACGATTCGCAATTACCAGCGCCGCATCTGTATAACACGCTCGGAGCCTGTACTCACCTGTGAAAAATGTTCTCTTCTTTCTGCCTCACTTGCATCTGAGATAGAGAGCCCCTCTCGAAGGCTCCCGTCTGCATATTGACAAAACCCTACACGTTTCCCTCCATAGCCAGATTCCTCTGTAAGCTAATATCGTCCTGCTACACCACCTCACCTTTTTAAGTAAGACAACAAATAGTTATGCCAGTTCTTCGTCGCATAGCTATATATACGTGGCCACATTACCTAGACATTGCGGTGAATGCCCGCTTTGCCCCTCTCTGTATATCTGCAATCTTGAATTTGTCCATCCTGTTGTCACGGTTCACCGATTGAAATTCAAGTGCACTTCCGTACTGGACTGTTTCGATATTACAACAATTCACGTACTTTTTGCCAGACGTTTCTAGTTACGATGCTGCCACCATTCACTTACCTTCGCCAGACGTTTCTCACGGTGCCTTCATCACACGTTTTTACCTATCCATCAACCTCTCTGAAGTTTGTGCAAATGCCTAGTCTCTCTTTGTGGGTGCATCAAATTTGGATATATAGTATATACTTTCCTTTTGGCGATGATCTCAAACTTTCCTGTATCGAGAGTGGATATTCCTTGCGAATGTGGTGGTAGATTTTGTTTTCCACGAGCAGTAAAGAATTCATGCTGAGTCCTTTTTCTACTTTCGGCTCCTCCTATGGTATAGAGTTATATTTCGCATACTTCGCGTGCTTCAACTCACTGGCACTACCCAAGGCTAGTATCTAATTCCGAAGGGGTGCCAGGGTGAACGGTTCATAGCGTTGCGATTGTCGTGACCAACGGCGTGAGGAGGATAATACTGCGCGAGACAACTGTTCCGATCAGTCAGTGTCACGCGTCCGGTCTATCGGTATGGGTAGAGGGAAAGCTTTCACTAGCCCCCCTGGGCGCATCTTATAGGGGAAGTGAATATCCCGGGTGTGGAAACGCTTACAGTCGCGGGTAAAGAGCCAATCACGAGGTTCCGACAACACCCGGTGTTTAGTTGAACACCACCGAGTGAAACAAACATAAAGTCAGAGGCAAGTGATCCACCGCACCTGCTCTTCTCGGGGGTCAGGTCGGGTCAACGTGCCCAAACTCTAGGGGAAACAGCAGCCTGTTCTGATGTTACAACGGGAGCTATGGGCTAAATTGACACGACACGAAATTGGAACGTGGAAGTGTGGTGAGCTTAAACATTATTTGTACCAATCTGCCCGAGGATAAAAAAAAAAAAAACGTTGTCTGTGTTGCATACCAACTGAGCATTGTGCTCAAGTACTACAATAGGTAGAACACTTGAAGACAACTAAGCCTAAGAGGAAAGGAGAAGGAAAACTGGAGCAGATGGAGAACGGGTACGCAAGCTTTTGTGAGGCACGGGTCACACGTGGTGAGGCAGATTTAGTTTGATGTAATGATGGTCTTGCACACAGTAGAGGGAGGTGTGGTTCGCTGTGTCCACAGGGTTCGGACTGTATGATAAATATACGATACAGCCCAGCCTGATCAGTATCAGGCCAACAGGTATGTAGCGGGTGTGCCACACCCGTGCGATTGTCTTTTCTCTTTCTTCCAACGTGGTGCCCACACTCGAAAATGCTGATATTTTTCTTGTTGTAAAGTATACCTCGAGCAGAACAAAATGAGGGGGAGTAGACTGTGTAGTACAGGTTGAGTCAAAGGTTAAGTCAAACGACAACGCTAGAAAACTCGTGCAGCACACGCCGTAGTATGCTGAACCACCGATTCACAGGACCAGGGACATATCCCTAACGATATAATAAGTATGACATGGCGCATAAAGCCGTAACGGAAAACGTTCCCGAAAGAACGTCTGTGCCCGTGCCCTTACAGAAAAGGCCACGAAAAAGGTGCAATGTAGCCGTATGATATGTGCCATACAGCTTTACTGCACGCAATCCGCACGTGAACACGAACTTTAATCGACGGGTTCGTTTGATTTGAATGGTACGAGATTATTCTTGGTCACTCGTTCTTTTTCAAGCTATTTTAGGGGTCGGCACAACGAACACACTTGTGAATTAGTGTAGTCGACGCCGTTGATTACATATTATTTGTGTTGTAAGCCCAAATCCTTACTTTTGTAATCACTTTTACTTTTCATCCTCTGGACAAGCCCTGGTCACAGGTGTCGTCCCTTCTTCCCCCCGGCAATTACCTTCATTTTTATCGCGCCTGTTTAGCATTTTCCACCGCTCGTCGATTGTCATGGGCTGAAGGTTGCTTTCTCACGTTCTCGCGCTTTCAGCTAATGTATTTTTATAGATGGAAAATTCTCTCACGTATGAGAAGTGCACTGGGTGATGATTGAACACGTGCGCTCGGTAATAATTGAACACGCCCAACTGATTTAATAGGCACCACGATGGCCACCTACCAAGTCACCGGGGACGCCGGGTATTAGACCAGGTACTGGTACGATCCGGCAAGAAAGAGCGATCTCGTGATACAGCAGGGTACAGCTCTCAGACCCTAAAAAGGACCTGCGCTCGTTAGATCTCTGAGGCCGGCTCACCTGTTGTTTGAGAGTTCGAGGAAGTGCCTTCAAGCAGTAATGATCGGATCACGCAGAACGTGGATCGATGCAATGCGGAAGATGCAAGCAGCCAGAGTAAACAATCAACGAAGCACCACAGACACGATGACGGGCGCGACGAGCACGACAGGGCCCAAGGGGCTGGGGGTCGACAGGACAGGTATCACAGATCACTTGGCTTTGACTTTCTTTGCTTCACTTGGTGGTGTTGAGTGAACACCGGGTGGTCCCGGAACCTCGTTACTGGCTCTGTACCCGAGACCGAAGGCGTTTCCGCACCGGGGATCCTCCCTGCCCCTATAAGATCCGCCCAGAGGATGCTAACCAAAGCTTGCCCTGTGCCCATCGAATAGGCAAGACGCGTGCCACTGATCAGGGCGGATTTCTCGCGCCGTATTATTGTATAGTGAACAGTGTGTTGTTTTTTTCCTGTGTATTTACCTTTTCTATTTTCACTCCTTGTTTAGCACTGCACATAATCGACACCATATACGACTACATGATCTATACGCAAAAACCACCCAAACCGTACGTTAAAATAAAGC
Organism: Macrocystis pyrifera; assembly: GCA_031763025.1. Taxonomy (NCBI): domain Eukaryota; class Phaeophyceae; order Laminariales; family Laminariaceae; genus Macrocystis; species Macrocystis pyrifera. The sequence goes on along the minus strand of JASSKH010000010.1, from coordinate 15,060,323 downwards.
AAAACATGTGAAACTTCGTCACACACCACGTTCGGGGAAGAAGAATATTAGGTACCATCTTCATACTTTTTCCATGAAATCCGCGTCTAGTCTGCACAAAACGAAAATTTGCCAATAATAAAACTACAAATATTTTTATAAAAAAGTGCGATCAACACAAAGTCACCTCTTGTACGATGCAAACATCATTGCAGATACCCGGTAGACGGTGATTCGCAGTTTAAGTGCACTCCATTGTCAAATTCATGCCCCTCTTCCCCAGCCCTTCTTCTCAACCATGCCAATGATTCCGTAGCCCTCCTCAAGCTCCACATTTCCTTCGTTCAATACTCCATGTTATATTTCGTCAATATATATGGTATATAACAACACATACGGTATCGCAAAATGTGTCATGGGTGTTGGAGAAAAAAAACTCAAACAATCGTTGCAAGAACATCCACCAACCTAACGACACCGTCACATGTTATTCAAACTTCACGACAGGACGTCTCACAATCGAGGTGCATTCGGTACGTTACGCAAGCGTTGCGGAATACGTTTTTCCTGTTGCCGTATCGTGCCAAGGTTGTGGTTTCGCCACAACGTCTCCCAACGTACCCAAGTGGCCACCTGTGAGGCTTACGTCTGCACTTTGACAATAACCTATACGTTCAACTTTTCGGCCAGACATAGATCCCACTGAAAGCAACCATCGTTCTACCACACCACCTCACCTTTAACTGAGACTTCAGAGAATTCTGCCAGTCCTTCGTCGCATGGCTATACGTGGCCACACTATCGAGATACTGCGGTGACTGTTCACTTTGCGCCTCTCTATATATCTGTGCGCTTGACTGTCAAACATGTTCTAACGGTTCACCGATGGGTATTCCAATAAACTCACGTACTTAACTGTGTCGATGTGGCTAAACTTCACGTACCTTTGCCACGTTTCAACCTGCGCAGTGGACTGTGTCGATGCTGCCACCATTCACTTACCTTCGCCAGACGTTTCTCACTGTACCTTCCTTCAACAAACGTTTCCGCGTAAGTTGGAATCCAACTGCTACTCTGAAGTTCGTCTAGATATCTCTGGTCTCTTGGTACGGATACCACGTTTTGATATATTGACGGAATTAAAACAACAGCTGTGAGAGACCGAGGGTTTCGTCGAAACTCAGCTTGGCCAGCTTCCACGCTAATCCTTTGTGAGCTGTGTGCGATACTTCGGTCGCGCGTACCACGTGTTTTATATTGTATAGGTCTTTCTTTTGGTGATGATCACAAACTTCTCTGCATTGAGAGTAGGTATTCCTTGCGAATGTGGAAGTCGTTTTTAGGAATAGGTTCATCACGGGCTGTAGGAAAGTTCATCATGAGTCCTCTTTCTACTCCAGCGTCCTCCTATCGTCCAGAATTCTACTTCGTATTGTTCGCGTACTTCGCACTGAGTTATTACTTGATCCAATTATGTCATTTGAAGGTACTGATGTTAACATACTTCGCGTGCTTCGACTCATTGGCACTAGCCAAAGTTATTATTCGATTACGAGAGATTTAAGTCGTTTCAGGGTACTGATGTTTACGCCACATCGACTTATTGGCACTAGTCAAGGTGAATATTTGATTCCGAGTAAGTGTGCTTCGCACTAAGTTATTACCTGAACCGAGTACGTCATTTGAAGGTACTGACGTTAACATACTTCGCGTGCTTCGACTTACTGGTACTAGCCAAAGTTATTATTCGATTCCGAGTGACTTAAGTCGTTTCAAGGTGCTGACGTTTACGCGACTTCGACTTACTGGCACGAGCCAAGGTTAATATTCGATTCCGAATAAGAAATCGTTTGCAGGTACTAACGTTTACGCCACCCCCGCAGCACCGACACTGTTCACTCGTGCGACTTTTTCCTGATAAAATCAATCATGTGTCTTAGCCGGCATTCGTCCACAACCACTTCCAAACCGTACCCCTCGTATGATGTGGAGTACTTGCAGCAAGGTGATGACACACACACCCGGAACGGAAACTGCCTACCGCCTACTGACATTCCAATCACACGTGTCGATTCGTTTCTTGAACACTCGGCCACTATACTTGGAGCGACAAATAGTATCCTGTTAGGTTGCGCAGATCATACCAAAGCTCGTCACGTTCCATCTCGGTTTAGCATCTCACAAATGTGTACCTGTGCGTGGTGTGGCGACTTGCACATGCACTCGTTCCTCCCTACATATGGGTATCCAAACGTTATGATGCCTGGTATACGCCTTCTCATGTAACTCTTGTGCACCTGGCGTTGAGTAGCTGTATATTAACTGAATCTGTGTGAACAATCCCAAAGCCTACTGCAAGTGTTATCGCGAAAAAGTATAGTAAAACACTGATGGTCTGTATCCCACTGATATTGGGTTAAGGAGCCTGGTCGGTCGTAATAGGTGATTGGCCGCATCCAGCTATGCTCCTCTCGTAGCAGCGGTTCTGTGTCGCCTTGCCTCTTATTCGACTGTCACTGTTATTGTGCCATTATTGCGATCAGAGATAGTCACCTGGAGAGCAGCAGTATGATCCCAACATGTTTATCGGCATTCGGTGCAATGCAATTCAGTGTCTCTTCAAGTGATTCTCTCTGATCAGGCGGACCACCCGCTACTCTGAATACGGACAAATAACAGGGATGCGTGGTACGCTCAACACCCACGCGCTCGCGTTCGCGAACTCACGCGCCGTTAGCGTTTAGTTTTTGACATTCAGGGAACCTCTAGTTTGGGCATTAGGCACATGTGGCCTTTAGAACTGCCCTTCCATTGCGCGGACGAAACACTTGGAATTAGGGTCAAACTTGGGTACATGTACAGCAGTGCAGTACTCAAAAGGCTAAGATGCCCAGATGACATTGGGAACCGTGTCAGATACTTGAAACGGCGTCAAAATCGGTTGACTTTCCGTTTACCGCGTTAGCGAGTAAGGCGGCGAATGAATATGCGTCCTGGGGAGCGTTTTTCCTATCGGAAAAGGCCAATTTTTCTCTGCTCAGTTTGGTTGGCATGGTGTATCTCGAATCCACCGCTTAGGATGCATGTATCATTTCTGGAAGAGCAGTCGCAATGCCTGCAGGCAAATCACTCATGATAGGAGCCAACGCTCCGAGGTCCTTTCGGCACGATGTAACAAGCACCTGTTTTCACATCAAGGTTGATATTCTTTTCCAAAGTTTTAGCGCGCTATATCCCCTATGCTGGGTGTACATGCCACGTTCACACTCTGCCCTAGTTTACGCACAGACTATAACCTGTACAACGCAGCCTGCGGTTCTTGTTGGTGAGCCATCGTAAGCGCTGTGCTGAATATGTAGTGCATGATTCGGCATTTCAGCACTCTTATGTTCGGACACCCCGCAAATACGTACCAGGTATGTAGTTTTTCTTTCTTTGTCCTTTTGTTTTTAGCCCTAGGGTGTAAATGTACTAGAATGGACACGGTCATGGTGTCATTCGTTTGGTACTGATACAGGACGGTCATGGTGTCATTCGTTTGGTACTGATACAGGATGATATACACCATATCAGATGGGTCGACCGGTACGGCACTATTTCACACTTTCTGTTTACTCCAGTCGAGACGTATTTTAGTTTTTACAGCCTGTTTCGTACCGCGAGCAGGATTTCAGGAGTTTAAGCTATTATGATGCTGTAGTGAGATAATCATACGAAATACGTACTACAGCAGTAGTAAATATTATACTGCTGTAGTGTGAGAGCATCATACGAAATACGTGCTAAAGTAGTATGTGTTTGAACAATCCACACTCTGAGTTACAGCGTTGAGTGCTGGCCAGATTCGTTCTCGGACAATCCAATCATCAGGTGATACTTACATAAGGTATGGGACCTCACACAGCAGTTGCGGTGTATTCTTCAAACCAAACTGATCTTGAAGCCTCTTGACGTCCACCAACCACGCAGTGTTTCTTCGTACGCGTTTGCTGATTGTTCATACCTTGTACTATTACTTTGTAATTATGTATGTAAGATACAGATATATGTTGTTGATTTCCATCCTGTTTGCTCTTCGCCCTTTTTCCTCTATCCCTCCTTCGTATAGACATCCGGGGTCACAGAGCAAGCTCTTCATTCCCCTCCCCGCTGCGGTCTGTGCCTTAGATTTTTATTGTCCTTCGTTGCGCCTACCCTCGTTAGGCGATCTCAGCAGTTGATTCCTTACCTTTTTTTAGCATATGTTGCATAGATCCCCGCCTCATTCATCTTGAGATTTGAGCTCCATGGCCAACGCCAAAAACAGCAGCGATACACCGTAATAGACCACGCGGGCCTTTAGATGGAAGGAATAGACCAATCATGATCAAAACCAACGAAATTATTCAGGGTACGACCCAGATCGGCATAATGTTTGTATTTCTATGCTGACATTATTTTCATGTAATCTACAGCAGATTATTATAATGCTTCAACCGAATCTTTGGCCATAGACTGAGAAGTACAGGAGTATCGTAGCTCATGTACAGCAGTAATTATGTCATTGCTTACTTCCGCGCTATAGTGGACAGAAGTATACATGGCATCTGCCAAGAGTAAACTAAGAATGTGTGATGCAGCTCGGTATGCTGAAGATACTGTATATTATAGTATAAGTGAAGAGAACAAACTTTGCAGTCAGCATGAATAACGTGCGATCGTACGGACGTAGAACCCTTTGTGTGATACTACTGTATGTCTACTGTATGCCCACGGACATGATGCGTAGGAGTACGTAACTCTTATATGTGTGTGCCATACCCTTCTATATACCCAACTACATCAGTGCAACCCAGTGTCCGTTCTGTTTTATTATATTTTGCAGACAAACCAATGAGTAAAGCAAGAAAGCGAGCGAAACGCCAGCATACCAGTGAATACCGGGTAAAGCAAGTGAAATGCATTCGTACCGGGTACGAGAATACCTGCAGTATAAGGAGCTCTCAAAATTTCCTGGAAACTTGAATCGTGCTTAAACCGTACAAAATACTTGAAAATACAATGGTACGACTTTGTACGATTCAGGACGATTCTTGATTGGCTGACAATCGTACAAAGCAAGTGTACGATTCGATGGTACGATTGCTGATTGGCTGACTATTCTACAGTCCAGCTGGCACCTCGCGCATCTTGTGGGCACCTGCGTCAATTTGGCTCAAAAAAGATGCGATGGGTGGACAAAGGGAGGGGGGAGGGAGGACAAACGTGGCACATTCATGGTCACATGTGGGCCGGAGTTAAGTGGTCTAGGGGGCCCGTGGGTGCATTTTCTCAGACAGGTGGCTACAGATCGCCATGTAAGTCGAATTTAATTTTTGTTTGAGCGGCGATGGATACATATGGCCCTGACACACACGCTTGGAGAATTTCGAGGCCAAGAAAAAAAGCTGGGCCGACAGGGGAAGTTGAGTGTGTTGACTGAATCTTCAAAGAGGCTTTAAAAATCACCGGATGCACCATGTGTGTACTGGCTAGGGGCACACGCGTGCAAAGTTTCAAGATCAGAAATGAAAATGGTGGCGAATCACACAGCTAATTGAGTACACATATCGCTGTAAATCGAAATTTGTGGTTTATAATCAGGATTTCACTGATGAAGCTTTCCTCGGAATATGTTATTGGTCTGTGTAAAGCGCGCACACTTGGATAAAAAACGGGGGTGGCCAAAACAAAGTGAACCTTGTTGCTATCTGGCCAAAACAGAGTATATGTGGCGTACCGAACTACCTATCAAGCCAAACCTCACCCTGCGTCTCGGAGGCTGTCCCATGACCTCAAAGTAGAGTATAACCCATGCACAGCAACAACTAGCCAACAGTGTATGTCTACATGCTCGGGGGGGCCTACGCACGGCGGGAGTATGATCTCTTTTGGAGTGTGACGGGGCTACTGAGATCGCTTTTTGGGGTAGGGTAAGGCATTTGGGTATCTGGTTTAGTGTGAGGCATTTGATTTGGGGAGCATATTTAGGGAGCATCCACACGAGAAAATGTAAGCAGATCAGATACACGTATTTCGTAGGCTATCAGGTCGCACTATGCCCTGTTCCCGGACGAGAAAATGCCCCGATGTCTGGCCAAAAGAAGGTGAACGAGCGGCCAAACTAGGTGCAGGTGCGAGTTGAGTGGCCACTCAAAGGTACACCTTGTACTTTCCTGGCCAAAAAAAGGTGTTCGGTACGAAATTCCACTTGAGTGAGACACCCTGTTTTGACCAGAAAAGTACAAGGTGTACCTTGTTTTGGCCACGGCCTTTTGTATGACCAACGGATAATAATGTGGCGCCAAGACACGCAGCAACACATGTACGCGCAACAGGCATAACTCTCATTTCAAGTCATTTTTCCCCGAGGTACACCCAGAACCTCTCGAAACATAATATTTGGCCGATCGGGGGGTATCAAACCCAATTTTTAGGTACGGGTGGGGGGAACCAGTTCCAAAATTTCGAGGGAGGGTGGTATTATTATGTGCACGAAACATGCAGGTGTGTCAGAGCGTCAAAGTCACAGAGTCGCTCCGAGAACAAAAACTGTGAGCACCCAGCATGTTATTTACGTAGCATAAGAGTGGAAATCTGTCGACTATACGTGCTGCGGTGGCGTGTGGGGCTCGCACGGTCGATCTACGTGTCTCAGATGCGCCGGTGGACTGACGTGACCAATATACACGCACGAGGACGCGTACATACGCACAGAAACACATAGACACACCTTCCCTCTCTCCCCAAAGACTGCTAGGGAAGCTGTCTGGTGCTCCTGCTGTCGGCTGCTGGCTTCGATACTCCTGCCATCCGTGTTGTGTGCGGCAAGCGAGCTGGCGAGATTACCAGAAGATGGTTTGGTTCTAAAACGTTTCGGTTCGGAAGCCGATGCGGCGAGACCCACAAAACGGCGGTATCCCTTCACTACGTGCTTCGATTGACTCCGAATTGTGGTCTGTCACTTTGTATGGCCCATGCCCGTCACACCGGGGCAGTGACACAACCTTGGCGAAAACATATCCGATGATGCCGATGCCAGTTCGATCCTCTCGACACACACTTTATTTTTTCATTTTTTCGTTGTTCTTCCCCTCTCTTTGTTACTGACCAGACGCTACCGCACCTCATCACTACAGGGTTTAATCTCCGGAGCGGAGCATCACCAGCCACGAGCGGTGACGCCACGCCCTTTCTTTCGGGGGCGCGAGCAAAAAGATGACGGAACCGATCTGTTGAAATTACGGTCCCCGTCTCTTGTTTGCCTGTCGTACACAGATGGAGGCCAATGACTGGAGCGATGGTAGTACGACGCGGATTTAATCAGTTTTATTTTATTGCCAAGAAGTATTCATAGAAAAATGGCGAATGCTTGTGGTGGCGCAAAGTGCTACAGGCGAAAGGACAACAAAACGTGCCTTGCGCCCAACGGATGGATCGTTTTCCGTCGAGTCAACCAGAGGGAGTTCAGACCCCTTTTAGCCAAGCTTACTATGTACAGCCAGATGAAAGCTTCCGGTATGAAAACGGTGAGCAAGAAGAAAAAGGTGAGCAGCGGTGTATACAAAATCATAAAAAAAATAACACCCCTAAAATTGTCAAGCTCATGGGAGCCAAAAAAGTTGACTCGGTCCTGGTTGCAAAAGAAAAGGCTGGTGCCGAAGTTGCCGCCAAGGAAAAAACCGTGGAGTTCGTCAAACTCAGGGCGAAAAACACATTTTAAGGCAGACGGTCAGGGCAAAGGCGCGGGCAAGGGTGCTCAAGAGGGAATCTGACGCTGCCAAAACTAAGGCGGCGAAGGCCAAAACGGCGTCCAAGAGGACACTGGTGGAGGCCAGCCCCCCTCATCCCAAGGTGGTGGCGGGGCGACACCTTGTATTCACCTCGCCAAGGTCCAATTTCTGATAAGGTGGTCCCGAGGTACCCATCTTGCCTCCTGCATACTTTGGCAAGGGCCCAAAATTCACTGAGGCCTTTCCAAGCTGCCAAGGGCAATACCTTGGCAACGTGCGGCCCCTGGTCAACCTCAGAAAGCATATGACAAGGTGAAACAATCTCCCAAGGTCATCCCAAGGTCGCCACAATCACTACCACGGAGCGACTTGCTTTGTTTTGGCGAACTTGTGTACAGCTTACACAGGGTCGTGGTGGCTTTGGTATCACCGTGAAAAACGTGTATTTCCACCGCCAACGCCTTTTCTTCTTGTGTTAAATTTTAACCTGCCTTCTATATACTGTACGCCTGTTTGTCTATACATAGACTATAGCTAATATTGACTCGTCGCTTGTTTGACCTGACCTCTCCCCACATATTACAACAGTAGTTACCTTTGTGTGATACTCAGCGACAAAGTAGAGTGTTCCACACCGGCCAGGCGTACTCTTTTCTCGCGTATACGCTGTGTAGGAACATGTAGTCGACATGTTATCAAAGTGCATCTATTTATATATCCATTACGCATGTAGTTTGTCGTCATTGTTGCTATAATAATGTTGTGTCAGTAGGTTCAGTAAATATAACAGTAATTTGTGTGGTTCTCTCGTCTGTATCTATAAAACACAACTCCTGTCGATGTTGTTGTTGTTGATGTCATTTTCACAAATCCGGGGCGGGCCGTTTCGGCTCCCGCTTCTTGCGTGAGCCGGGAGAGCAACGCACACAGCGCGATGGGCGCCGGGTTTCGCGCCCTGCAGAGGCGCGGCGGGCGTTGCGCAGCGAGCGCGGAGAGGTGGCGGCGCAACCCCGCGCGCACTGAAAAATCAAATACCAGGTATTTGTTTGGGGGCGGGTGTGTTGGCGCCCAGAGTACGTCAACACTGTTGGGCGCACGGAATGAGCTGCGAAACGCCCCACGTCTGGTCGGGGCCTGCACGCACCCACCCTGCAGCAGTAGGGTTCCTCTTCTCGTGTCGTGCGGAGTCTTGGTTGTCGCGTATCGAGCGTGTGTAGGTAGTGGCGCAAATCAAGCCTTGACAAATTTCAAGTGTTTTTTTTACAGGAGCAGGGGTCACGCAGGAGTGCGTCAACACTGCTGAGCGCACGAGCGAGGATCGAAATCAACGATCGGAATCAGCACACACACTGCAGCAGTAGGGTACTTCTTCCCGTGCAACGCGGCGCCTTGGTTGTCGCGTTGGGAGGATGTGCAGGCGGCAGCGGCGCGGCAAGCACAAATTTCAGAAGAAATGCCTCTTTTCATAAAACACAAAATCCGGGGATGCTATCCGCAGAGGAGATCTGCGGGCTCGGAGACTGAAACAAGAACGAATGATATGTGAATCTCAAATAACGACGAGGTAAACAAGCGCAAAGCGGGGTTGGGTTGGAGGTTGGGGTTGTGTTGGAGGTTAGGTAGGGTCGGAAGTTGGCAAGGGTTGAAGTAGAGGGCTGGGTTGACGGCCTTTGGGGCCGTTTGGGGTTTTGGGTTGTCGGCGGGTTGGGTTGGGTTAGGTTGGGTTAGGTTAGGTTGGGTTGAGTTGGATTGGGCTGGTTGTTGGTTGGTTGTTGGGTTGGTTGTTGAGTTGGGGTAGAGTGTAGGGGGTTGGGTTAGGGTTAGAGGTAGTGTAGTGTAGGGTTGGGTTGGCGTGCCTTTGGGGCCGCGCGTTTGGTTTTGGGTTGGGCTTTTGGGTCGGGGTTGGCGGGGTGTTTATGTGTAGTGGGGGGTTGGGTTTGGGTTGGTTGGGGTTTCGTTTTGGGTTGGGTAGAGTGTTGGGTAGTGTTGGGTACAGTTAGACCGCCGGGGTAGTGTTGGGTAGTGTTGCGTATAGTGTTGGGTTGGTGCGGCCTTTGGGGCCTTGGCCGCGCTCGATCGGTCTTGTAATATATAACAAAGTGATGGGAAGTGTGTCAGAAGGATGTTTGATGCGTGGAAAAGCGTTTCACCTCGATACACACACGCACACGCATATGCTCAAAAGACACACCCTCCGGCCCTTTAATTATCACTGATGCCCCTTCCTGCCCCGTGTGACCTCGATGAGCGCTCATAGTGGTTGAATCACTTATCGTATGTCTTCCACTCTTATAACCGACAGCATCTTCTGGGGGATGCACGCTCTCGTCACTACTGCTGTAGGAAAGGTCTACTAGTCCCACAAGCAAATAGCTGGCCGCGCGTGTATTGTGCTGGGCCTGTTCAAGCACAGAAGAATCATATACACGTACTTCAGGTCCACACAGCTTTCCCTCGGAACGCGCTCGAGACCACCACCTCGAAAGGAGGGTCGGTCTTCCCTTGCCATCACTACCGCCTATCTCCGTCTTTGTTTCACCCATTCTCTATCCAAACAGTATCCTGGGTATCGGGACCTTTTCGCATCTCCGTCACCCACACCATGGCCAGGAATTTTCAGGGTTCAGGAGAAAATAGTGCTCAGCCTGGAATTCGAACCCATGATTGTGTGTTTCACTTGAAGGACTCAATGATTTTTCAATAGATTGCCCTGTGCCCAGGGCGCCTCCAATTTCAAATTTAGACTTAGGCTAAAAGGTAGGAATGGGCCGCCCGAGCAGCACCAGTTCGAGGTAAGGCTAAGGCAAAGAACAATCGGTATCGAAGAAGAAACTACAGAAATTACTGCAGAAATAGATTGAAGTGATGATACATCAGATCAGTGGCCCACTCGATCCATGTGGTCCTACTCTAAACGACGTAGGGACAAGACGCCTGTGGTACCACCCCCATGCGTGCTATCGTACTCGAGCCATCTACCCTGTAAACGGAACTGCGTAGCGTAGTGGGCACTCCCCCCCCGATGAGATACACTACCACCGAAACCAGGGAGTACTCCGAGCCTAAAGTGAGAGTAGGTGATGCATTCGGGGGGACGCCAACCGCAGCGTAGACGTCAACAGCGCTCGACGAAAGAAAGAGGTGGTGGGGCGCGTTGAGGTTCGACCACGGCAGAAAATCCCAAAAACGAAACTCCGATGGAACGAACTCGCATAAGGACAAACTCCCGGCCCGGGGGAAGAAAAATCGAGGCAGACACCTCCTGCAAATAGATCATTTATAGCTACCCGTAGGGTTCGAGGATTCCCGTACGGAACCGTGAAGATAGCGGGGTCACGCAATGCGGCAGATTGCTCGGGCGCCACCGCTACGAGACGGTGCGCGGCTATTGGGTAATTTACTCTCAGCGCCCAGGCCAAACCGTTGGATTGGCGATTCCGCATTTTTAACTGCCGTTAACTATTACAAGTTGCAGTGTTGCTGGACGGTGTTTGATCCTGTGTTTGATCATTTTCTTGGGGGTGCCTCTTTGGCGGCATTGCTCTACCTGCGTGAAGATAAGTAGTACAAAAAGTGCTAGCATTTTGACTCACATGCGCTGGAGTGTTTGTGCACGCGTGCGAAAGACCAACCAGCTGAAATTGTATTTTCGTACAAGGTTTTTCGGCGGCTTACGATGTGTGTGCCGTGTTTGCGACATGGAATGGTTGTGACATGGAATGGCCGTCTGTCTGTGTAGCTACATTTGTGTATGTAACGTGACATGTGTGTGTAGCCGGGTGGTTAAGGCAGAAGTGGCGGAAGAAGGAGTACGAAGAACTTTGTTTGCGTGTCTGCAGCGCGATCGCGACATGTGTGTTGCCGCGTGGCTAATTCGGATGTTGGTTTTCTCACAAAACACGGGCACCATTCCAAAACTCTCCGCACATGCCGAAACGGCCACTGAACACCATGGACAAAACGTCTTCTATGCAGACATGTCTCGGAAAATCCCAAATGTTCTCTCGAAACTATTACTAGATGTTCATCATGGCGGGAAGCCCAAACGAAAATGCCACACGTGCCTCTCTGAAGGAAAACTCTCTAACCCATCCAAATCCATCCCTCCTCTAGATGGCGCACTATTTATTATGTACGCGTCATCGCTTGCACGAACTGACGGTCCTCCAAAAGTATTCTTCGAATAATCTACACATCCATGTTAAGGTCTACGAAGTTCTTCCCGTTCGCTCTGGGGGGTGGCCGCAAAAATGTTGCGTGAAGCCATTTACTATGAGTATGTATGTATGTCTACATATGAGTTTGTAGATAGAGAGAGGAGAGGGGGGAATGACAGTAGGGGGCGAGGCCGTGTGTTATTGCATTCATTCATCGGTGAATATATTTTGGTACGCATCCGTCCGGAGATGAATGAATACGTTTAGAAGATACGCATCCGTCCGGAGACGGATTCGTTTCCGCCCCAAAGTGATCGGACAGGTGTGGTGGTAACACACGCGATAAAGCAAAGATAGATCCATCCGTCAACCGGGGTGTTTGGTTTCCATGTACTACGTGTGTATTAGACTACTATGTAGTTCGGAGTAAAATCACACTGACTACTATTATGGTATCAACCTACAGGTTTAGGATACACCCATTTGGATATAGCGATATGAGACTTACAGCTCAAGATACATGCACGGTAGTCTTGAGAGGTTAAGTCACAAGTCGGTGACGTTTAAGGTTTCATAAGCTACACTTCATACACATACAGAATATTCTGGGCTATAGTCTAGTTCAGGGTCTGCACTTGATTCTGAATACGTGAATGCCTGATGAATTGCAGCCCACTTTGCCCGACCAAAACACGCGACCGCCCTCTGTTATGTTCGTCGCATGTGCTGGTCTCTGCACTGCTGTGTTACTTGCATCGTGAGCGCTTTGCACTGTGGTACTTGCAGCGCTTCTTTGCACTGCAGTGTTTCTTGCATCGCGAGGGAGAAATGGTGGGGCGTTATTGAAAAAAGACAGAGAGCGAGCTAGAGAAAGAGAGAGAGATCGATTCGAAGCACGACGACACTCGGCCGATTTTCGGAGCATGACACTCGGCAGGTAGCACCAACTCTTCTTGCGTCTACGTGTGAGTCGGCGTACCTCTTCATGCAAGGCGCGTTTGTGTTCGTCGCAGGTGCTGGTCTTTACACTGCTGTGTTTCTTGCATTGCGAAGGAGAAACCGTGTTGTGTGCTAGTGTTTGGCATTCGATTGTTGTTTGTCTTTGTGTCTGCATAGTTTGACCGTACAGAACTCCGCCTAAAAGAGAACGAGAGAGAGCGAGAGACAGCGAGCGATCGAGTCGGACCGTAACACTTGCCTGGTAGCACCAAGTGTTGTGTCTCCACGTACCTTTTAAACCAAGGCGCGTTTGGTTTCGATTTGACGAAGATACGCCCAAAACCGCAAAAACGATAGGGGTTCTAGTATGGCAAAAAGCTCGCAGGAAAAAGGTCACACGAACAAAGTCACACGAAAAAGGTCACAAGAAAAAGGTCGCAAATAAAACATTGTTATTGCCCTCGATGATGAATGCATTCGAGCACTGTTCTCAGTTTGCTTGTCTCTTGTTTGTGAAGTCGCAGGTGGAGTTGTTGAGAGTGACGGGAGAGGCCAGTCGGGACCAGCACAGACGGGACCCCAGGGTGCTGTGTTTGGCTGAGGCAGGGCGTCTACTTGTTGACTAACGGTACCACTTGTTATAGTACTCGGCGGGGACACATATCCAGCAGCAGCACCCGCACCAGTACCGAAGCAATGGGATCGATATCATTGAGTGTAGTTGGGGTTGCCGGGCTAAATACAAGACCGCTGTTGGCCAATGAAAAACGAAACATGAATGGGGAGAGATCTCCAACAATCAGTCAGAAAGCTGACAATGCTTTCTTAGCTAAAGGTTTTTTATTACAAGTAAACGACAGATTGACAAGAGATCTCGCGAAATAGTTGTTGGCGAAATGAGAACTGAGGTGGATACATGCTCTAACTAGGGGGCAAGAGTTGCCGCCGGCGTCCCACGGTATCCTCCCAAACCTGAAAAAAGCCTATTTTTTGTTGTGTGTTGTTACGCATTCGACAGATTACGTATTTTGCGAAAAGTCGAAAAGTAATCAACTAACCGCTGTTGTAAAAGACCTACGATAGTATGCAATTTTGAGTCATTCTTTTTGCGTGTACCGAAACATACGACGAGGATCGCAAAATACAAATAAACGCGAAAAGTAGAAAGTAATCAACAAACTGCTATTGTTGTAAAAGACCTACGAGCTCGTATGCAATTTTTTAGTTACTGCTGTAGTAGTTTTCAGGCTCTACTGCTGCTATAGTATGCGAATGACGACGCTTTGTTGGCCAATGAAAAACATTTTGTGGATTGCTACACATTCGACAGATTGACATGTATTTTCAATTGGCGGGTTATTATCTGCGAGTACCGAAACATACGATGACGATCGCAAACAAATAAAGGCGAAAAATAGAAAATAATCCACCGCTGCCGGCGGTGTCCAACGGCGGTATCCCCCCAAACCTGAAAAAGAGCCCATTTTTTGCCTTTCGCTGCTGTAAAAGACCTGCGATAGTATGCATTTTTTTGCCATTCGAGACGGATACAGCACAGTAGTACTCGTAGATCATTTTGCTGAGGCACAAAACGTAACCCACTCCTGTTGTACTGCTGTAAAAGACCTGCTATTGCATGCGAATGGAAACGCGAAGTACACCAACAGTATTATTTCAGCTCGTGCCACGATACACGATAGACGCTCGATCTCGACAGAGACTCAGCCCACGGGCAACCCACTCAGCCCACGGGCAACCCGCGCGGTGGCGGGCAAGATCAACTAGTATAGATGACGGGCTCAAAGAAATGAGGTGGATGCACGCTCTAGTAGGGGGCAAGAGCTTGCCGGCGGCGTCCTCCGGTATCCTCCCAAACCCTGAAAAAGCCCATTTCTTGCCATTCGAGACGGATGCAGCAGTAGTAGTACTCATAGCTGATGTTTTTTATCTATTTCGTGTACACCAGCGGCCAATGCACTGCACTGAGCGTGGGACCCAAGCGTCTGAGCCAACTCTTACTCGTGTATTCATCGCCACCCTTGCACAACAAGACAGTACTCCAACAGTAGCAGGACCTGGTCTGTGTATAGACGTCTCCCGAACTCGGTATGGGCGTCTGAGCCAACTCTTGTATTCATCGCCACCCTATCACAACAAGACGGCACTCCAGCAGCAGTAGCAGGCACCTGGTCTGGTGTATAGACGTCTCCCCAACTCAGTATGGGATATGGGATATGTTGGTTGTATGGTATATGGGAATATGGGATACGGGATATGTTGGTGGTATGGTATATGGGAATATGGGATATGTTCGTGGTATGGTATATGGGAATATGGGTTACCACCGTATGTGGTATGGTATGTGTTGAAGGTATGGTACGGGAAAAACACAGTATATGGTATGGTACATTTGCGGTATGGTACCATGGTACGATGTCGTGGATGTATTATATGGCTAAATTTGCCTGGTGGTGTGGTATGTTTCAGTATATAAGGTCCGTAGGGGTTGAAAACGTCGTACGAATGTCATCTGTAACGAGCTTATATATCGGCCATTGGAAATTGTTCGAAAATATAAGCCTTGCGGACAGACAGACAGACAGAGATACAGATTTGCATTTACCAAAACAGAGACTCAGTTCTACAAAGTGAGAACTGAGAATATTCACATTTCTTGACCCGGAACAGAAACAATACTCACTACTTGAAGTTGAATGGAATCTCACTCATGCAAACATCATACACACCGCTTTAAATCCATCAGTCGCACCCTCTAGCCAATCACGTCCACGCAACTTGGTTGTCTTGTGCCATTGCTCGCCCGCTAGAACAGCGTACACAAACACACACTTCTTGATTGAAGGGGCTTTAGAACGGGCGACGTTCCAGTACTCCTCTAACCTCGGTCTGCCCTTAGCTTTAAAGCCTGCATAATTCACTTGAAAAAAGTACAGGACACTGCTAAGACCGTTGCTGTCGACCCCGAACGAATCAATCGCAGCAAACTTCGGGCTCTCCGGCACATAGTATGGCCCGAGGTCGAATCTAGCGGGAAAGGCATTGCCTCCGCGGAAGGATGCAGGTTGCGTGAAAGAAAAGGTTGAAAAATCCCTTCCAACAATATCCTTACTGCCACCATGGGTCAACACTCTCATGTTAAACCGTCGTTCCGGGGCGTTTCCCCGAGGCCTGGATCACCGCAAATCGCTTGGTGTGCAACCTTTTCAAATAAACTCCCTACGACAGATCCGCCGAGAATCTCACCAAGCTCTGGCTCCCTGATAGCGGCCCCCACAATACCTGCCAATGCACGCGCTTCCATTTTGTTAATTTCCTGCACAACCAAATCCATTGCGAAATCACTGGCACAGGTGACTCGTTTTCTGAAGAGGAAGATATGAAAGACTGAGTCACCGAGGTCATCGGTGGACATACGCCCCAACGGAAGCGAAGCTACAGCTCTCAGCATACCTACATCTACACCGTTCACGCTTGTCTCCATTCTTTTTTTCACAGCTTCGAGCTGGTCCGTACTAAAGACTGCTCTAGCCACACCTCCCACAACATCGAAAGCTCTCTTGACGTCCTTATCTGGCACACCAGGATAAATAGCTCGCTGACATTCCAACAGCTCATCCAGGCTCCACACTCCCATGAAAAACCGTACGGACTTGGCTCGCTTGAGGAACTCGTGAACCCTGGTCGCCTTGGGCGACACCAACACAACCGTTACACCTGCGAAATTCTCGTACGGCCGCTACTCAAAAACCAAGCTGTTCGGTCTCCTTTCAAATCCCCAGCATCATAAAAAGTATCAAAACGTCCTTGCACCACTCCTTCATCACTAAATCGGTACCAGTCGCCCTTCAGTTCAAATACAACAGTTTTTTCTTGGCAGCGAAGCAGGTACAGAAGATAAAAACCGAACACAGATTTGCCGATTCCGGGGGTACCTGTCACAACAACCTTCCGCAAAGTACCGCCGCTAGCACCGCTCAAGATAATGTCGGATAATTCCTTGGAACAAATACGGATGAAGAGCTTGGATCCAAGGTCCGGATCACCGAGGAAGAACGTTCCGTTTGCGAGTTCCAGGGTGTCCATAGTTACGTTGGCTCCGTTGAGTGCGGCCGCAAAATCCGTTACGTTCTTACTGGTTGCAACGGGCAGAGGATCAAAGACAACGAGCGGAATAGAAAAGTGATGGACAACGTTGATGAGCAACATTACTCCGCCGCCGAAGCCGATTACAGCAATCGTACAAGGGAAAGACGACGGGCATCTGCATCAAACAATGTTTTCGTCAGATTGAGTGTCTAGCATTTGATTGAGTGTGAGCTTTTTAATAGGAGAAAGTGAAATTCGTGTATTTAACCCCTTTAGTACCGCAGTCCCGATTTAGGGACAAACCAGTCTAATTCCAACTCATTTGTCCCCAAAACGGGACTGCGGTACTAAAATGGTTAAATAAATTTATGAAACGCGGTTACTCTGAATAGAATAAAGCAGAGTAACACTTTTCGCACACGTATCATTTAGTTGGACAGTAAAAAAGAGAATATCATACCACACCTATCGCATAATACGTACGATGAATGTAGTGGTGTGCCTGTGGTAGTATTATTGCAGGCATAAATTACCGCCACGTATCACGTATATAGCCTACTATTATGTATGTAGTTTGTGACCCAGAAGGTGTCTCTCTAGGCAGTAGGATCAGAGAATCAGCACGGACAGGGGGTGTGCTGGATGTCGACGTGTAGAGCGAACAGTTTAATCTGAAGAACACACACCACGCACACACTACTATCGGGAATTACAATATCAATATTAAAAGTACAAAAATAGTGCCGGCAAAATCGCTTGCTACAGGTTTGCTACAAAAAATGGTATCAGGTATGTATGGTGGTGGTGGTTTCGTGCTCCTGTTCCTGCTGATGGTATAGTGCCGTTTTTTTTTGCTGCCACAAAGTGGTGGAGATATTGTGTGTGGTGGTTGTAAATGTATTTACTATTATTTTGCTTGCCATCGGACAATGTGCAGCATAAGCTTCCACGTTGATCACTCAAAACATTCCCAAATGTATATTATATGTATTGATTTACCTCGTACCATGCATGGAAATACGTTCCTGGTATGTTTTTTCGTTTAAAAAATAAAATATAACGTCAGCTGTGAGTGCAACCTATGAAGACGTGTTTTCTTTTATACAATCAGCAGCAAAAAGCAGAAAAGCCCGTGCGTGCTACCAGGTACACCACAACACCACCACAACTCCACCACCACTGACTGCTGGTGCGGCTTCTCGTGCTGGTGATGGTGCTGCTGGCGGTGATGGTGGTAGCTGTGGTGGTTGTGGCGGTGGTGCTGCTGCTGGTGTAAACTACCTGGTATTATTCTATCGCAGCTACGTATATTTTCAAACACGCTTTTATGTCTTATCATGAGAGTATTTATGGGTTGTGAGCAGTACCAGAGAATTAACGCTTATGCTATATTAATATTAATAGTAGTTCTCTTGTAGTTTCTCCGATTTGTACAACTAAAACTACCAGGGGATAAAAAAAAGCCGCCTACGAAGGTGCTCTGATTATTCCTTCATGACAATTTACGACAAGCGTCTTCCTGCACCCATCCAGATTCATCAGGCTAATTGAACCTTCGTTGACAAGGTTGTTTGTAACTGTAAAGTTTGAATTGTTGTGTTCGGTGTGGTACTTTCGCAGATTATGACATCTATTGTAAATTACCAATTTAGACGGCTGCTAATAAGGTATTCTCTTCGTGAAGTGCAATCGTCGTATAAAGGTGGTCCATATTAGTAGGGGTCAGCGTGATCGATTACAATGTGGATCACGATGTTCTCACGTTGTTAGCGCCCGTTTCCCTGAAATTCCGCCCGCCCGTGGTCAGGGACATGTCTCAACATGAAAGTCTTAACAAGAAAATAGGAGCACAGATTGATTTGCCCCTTAAGGCTTTTGTATATTGATCATAGTATACATGTCGTTGGACCTATCACCAATAGAAACAGGGTGATACGGTAAGAAGATAAATAGGCTCTTGTTCAAATCTGGAACATAAGAAAAATCAGCGAGTCGATATGATGAACTTAATGCGCTACGCACCCTCTGCCAAAAGTAAGAACCCAGTGTGGGTCAGTATTTTATTCATGTTTGGTATTATTTATTGGTGTGTGTTGTGTACACGTACGTAAGTGTTTTTGGATATAAGTACCCCAGGGTATACAACTATAATTGAAAATATACTGTAGGTAGTATAAACGGCAGGCTGACGTTGATACCGGGTACTAAGCGTAAGAGAAGCAGGCTGATGTTCACAGGAATATAATATAGTATACGTACGTATCATGAAGCCGTTCCAACGAAGTCAGTATAAAACGCACTCTCCCACACACAAGGAACGCAGGCTGGGTCAGTGCTTCTGTTTATTATTTTATTGCTGAACCCTTCTTTGTTTTTCCTCAGCAGCGACAAAGAGCTTGTTCGTGCTGTACCACGACCACCCTTTCGATTCTCCTGCCACAACCGGGCTACATTCGCGTCAAGTCCGTTTTTTTATCGGAGCAAAAACCGTTGCGTGAGGCTCCGGCGCGTTGATCCAAAGATTCACCCGATTTGCCGGGAAAAAGAGCCGTTGAAAAGTTGGTTCGTGTCCACGAGAACATCGGAAGCGTGGCTTCTAGCCACCTGCTGCTGCTGCCCAGCACCTCCGACGGCTCCTACACACCATATCAGTGGGCCCTGCTAGCTGCTTGCGCTATTTTTTGCTTGTGAGGGGCGAGCTTTCTGAACTCCTGAACACCACACTGTCAGCTGGGCGTGTGTTTGACAGTCTTTTCTAAAGAGCGATTTTTGCCCCTTTGTAGAGCTATATTTCTGCCTCTCGACACCTGCAAAGATCGAAACAACTTTCGTTCTGTCGACACGATCAAATTGTCGAATCGAAGCTACTCGGTTCAGTGCAGCACGCTAAGGGTCTATCTGCAAAGGGTCTTTCTGGAGGGCCCGCGCGGTCATTTTTCGGATACCCCCAGAAAAAGGACAGTAAAAAAATCAATCGATGGTGCATGTCACTGAGCCCCAAGAACTACTGTCGCCTGCTTTGGGACTCCCTAAACTGTTGTCGCAAGTTTATGCTCCATTAAAAACCGGCGTTATAGGGATCCAAACTAAAAGCGGTTTGGACCGAGGGTAGGATCTCATCAGACTACTCTTTCTTGTGCCGTCAAGCCAAGTTAGGTTATCATGGGCAAGTTGCGCTCAGGGACCTCTCGTTCGTTCGGAGGGGAAGGCTGTACACCCGACCGCTCGTGGGCTGATGCAAATCTATGTAACACACAGCGACATTGTTCATGGTTCAAACGAGCTTCACAGCCATCAAACCCAAACGTCATTCGGACGCGAAGGAAACCGACCCCATTCATCTCAATCCCCTCAGCTTGTCATGGAGGAATAAGCGCTGATGGGCCACTAGGCTCACCTGTTGTTTGAGAGTTCGAGAAAGTGCCTTTAAGCAGTAATGATCGGGTCACGCAGAGCGTGGATCGATGCAATGCCGAAGATGCAAGCAGCCAGCGTGAACAATCAACGAAGCACCACAGACACGATGACGGGCGCGACGGGCCAAGGCAGGGCCCACGGGACTGGGGGTCGTAGGATAGGTATCACAGACCACTTGGCTTTGACTTTCTTTCTTCACTTGGTGGTGTTGAGTAAACACCGGGTGGTCCCGGAACCTCGTTACTGGCTCTGTACCCGAGACCGAAGGCGTTCCACACCGGGATCCTCCCTGCCCCTATAAGATCCGCCCAGAGGATGCTAACCAAAGCTTGCCCTCTCCCTATCGAATAGATCCGACCTTTGACCCTGATCAGGACGGTTGTCTCGCGCCGTATTATCCTCCCCATAGCGCTGGTCACGACAGTCGCAGCGCTATGAACCTCCCTCCCTGGCGCCCTTCGCTGTAACACCCCCCTGCCCGACGCATAACCATCATCGGCACAAAGCCGGCGCCCCAGTACTCCCCCGGCGACAGAGTGTGCGCTTTCCTCCTCGGACACATCCCCCAGCCCGGTGCATATGAGCGACGGTGCCCAGCGGGCATTACGATCGACCGCTGCAGCGCGTGTGCCTTCCACTTCCGCACCTCGCCGTCGTCTAGATGTTGCAGCTCCTCTCCTTTCCTCGTTGTTGCCCTCAGACGGTGGCAAGGAGAGCGGCGGTCTTGACCTTCGTCCAGACGTTCTTAAGCATTCCTATTCCATCCATCGCCATCGGGTGTTGCAGCGCCCTTCCTTTCTGCGGTGTTGACCTGCGGCGGTGGTAAGAAGAGCGGTGGTCGTGACCTTCGTTCAGACGTTCTTCAGCATCCCTCTTCCATCCATCACCGTCGGCCCGATGTTGCAGCGCCTCTTATTCCCGTGGTGCTGACCTTGGACGGTGTTGAGAAGAGAGGCGGACCTGACCCTCGTACATTCTTCACCACTTGCAAATGCCAACGCCGCATCTGTCTATTAATAACACGCTCGGAGCATGCACTCACCTGCGAAAATTGTGTTTTCTTCCTGTCTCACGTATCTGAGGTGGCGGTTCCTCTCGAAGGCCTACGTCTGCACTCTGACAAAAACCTACACGTTTAACTTTCGTCGAGACATAGATCCCACTGAAAGCTACCATCGTCCTACCACACCCTTAGCTTTAACTGAGACTTCAGAGAATTCTGCCAGTCCTTCGTATGGCTATACGTGCCCACATTACCGAGACACTTTTCCCCTTTCTATTTATCCGCGCGCTTGACTGTCAAGCCTGTTATAACCGTTTTTACCGATGAGTATTCCATTATCCTCACGTACCTGACCGGGTCGATGTGGCTAAACTTCACGTACCTTTGCCACGTTCAACGTGCGCAGTGGACTGTGTCGATGCCGCCACCATTCACTTACCTTCGCCAGACATTTATCACTGTACCTTCCTTCAACAAACGTTTCTACATAAGTTAGAATCCATCTGCTACTCTGAAGTTTGTCCAGATGTCTCTAGTCTCTTGGTATGGATACAACGTTTCGATACATTGACAGAATAAAAACAACAGTTGTGAGAGATAATGGATTTCGTCGAAACTCATGTTGGCCGGCTTCCACGCTAATCCTTTGTGAGCTGTGTGCGATACTTCGGTCGCGCGTTCTACGCATTTTATATTATATAGGTCTTTCTTTTGGTGATGATCTCAACCTTCTCTGCATTGAGAGTAGGTATTCCTTGCGAATAATATGGTCGTTTTATGTATAGGTTAATCACGGGCTGTAGGAAGTTCATCATGAGTCCTCTTTCTACTCCAGCCTCCTCCTATCGTCCAGAATTCTACTTCATATAGTTCGCGTGCTTCGCACTGAGTTGTTACCTGATCCGATTAAGTCATTCGAAGGTACTGATGTTAGCATACTTCGCTTGCTTCGAGTTACTGGCACTAGCCGAAGTTATTGTTCGAGTGACTTAAGTCGTTTCAAGGTACCGACGTTTACGCCACATCGACTTACTGGCACGAGCCAAGATTAATATTTGATTCCAGCTAAGTAAATCGTTTGAAGGTACTCGACGTTTACAACCGATTTTGACGCTGTTTTAAGTATCTGACACGGTTGCCTTTCCGTCCACCGCGTTAGTGAGTAAGGTTGCGAATGAGTATGCGTCCTGGGAGCGGGTTTTCCTATCGAAAAAGGCCAGGTTTTCACGCTCTGAGTTACAGCGTTGACTGCTTGCCAGATTCGTTCTCGGACAACTCAATCATCGGATGATACTTACATAAGGCCCATGGGACCTCACACAGCAGTTGCAGTGTATTCTTCAAACCAAACCGATCTTGAAGCCTCTCGACGTCCACCAACCGTGCAGTGGTTCTTAGTATGCGTTTGCTGATTGTTCATAACTTGTACTATTACTTCGTAATTATGTATGTACGATACAGATATGTTGTTGATTTCCATCCCGTTTGCTATCTTCGCCTTTTTTTCTCTGTACCACCTTCGTATGGAAATCCGGGGTCACAGAGCAGGTTCTTTATTCCCCTCCCCGCTGCGGTCTGTGCCTTGGATTTTTATTGCGAAAATACTTCAGTCCTTCGTTGCGCCCACCCTCGTTAGGCGATCTCAGCAGTTGATTCCTTACCGTTTTATTGTATATCTGGTGTATTGCGTAAATACCCGCCTTATCCATCTCGAGATTCGAGCTCCATCATCAACGCTAAAAACAGAAGCGATACACTATTTAATAGACCCCACGGGCCTGTAGATGAAAGGAATAGGCCAACCATGATCAAAACCAACGAAACCCTTTCAGGGCACGACCCAGATCGGGTACAAGTATATTGAAGGTCGAACCCTAATAAATCTGATAATAATGTGTTTCTGTGCTGACATAATTTTTATGTAATCTTAAGCAGATTTTCATGCTTCAATCGAATCTTCGGCCATAGACTGAGAAGTACAAGAATGAAGGGAACAAACTATGCAGTCAGCATAAATAACGTGCGATTGTACGGATGTAGAACCCTTTGAATAATACTACTACTGTGTGTCTACTGTATGTCTACTGTTGTACGGTGTTGTGTAGTGCATCCTGCAGATACTGCTGCGTAAGTGATGTTTCAACGAGTCAACATTGATGAGTCGTCAAGATGGGAAGAGGCAAAGGTTCAAGCGTCCTTCTTGCCCTACAGTTTTAGTATTATGGATATATTGTATACGTCCTCTATATACACATATATGTGTGAAAGCAATCTGCGAGCTACCTCCTCTTTACGCTTGTGGTGTGGTATCAACCAACACCGTGTATCGATAAATCAACCTTGTTCGGCGAACAAATAAATAAAAACTGCAGGTACAGCGTACAGCAGCAGTATGGTCCATATATTTTTTTCCAAATGGCATGTACTATTATTGATGTTGATATTAATCGTGTACGGCAATGCGGGTCGTCAGTACTATCTTACATCTTTTTGAGCATCGTGCGTAGTGCACAGCCTACTGATAGCATCGTAGAGACGGAGATAAGGCTTTTCTGGGTAATTCCCGGGTTGAGGCGCCTTTGCTCCGGGCGGCGATCGACAAGTGTTCGTGGCATGGTAGGCTCATCAGTAGCTACGTCCAGCTTCACACATAGCACCGTCTACGGGAGGCGCTCATTCCGACAGGGATTCGAAAGTACTCCCTACTGCTGTTTCGATGCCAGCAGCGAGATATTCTTCAACAACACCAGTACGTGTGGCATATGACAACGAAAATACTGACAGTCGATCAGGTTGGGCAGACTCAAAGAGTCGTACACATGTTGACAGCCCACCGCAGTACTTTCCGTGGTACGCTCAGCACCTACACTCTCGCGTTCGCAAACTCGCGCGCGGTTAGCGTTTTGTTTTTGACATTCAGCGAACCTCTAGTTTGGGCATTGGGCACATGTGGCCTTTAGAACTGCCCTTCCATTGCGCGGACGAAGCACTTGGAATTAGGGTCAAACTTAGGTATATGTACAGCAGTGCAGTACTTAAAAGGCTAAGATGCCCAGTCGACATTGGGAACCGTGTCAAATACTTAAAACGGCGTCAAAATCGGTTGACTTGCCGCTCACCGCGTTAGTGAATAAGGCGACGAATGAGTATATGCGTCCCGGGGAGGGCTTTTCGTGTCAGATACTTAAAACGGCGTCAAAATCAGTTGACTTGCCGTTCACCGTGTTAGTGAGTAAGGCGGCGAATGAGTATATGCGTCCTGGGGAGGGTTTTTCCTAAGGAAAAGCCCCAGGTTCTCTCTGCTCAGTTTGGTTGGCATAGTGTATCTCGAATCCACCGCTTAGGATGTATGTATCAGTTCTGAAAGAGCAGTCGCAATTCCTGCAGGCGAAGGAAACAGTCATGATAGGAGCCAACGCTCCGGGGTCCTTTCGGCACGATTTAACAAGCACCTGTTTTCACATCGAGGTTGATATTCTTTTTCAAAGTTCTAGACCGCTCTATGCTCTATGATGGGTGAACATGCCACGCTCACACTCTGCTCTGTTCATGCACAGACTAACCTGTACCACGCAGCCTGCGATTCTTGTTGGTGCGTGACTTGAATTTTAAGTCAATCAGGGCGACACAGCCTCCCCCCCCCTTGTTTGTGCTCGAGCAATAACGTACAGCAAGAAAAATATCAACATTTTCGACCGTGGATACGACATCAGAACAAAAATGAAGGATCAATCCCACGGTTGTGTTTCACCCGCTCCATACCTGACGGCCTGATGCTAATCAGGTTGGGCGGCATCGTATATCTGTCATCTAACCCTCCGGACACAGCAAGCCCCACCTTTCTTTGTTGTGTGTAAGCCCATCGCGCCGTATTATCCTGGCGCCACTTGCTGTAACATCAGTAATTGACGGGGCTGGACTGGCCTGGACAGGAGGCCGGATGGTAAGGGGCTCTACGCGGGGGGGGTTTCGGTGTTCGTGGACGCCAGTAAGTCGGTGGGACTGACTGGCCAACCGTAACCGAGTTCGGTGTCTAAATCTGTGTTTGTGGGTGAGTTACGTGACTGTGAGCGTGCCAGTTTGTACCATGCAGGTAGGAAAAGCTTTACTGAACACAAGAGCGGTACCTCTAGTCATGACCGGTTGCCTGGCCCTTGATGCCGACTTGGAACATAATAGCAGTGAGCCTAGACATTGGTGCCAGGGGCACGGCGAGTTGCCTTACCCGACATTGATTGTTCCGACCGTGAAGATAAAGCAATACCTCGAGACTGTCATGGTCATGACGAGTTGCCTGGCCATGAGCGTGCTGAGTCGAAAAATACTATCGCCAGGAGAGGTGCTGTCGTCATGGCCAGTTGCTTGAATGTTCCAACAATCGGAACAGGATAGTAGTAACTCTAGATAGCGTTATCAGGGCCATGGCCAGATCGTGCGCAGTTGGCGCAAGGCTGGCGAGAGTACTCAAAAGCAACGAACTCAAGCGAGTACGCGCAGGGAAAATGTACCCGAGTCAGGGTAACTACTGTAGGAGCATCTTTGCCTGGAGCAGGACTGTAGTACACTCAAGTTCAGACACGCAAGTTGATTAAAAAGGGCAGCAGCACACAGGAACAAATCGCAGACCTGAACTGAAACCGCGATCTTAGGCTGTTTCTTATGCGGTTCAGATTTTGATCTTCAGATTTTGACCCGATCGCATTTTCAGCTGTGAACTTAGCAAATCGAAACAGTCTCCCTATGTGGAAAATCGGATTTATTATTCGAGCAAACACCGAGACCAATTTTGCTGTTGTTGTCTGGCGCCGCGAAGAGATGCACCGCACTGCGCCCAGGCCCCAAACGTTCGAGCCCACGCTGAAGGCCTCTGGTCTGGCGGTGAAGAGACATGCCGAGTGTGTGCACAGAGTCAATCTGTCTTTAATATTTTGTATTTAACAAAGTGACTGACTGCCTTTGTTGCTGCTGTTGTAGTTTACGAGTAGTGTCCACGGAGAGGTGCGTGCATAATCCGCTTCTCTTGGTCCCTAGGCCGAGCCCGTGCCAGCCGACTGTAGCCTATTCACGTGGAGACGTGCCGCCTGCCGACTGCGCGTCGGGTGCGAAGCAACATCGCTATGCAGCTGTGAAACCACCCAACCCATCGATAGTTCTGCTGCTGCTTACTGTCGTGGATAACATCTTGGATTTAGAGACCATGCCATTTTTTGAGGAGACCGTAGCGGAAGGATGTCGATGTATGTGAGGAGTCTGAGACTGGTGTGGACATCCCTTTTGTCGTTCCTTCTCCGTCTGGTGTGCCAGTTTGTATCTCAGGAGCCCTCAATGAGTATATGTATGCGAGAAGTCGGAGATTGAGGTGGCTATATCTCTTGTTGCAGACTTCAATTTGTTGCAGATCCCTGGAAGGAGTGCTGTTCCTTCTGGGCCCATCAATACTGGTGGCTACTGGTTTTAATGATTCATGCTGGAACCTTTTGTTTGTGACTGTTTACTGGCTGCAGGATAGGGGGGGATTGCATATTATTTCATGATTAGTTTTTTTTTTCCACCAGTATTGTTGTGCGAACTTGGATTTGTAAACACGAAGGAGAAAAAAGGAGTATTGATGCGGATGATTGAACAGCTTTATTAGCTGGAAAGACTTAAGCTGTTCGGGTTGAAAGTTGCAGCATTTTGATGTTTTTCCATTCAGTCATTGGGAAATAGTATATGGAAGCCAAAAAGGGAATATTTTCGATATTATGTATCACAAGCGAGTTTCTTTTCGGGTAAATATAGTGCCAGATAAATTCTATGTGAAAATTGATGTATGCTATCTCCCGTTTACCATCACCATCTGTGTGTATCTATGGCCGCGGTGTTAGTAAGGACAACGGAAGGTTTTTGTCCGGGAACCCCACGATCTCTGGCATGATATTTTCCGCCGAAGATTTTTTTTTTGGCGCAACTACTGTAATCGCCATTGCAATATTTTTGTGGTATTGAGGGAGAAGTTTTTGTTGTCGTGGGGATGAGTTTCCTCTTGCCTTTATTTTGGTTGATGTAGGCCAAGGAGTTACGTTATGGTTATTTTGGTTCATCACTAATATGTAAAAAAGCCAGGGAGGGTGTTCGTTTGGTCTCTTTAGATGACAGTTGCGTACCGGTTTTGGTACTATTGCCTATTGTGGATTATGTGGCTCTTGACATCTGAGGTTGTAATGTGGGAGGTCAATAATACATGACCTGAAACATCCATCGATAGACTGCCATGCAGTCTGGGCTACCGTTGCCTGAGGCTACGAACACCCGCTAGGCACCGACGCTCACATGCGCCGGGCTGGGGGGGGTGTTACAGGGGCGGGTAGCCGAGGAGAAACGGAGGATCGGTGAATTGATGTAAGACCCGCTTGGCACCGACGCTGACATGCGCTGGGTTAGGGTGGTGATACAGCGGTGGGGAGCAGAGGAGGAAAGGAGGATCGACTATTAATGATCACCGTAATCCCCGCTTGAAGCGCACGCTCACATGCGCCGGGCTGGGGGGGTGTTGCAGTGACGGGGGGTGCTGAGGAGGAACGGAATATCGGTGAATTGCCGTAAAGACCGCTTGGCGCCGACTCCGACATGCGCCGGGCCGGGGGGATGATAGAGCGGCAGCGAGTCGAGCAGGAAACTAGGATGGGTTAATCGCCGTAATCTCCCCTTGGAACCGACGCTCACATGCCCCGGGCTGGGGAGGTGAGGTGTTGCAGCGACGGGGTGCGGAGGACAAAAAACGCAACTGAAAGCAGGAATCCCGCCCTGACTGAACCCAGCATTATGCGTCGGAGGGGTGTTGCAAACGGCGGGCCGACGACGGGAGACCGAGGAGGAAGGCGCACACGCTGTCGCCGGGCTGTTGCCGGGGTGCTCGGACAGGGAAGGGTGTTACAGCGAGGATCGACAGGGTAAATGGTTCAAAGCGTTTCAACTGTTGTGACCGCTATGAACAGGATAACACGGCGCGAAACAAGTGTTTCTGATCAGTGTCACGCGTCGGGTCTAATTATATGGGCAGAGGGTAAGCTTTGATCAACCCCATCGGTCACGTATTATAAGGACAGGAACGATCGCCAGTGCGGGAACGCCTTCGGTCTCGAGTCAAGAACAGTAACGAGGTTCCGAGAACACCCAGTGTTTACTTTACGCTACCAAGTGACCCAAAGACAGTCAAAGCCAAGTGATCTGCGATACCGGTCCTATCAGCCCCCAGCCCCTTGGGCCCTGCGTTGCCTGTCGTGTCCGTCATCGTGTCTGGTGCTTCGTTGATTGTTTACTCTGGCGGTTTGCAACTACCGCCTTGCATCGATTCCCTGTTCGCGTGGCCGCTCGATCGCCCCTGCACGGGAGCACTGGTTGAACTATCAACACGACAAGTAAGACGGCCTCAAAGATCTAACGAGTCTGCTTCTGCTAGTACCTCGCTGTATATCATGAGTACACAGCAAATACAGATGTCGTCGAAGCGGCGGACTGTTTCATGGTGAGTGTGGCACAGGGACGAGGCACAGAGGAGCCGGCTACGCCACGCAGCTGAGGACGCCAAGAACGGCGACAACGGGATGGAGGGAGGGGAGAAGGGCAGCCATGCTGATACAGCTGTCGACGAATGCAGAAACGAAATGATAGTTCGGGTGGCTAGGTATCGGTTCGACTAGCTCTTATAGACTTTTGCCTGTAGCTCCCTCTCTTTCGTGTTACTTCGTCCGCGCAGCAGATATCTGTCCTTCCTGAGTACGTATGCTTTCCGTCTGGCAGCCTTTCTGAAGTCCTTGCGTCGTTTGTATTCTGTTTCATTTCAAATTTTTGTTTTTGTTTTTATTGATTTTTGTACTTATTGTTTGGTCTTGCTTGTGTTGTTGTGTTATCGCATCCGGTACGCTGTCATTTCACTTGCTTGACACATGAATTAGCGATTATTTATTTTTATTTTATGTTTTTTTTTATCTTCCTCTGTCTCACAGATTGTGACCACGGAACCAGTATCTCTCTAGGATAAGGACTCAGGACGGACACTGAGTGCACTGATGAAGCTGGGTAGAAAGGACGATTTAATATGAAGACAACAACAACATCAACAACAATAACAACCACCACAACCAGAAGCAGCAACCACAATCACCACCAGCAGCAACAATTTTCTGCTGATACTGGCGCTCAGCGGGTGGTGGTGGTAGTGTGGTGGTGGTGGCGCTTGGCTTGAGGATGGTTGATGTTCTCTGGTACCTGCTACCTGATACCCGGTATGCGGCGGATGTAGTACGTATGCTTGAATTTCCCAGGACGACCCCTGGTGCCTGATAAGTAGGCCATTCAACATGACTAAACTTCTGGAACTCGGGACGGCTTTGAACACGAGCACAAGGGGGTGGAGTTGCTGCTATTTAGGGGCCTTCAGAGACTCCGTCCGTTTCTAAACCAGCGGTGCTTTTGTCGCACTCGGTGACAGGAGGCAACCTACGTATCATATGATACGAGTATTATAGCGAGGATGAAGGATACAATCTCAGCAAAGTCTAGAATTAGCAAGTATTGCTGCATATAGAGCAGAGCCGCGAATCGCGGTGACCACTAAGGCAACACGGCGCAAGTGTATACGAGTTGTACAGTATGTCAACCTTATACGTAAGAAGTAAAAAGGTACCAGACATGCCGGCGCAGGGAGATGCGCGCGTTGTTAAATTTGTGTGAGAGAATAAAAAATGGATTTTAATTTTGTGCATTTGCTTCACCCTAAGTTGCTATGATGAATTGGGCACCAAATATCACTTCATTAAATATTTATTTTTGGGGCCTCAGACGAACCCACACACAGCATGCATTAGTTTACCTACGCGAAATCTCCTTTGGTCCGCCCAAGTACCTGAACTAATCCTCTCCTCTTATCACACACCGGTACTTGTTTTGAACTTAGCACGGGTAGGTAAGTTCTTGACTTTTTAGCAGACTATTGAAAACCTTAACACTACTCTACACATAAAGCAGATACACGTAAGTATACACGTTTTTTTACCTTGGAATGGAACGAACGACCGCGCAAAATCTCTTCCAGTTCAGTTCGGTCAGACCGATGGAATGGGGTCAAGACCCGACCTCCGCCAAGTACATTAACGTCTCGATACAAAAACAAGGTACAAAATCATCAAAGGAGAGAGATGCTCAAGACCGTCGACAATAAATATCTGTGCAAGAAAAATCAGTTACGACTTTTTTCCGGCACGATTTAAAACAGCAGAGCTACTAACAGATTGAAAACGGAAGAAATTATGTCGTGATTTCAGCAGTTATACCAGAAAACAATGGAGGCGAACAAGACAAGCACAGACTGTCATGTTGCAGGTCTGCGGGTCTTAATTGGCGTGAAATCAAACACTGACAACTAATCGAGTTTGCACAACCCACAAAGTGGACCAAGGCTGATCTATTAATGGACCTCATCCGTGCACATGTACAGTAAAACGACAACGAAGCCTGTCGTGACACCGCAGCGATCAAGCACGCCTCGTTCGTTCGTGCACTAGGAGTGCGTCCACAGCACTATCCAAGTGCTGCCTGCGCAGTGCATTGCTCATGGAAATGACAGTTCTTACAAACCATAAAACATCCAAGGCTTAAGTGTGCGGTCCAGGCGAAGGTTCCACCCCCCGCTGGCAGCTTTCTTCAAGACCAAACGTTTCGTCAGTGTATGTATTGTCTCCAATAGGCGGCTGTCTTCGCACAGGTAGTCTTTATAGTCCACCTTCGGTACGATCACAAAACAGAAGTCCGGAAAAACGCGTGCAAGGTGGAGCGGAAACTGATACGTGCGCGGGAGGCCGACGAACTACACTTTCGGATACTATGATGCGTTGCATATCGATTAGACTCGTGTGAAACGTTTGTGAGCTTTCGAGATTTTCAGGATTACTGTATCAGTATTTCGGCCTCTTCTCTCATTTTCATTTTTTCGGGTAGCTGGCTATTATATTAATGGCCGAGCACTCCTCACCAAAATCGATGCCCGTGGATCTCACGTTTAGATGCTGAGGGCAGCCACATTTTTTCGGCCGCGAAATTGGTCGATTTTCGATTACCTGAAACACTGTGTAATCTTCCTCGTACGGTCAAAGGCCGCCCTTTATTAATTCTCGCTTGATTGCCATTGTGAAAATCACCACTTGCCTGGAAGACGTTTTCTCGTGTATCGTCATTTGCTCGGAAAAGACGATGGACCAAGACCAAGAATCGCTTAGACGAAAAACAAACATTTTATATGCATGTTATGTTGTGTGCGGCCGAGGGCGGTTTCTGATACCTGACACGTTTGTGGGGAACTGTCAACCCCCCCTCGCTGACCTGCATTTTCTCACGCCAAGACACGCTGTTTTCCGCTATGGCCGATATTTTCACGAGATGTCGGTTTGCATCACCCTCCCCCTTCTGCCCCCGATCGGATTTCGAAACGCCGGAATCAAAAACCCAAATCACGCTTTGTCAACCATAGATGCATAAGTAGAAGTGCGACGAGATAGTACCTGTCTTACAATCTACGAATGATGGTAGTCACATATGGCTTGCTGCAGCTGCAACAACGAACAGTTTCCTTTTTTCCGAGTCAAGAAATAGTAACGATCAACACTGGAGCGTTCCGTTTGCTGCGTATCAGGAGAAGAAAATCGGCCTTTTTTAACTGGCTGGCTATCCCCTGCCACCCTATCCCCAGCCACGAAAGGTAACCTTTAACGCGTCATATGCCGTTCACCTGTTCAAGAAGGCTACTGCAGCTCAAGTGCAGTATACATCTTGTGCACGTCTCTTGGTTGTAAACCTCCCACACTAATCCCTCTCGTCCAGGTCGCCCCTTGTCCTTCGAGTACACTGAGAGTAGTACCTTGAGACCGCCAATGTCTATCCCCTGCATGAGCGTGACAAGGGCCAATTTCAAGAAGACCCAAAGTTGACACTTTGAGCAATAAGTACACAGATACAACTACAAGAGAGAGTTGGCTGGCAATAGGTAGGCAAGAGTCACGTACAGCACTATCGTAGTCGGTGCCGAAAAAGAAAAAAGATCTTAATTGAAAGCACAACTCCGCTACTCACCTCAGATGTAATAAGATCCCCCACAGTATCTCCAGGAATGAAAATAAGGGGCTGCCCTTGTGGTCTTTGGGGTGATGGACGATCCGACGAGTCCAGCTCGTTGTACGCCACCAACCACGGTTTGTTCTCTGTGAACAAGAACTGCATAAAGGGCAGCACGCAGTCGAACAACGACCAATTCTAGTAATCGGTGACCCGGAGGGTGAGTATGTAATTGTACTCACATCATTGCACTAGGTAGAAGTAAAATATTCCAACTCCGTGGGCACTAGCAGGAGATACCGGTACCTCGTTATCCCATAAGATTTTTACCGCTCTGATATCCTGCGTTAAGTTTCGCCACAACGTTATTTTACGCTTGGATATTTGCTTACGTCGCGAGTCTGTCCAGAACAGAAGTTATAGGAGTTAGAGATACAAGAAACATGCAACAACAGAAAATGTCCTGAATATTCCAGGCATTTCATTACGGCGGCCCGTCCCAATAGCGTCGCTTTACGGGGACTGTAGGAGTTCTACTGTGATTACATGCTTGACACGGAGGCTCAGAACTCCGAAACATTTTACAGGCAAACGAACTTGAGCGGGGAAAATAGCAATCTTCGTCGAATAAAGTTTCCTGTATCGTTTCCAGACGGATTACATGACGATCTGGTTTGTCTGTTGAGCAAGCACGCGACACCTGACTTTATCGAGTATTGCGCGAGGCACAGATATGTACAGCACGTTGTGGTGGTGGCTACTTCTGGAAAGGTCATGCGCGTGTTATCTGAATAACTATGGCGGTCAAGGACCGGGGAAAGGGGGGGCGGCGCGACTTCAGAGTTGGTATTGAAGGCATGATTGGCCAATATTCAATAGTCAATAGCCAAAAGTTGTGAGCTTGAAGCTGGTCATCGGGTGGTGTCACTAACGCGTATGAATCTCAAGCACACGTACTCCTAGTGCTCTTCCGCTGTACAGATGCATCACCTCTGCCTGTAAATGTTCCGATGCCGGCCGCAGGGTGATGCAAAGGAACCTTGCGGTACGGCGTATTGCTGCAGACCGCGCCGCGCCCTTTGGGAACTGCAGGATGTTCCGACCTTGAGCGCCAGAGGTATTGTGGGTGTGGGTGTGGGTGTGGGTGTAGGTGTGGGGTTGTGTAGGCAAGTCAGAACACATTCTGCGGCCAAACGAATAAATTTTTGTAAAATAATAACTGAGGGCCAATGCTAACACAAACGCAACACACAAAAAAGGTAAGCACCAGAAATGCGCAACTATCGCAAGTCTAGATTATGTACTCATAATTTTTGCTGAGCGGGCGGTGGGATTTATTCAGCAACTTGAGCGGTTTCTTCGCCCTCGGAAAAGGCTTTTCTTATTCATCGAATTGTTTGGAAAGTGTTGGTGTGGCAAGCCTGTAACCGCTTTACGAAAGCTCGTCAATGTTGACACGCCGGTAGCTTGCGTACTGGCAAAACGTTACGGGAACTCCGTGAAAAGTAGTATAAGTAAATGTCACGACTGATGCTACGGTAGGGGCACTCGCAGAATTTTCTTTATAGTGTTTATTTAGGCCATACTCGGGAGAGTGGCTGTGTACCTCACTAAAAAAGGACATCGTTTTGTTAGATTGACACTGCGTAACATGAGATAAAAACAATATCGATGCCTATAGCGCAAGCGCAAAAGCATAATAGCTCAAGATCGCAACAAACTACGGGCCGTCATACGGCGGAGTGGCTCTGAGCCACTGAAATCAAAGGGGAAATAAGTGTCCAATCACCCTACCATACATAGCAGGAGTCTGAGCTGCCATCATTTGTCTCGCCTGATATCATCTTCTGCATATCGTGAGGTAGATCAACATCTGCGCTTTTGGAGAGCTTGGGGCAATGCAAATTGAAGATGAGCGTTGGTTGTTCAACATCCTCATCCCCATCCCCATGTGCTGCCGCCATCTCCGGGACGGGTGAAGATGCATCGGTTTCCACGAAGACTGTGATAACCACCTGACACGATGAAAAAATGGGTGAGGGTGTTTCTTCGCCAGCAGCACAGATATAAGGATATAAGTACGGGGCTTGTCGCAAAATTGGCAGGGGTTATTGGACAGTACCTGAATTATGAACTGCCGTGACAACAGTGTCGTGCCCGCAATATTACGCAATGGAGGTCGAGGAGTGGGTGGTTACTACGCGCAAGGATACAGAACGCGGCACCTATATATTTGGGTACAAAGAAGAAACCGTGCGCTATGGACTCGCAATATCTGGACGTCCAGCCCATAAGCATACTTTAAAGCGTGAAGCAACAGGTACCAC
This sequence comes from Macrocystis pyrifera, assembly GCA_031763025.1. Classification (NCBI taxonomy): domain Eukaryota; class Phaeophyceae; order Laminariales; family Laminariaceae; genus Macrocystis; species Macrocystis pyrifera. The sequence goes on along the minus strand of JASSKH010000010.1, from coordinate 15,025,555 downwards.
GACTAAAACATCCAGTGACTGCTCCAGGTTGTGTACCAGGTACGTAGTTATCTTGGTGTTAAATACTGATAATGCGTAATTTTGGGAATGGTGACACCTCTTGCGGGTTTCCTGTCATTGTTACTGTGAAACTGCTACCCGCGTAGTTCACTCCGCGGAGAAAACAATGAGTCAGCGTACTCGGGGGTGGGGACTTGTATCCAGGGCCCCGTCCGCAATCTCCGTACTGTGTGGAGAACAGCGTGCTTGTATACTTGCTTGACAACGCTCGTACGCGAGACGGACACTTTTTTTACGTATTTTAGCAACCTCGACCGCTGCAACTTCAGTGCTTCAGTGCCCAACGGCACCAATCATATGCCCTAGACTCAATTGTTAGGACAAGACTTGCAGTGAAACCATATCCTCCTAGCTTCACTCTCAACGGAGGAGGGATCCACTGTACGCACTGTACGTACCTCGAAACCGGTGACACGGGTGCTAAAGACATCAAGCCTTGAAAGCCCTATCCGCTTTGCACAAGCACGTGCCTTGTCCCTCCGAGGCCGTGACGTTTCTCCTGGGTGTGCCTCGTCCAAGAATACGAGGTTCTCACCAGACCACGGCATCATCAGAGTAGAAGAGCCGTCCGGTGAAATCTTTATGAACAGGAAACGGATTCCTCGGTTCGGTGAACGAGCGAAGAAATGAGCACGTGCACTGTACGAGTAGTGAGTACCCCGGTATTTATTAATGTTACTTTCGTGGCATACTGGTATTATACTACTATGCAAGCGGAATTCGCCGCGGGAGGCTGATTTCCGCCTGCGGCCCCGCGCATGCCCGTAACGATCGAGGATGTACGTAACCATACTGAGGTCGTACCGAGGTCGTACATGCGACTGTACTGCCAAGTGGTCCATCCAGAAACTTCCCATGGTTGAGCCAGGTTGAGTAGAGGAATAACAAAAATACCGTACACCACAATCAAGTACATCCTACGCAGCAGTTTAATGTATTTACAGGCTGAAAGCACCATGGAGCCCCGTATCCGGATGTGGATACGATACAACCACAGCAGTCCACGGTGGATGCGAGGTCGATATGCTGCCCAGTCGTGTCTATGCCAATAATCTTCGTGCCTATCATCGTCGCTGATGTGCTGATGGTCACGTACTGGTATGATACGCCAGTCTGTTCCATTTTCATTTTTATGACGGTTTCACATGCGGTCTTATATTGAAAATATCAAGGCGAAATGTAATCTGTAATCCTAGTAGTTAAGGAAAACGGAGCTCTCTGAGAGCCCGACGTATGTGTAATAATGGTATCCAATCCCGCCATTGTTGCGCCCCACCTTGAGACGGAGAGCTTGTACCAAGATCTCAGCCAGAACTTCGCGCTTTTCTCGTGCCATCCAGGGCGAACACGCGCCCCCACCGAGCTCGAGGACTGCATCGGGGCCGACCACAGCTACAAGCTGCACGCAATACAACCAAGATTTTAGAGGTCAGAACTAAGAGGGTCTTGACCACCACATTCCTTATTCCAACTCAGTCCGACAGAACAGTACGCGTGGAGAGAGCAAGCCCAACATAAAACATAAGACGGCACGCAATGGCGCACCTTGTTGCATTTTTTAGCCCCGCAACAATATGGGAGCAAAGACAACGCGTAGAGTATCGTAGATAAAGCATAAAAGGAGGTAGACATAGAAGATTGATAGACCTTGTGCATAGGTTTCCTTAGTATCCGGGGATTTCTTCTTTCAGGAACGTTTTGATCTATCGACGGTGAAGCTCACGCTGCACATTTAATATTGTCGGATGGCAAGCCTAATAATAATATCAAGACTCCCTACCTGCTCGGCCGTCTTGGGATCGTACGCGATGAACTTGAGGGTTGGTGCTGTCTCCTGGCTCGCCTCTGGCGGGGGTAACTCGTACACCGTAACCTGGAACAATGTGCTGCTGACGTTGACGGCACGACGAAACACCTACGAGTACCGGTATATACGTAGTATACGTGAACATGTTATATTCCAAACGAACATCGTTTGAAAGCAAACGAAGGACCGTTCATTTTTGCTGAGACCGATCAGGCCGGAATCTGTACGCATGAACTAACCTCTTGACAAGTGCACCTCAGCTGCATTCACATTGTGGGCAAAAACTGTTTGGATTAATAACGAACATTTTTTGCAGTAATGTAAGGGTTGACAGACGACAAAATCTGTTTAATCATGCCGTATTCGTTTGACCCACACGACTTCGCAGCCTGGATCGAAGGTCAACGAAGCTTGCTAGATTATAACTATTAATACAGTAGGCTTATAGGTCTGCTGGTATTAATATTAATAGTACGCGTCGAAGACTTTTAGCAATACGAAAACGGCCAAAACATTATTTGAAATAAACAGGTACTGTTACCAGGTAGTGTATGACTGACTACCGTTATGCCACTGGTTGTGTGTTTACTGTTAGTTAAGTAATTTGACCAAGCGCCATCCGAATTAGACAGATCGGTAATTTGGTATGCAAGTCTGTTTCTCGGGGAACGGAGAGCGTCTACTGTAGTGCGCGTCGTATTCACCTGCACGTCTTCACCTGACCACGTATGCTTGCGACCGCACGTCGGACGCACAGCACGTAATATCCTCTATTAATAATAACATGAAATGAAACCTTAAGTAGAGTACGTATGTTACTGTTATCATCAGTGCATCGTATCGGTACTACTATAAGCCCCTTAGAATTGTACGACAGTGGCTCAACGTATGCATGGTGGCTCTATCATTTTCACGACAATGACAGCTTGTTGTTTTCGTTTCGCCATTTTGCCGGCGTCGACGACGGGACACACCAAGAAGGATGTTGCTATGCTTACCTTTGTTCCTCGGCGGCTTTTGTTGTCGATGAGATGTCCAGCGTTTGCCTGAGTGTCTTGTTCCCCTTGAAGATTAATGGGTGTTTGTTTCACCGAACTATATAGACGACTTCGTTTGAAGACAACGGTGAAGTCCGCCCCATGTTCAACATACTCGTCGAGCTCGGCGTCCCATACACCCGAAACAATTATGGCCCGATGGTGGAATATGAAGTTAAAAAGAGCTTCTGCCGCCGTCCCATCGTTGTCCCCTTGCTGTCCTTGATGCCTCCAGTCGTGCGCGAGGGGCTGGTGCAGCGCACCAACAACCTGCAAAACGCGAGACCATCGATCGAATCGTCAAAAGTCTGCAGAATTACACCGCACAGAGATGATGAAATGCAGAGAACGAAACAAACGTTAGCAAACGTTGTATATACAAAACGACAGCGACGCCGAGCGAGGTCAGATCAGTATGCCTGCTGCACAGCTCACCTGGCGAAGGTCGGGGAAACCCTTGATAGTTGCTTCCGCGTACGCCCCCAATTTCGCGTAGTATACCACGGCTCGAAGACACACACCGTCGTTGTTGGCGAACCCGTCTCCTACTCCTGATGGTGATGGAGATGATGCGTACACGGTGACCACCGTATGACACACAGGCTGGTGACTTTCCCAGTCGTCTTTTCGTATCGAAACAGCTCTTGCGAAAATTTTGCATTCATCGTGTCGTGGAAGACATACTGGCGCGGTCCCGCCAATGCAGGAAGTTTTAGGTGTGTCTGTGATATGCCCGGTGGGCTTTTCCTGCGATTAATGGACGTACATATAGATGCATACCGCTTGAGTCGGGCATAAACGTTTGTAGGAAATCCTCGATCGAAAATTGTGAACCATTCCGCCAACATTCCGTTGCAAACTACCTGGTACCCGGTATCTGAGAAATACCTTGATCGTAGACATTAACACGAGAAAGCACGCACCGTCGATCCTCGCGATCAAATGCGTGGCTGCGGATCCCCTACTTTCTCGCAATTCTGTAACACCGGACTGGGACCCTCATGTACCAGTAAAATACGATTTCGCGTCGAAATACCTGTAGCTGGACGTTTTCGTCCGTTTTGATCCCGTTTTCTGATCCGCAAAGTGCCGGTTGCTCTCCTTCGCCAATCTCTGAGACATGGGTGTCATGATTCCGATCTGTATTCGCGGGCTGCTTTGGGAACTTCTTCGCTCGCTTCTGCTTGCCCTTGTCCCGCTTTGACGAATGCCTGAAGGAAAATACATTAAAACAATGCCCACCACAACCCCGCAAACAAAGTCCAACGTTATGCTTGTGATCTCCTTTTTACGAAGTAGGGCAGCCAGCGGATCAAACGGCATCATTTGGGTGCTCCAACCATCCCATTATGCATAAATATTGGACTTGGCACGTTCGAGTTCTACCTTCCGTAAGAACAAAGTTCCTACCTGGTAAGTGATAAAAAAAAAAGGGTTTTAGCCAAAATCAGGTATACCGGCGTCCCCGGTGGCTTGGTAGGTGGTCCGCGTGCCTATCAAGATCAATTTCGTGGGTTCAAATCTCACCGAGTGCATGCTCGTAGGGACTTTTTCTTGCATAAAAAATTGATAAGCGGAAAGCGCGAGAGCGTGAGTTAGCTACATTCGATGAAAATCGACGAGCAGCGGGAATGCTGAACCCTATGTGCGACAAAAAAAAAAGGCACGTACCGGGGGGCAGAAGGGACGACACCTGTGACCTTGGATTGTCCAGAAGATCGCCGAGGGTGAAACCTCCTACGAGTGGGTTGGAAAGTAATAGTGGTGAAAAAAAAAAAAAAAAAAAACTGGCCACTTTTTGGTCAAAATCAGTTACATACTAAGAACAAGTACAAATCACACGCCAGGAGCCCTGCTATTGGCCAGACTGACATCGTAACTGATTTTCGCTCGAATTGGCCAGGGTATACCTGACTTTGTCCACTCTGTCTAGCTTTCAACTGATTTCGGCCATTTTTGAACCAATCAGAGAGGCCATACGTACAATGTATTTCCTCTGCGCATGCATCTGCGGCCCCTCGGTTGCACAATTCTTGTGTATAAACTCTGATGTACTCGTACGTACGCATTTATGCATACATACGTACGCTCTGTACTTGTGCAAAGTACCTACGTATTTAAGCACACATACGTACGGTGATTTCACTTTTTCTTCTTCGGAGTATATGACAAAAATGTCAGGAGACAGCATATTTTCACCCCTTGACAGCAACTTTGCCTCGACAAGTCTCGACTATCACCAAACTACTAGGTTTAGTGCAGAACACTCGGTCCAACACCCCTTGACAACGCACGTTTTGCCTTCCTTGACATGTCTCCTGATATATTTGATGTACGATGGATGTACTTCACTTGTTATGATGTGTGCTCTGTTGTTTTCTGTGGCCTATACCTATAGAAAACAAAAAAAAAAAGATTTTGGAAGCCACACGCCATGTTCGGGCGCAGTTTTTTTTAATGGATTTTCATGGACACAAAACCGCTCGTGGCGCGCGTTTTTTACTTGGTTTTAGTATGTAACTGATTTTGGCCAAAAGTGGCAGGTACACCTGATTTTGGCCTCAGCAGTCCATAAAAGAATATATCACAGCAAATATTTGCAGACGCCAAACGACGATTCGATTGTAGTTTGTTTTTAGTTGTTGTGCCCTATTTCCTGCCAAGTCGATGGTATCCTACCCCCTCGTACCCGGTCATTCTGCGTCAGCTGGGTCACCTTATTTTTCTATTTGAGTGACCCTTTGCTATTTTTCTTTTATTCCGATCATGTTGACGTTTTCCCTTGGTCCGTCTGTCGCTGTCCTCTTTGTGTCGGTTGTGTCGTCATTGACCCACCAACTAGACACAGGATTGCTCGTTTTTTGTTTGTTGTTAGCTCTTTGTCTCTACCTTTTTCTTGTCTTCTCACCTTCCGTCTGGTCATGTTGTGGCGTCCTCATGTTGGCCCAATAGCTGGACAGACATATCATACGACTAATCGTGCCAGCAAACAACAACCTCGCCCTCGGGACTCGGCCTGCGCCTCGAGCGCATTTATATTTGCTTCGTTTGGTTTCCTATATTTTTCCTCTTTTTCTTTTTTCTTTTCTCTTTTCGTGTTTTTCTTTTTTTCCTTCTCCTCTCCTTTCCTTTCCCTTTCCTTTTTTTTTCTCGAGTGTACATACAATACCATGGATATGTTCCTGGCGTTTATGTGGTTGCAAGTGATGATGGAAGTTATACCACAGCTCGTTAGTACCGATCCCCCCACGGACTGATATGTTCCTGCCGTGCGCTTTTTTGTACTAGCTTGTTTTCTCCCATCGATATTCATTTTTGTTACAGCCGGTGAAGTGACCATAGACAGGATTTCAGAGAAGTGAGCTATTGTAAAAACATCTTCCCCAGGGTACATACACACAGCTTACTCAAAGGAACGACCACCATATTTCGTTGAGTGCTTGGTGCATACGATCCCATCAATGTCGTCGGCGAACTGATGGAAATGTGCCCCCAAACGCCCCGCTTGATGTCACCATAAAACACAGCCGGTCACGTACCAGGTACCTGCTACCAGATAAAATGTTGACAGAGATACAAAACACAAACCTCAAATACCTGGGAACGGAGTCGGGCGCCCTCTTCCTTCCACCTGCTTCCTGAGAAGAATGTGGGCGAGTTGCCTCACCAGCGTGCAATAAAACAGCAGGTTGGCGACGCCTCTCTGAGCATTCCTGGGCTAACCCACGGCGCCAAGTAGCGTGAGACCCTGGCTGGGTAGTAGCATGTAAGCGGGCGACGCTCATTCTGCACTGAGGCCGTCGCTGTTCTGCAGTCTCAGACATAACCATCGTTGACCTTCTTGAGCCGCCACCAATCGACAAAATAACGCTATCAGAATCTTGAGCAAAACGCAGCTGGCGCGCGAAGTGGCGCATAGCGGCTTCTCTGCTTGCGGCATCCAGGAGCATACTTGCCATCGAACACCCTTGCTCGGCGCAGACGTCACTATTTTTCACATGCTTTGTACTAGAGATGGCCTTACCAGCATGAGCCGAGTTGACCTCGGGCGGCCGGAGCCCCACCCCGGCGAGATCATCTGCCGTGAGTAAAAAATTACAATTCTTTGACGGGTTACTTTGGTAAATATCGAGCTCGAGGGTCTGTCCATCATCGATGAGTATTGCCCGCATTCGAATCAGCCGGGAATCAGTCCTCCCTGAAGCAATGCGACAGGCGGTTGAAAACACTGTTTTGTCCAGTATCATCGTTCGCTTCGCCGGTAAATTGCTTCTCCCATGTTTCGCGCTCTTCATGTGAGCAGCCTCTACTGCTCTCCGCAAGCTCAAACGCCGGGCGAGATGCCTGCTCCACGATTTGTAGTCCTCCCCTCCAAATCCGCAACAAACTCGCTCGATCTTGGAAAGTTGTGCCCCGTATGTCATGCTCGTGACTGGGTCGTAAGCGGCCAATCGCAGGGAGCCCCCTCGTCCAAGCTCCCATGCGGTGACAACATGAGATGAGCCGGAAATGCAGCACACAGCCTGGAGTACTCGCCTCCCTGGGCCACCCTTGGTGACGAGGAGAGATCAGAAATTATGCGTGTTAAAATTGACAGTTTGGGACGTCAGGAAGTAAACGGTATAGCTCTGTACTCCACTGGCTGCCACTTCTTCGTATATACCGTATGCAGTCAAGTACTCACCTTACAGCGGAGTTTTAAGCTGAAACCTTGGCCAGATGCCTCCCTCGCACGGGCACCGTGTCCAGCGCCCATGGTAGCAACCACCGTGCGAGAGGGAGATATTTCTAGGCGATCAGTAATCGGGACTAGTAAGCGATCACTGTCTTGGCTCTGGATTGCCTGTCGCTCTCCCATCTTGCTGTCACAGTCTTGGAGCACCTTCTCCAGAGATTCGGGTTTCACTTTGAGTTGTATCCTGGCAGCGTGATCTGCAAGATAAACAGTACACCTTAGTTGGCTCTGCGCCTCTTCGTACACGACAATCTGCGCAAGATGTCCCGATATACGCCGTGTGTCGCGAAGAAGGCGTCGAAGACGTCGTTTGCACGTCAGGTGCTGTATTCCCGCCTGTTTGGCGCGATTGCAACATCATCATTCGACGTGCGATGGGTGAGTGGTACCGTACGTTGAAGCTCGTGTTATCTTGGTGTGGCATGGGGTTCATACTATGCTGTCCCATACTTATACCTCAAAGGTACTTCAAGTCTGCACAATGCACCAATACCGCAATAGGTCGCTTACTGTCGGTTCCTTTCCTTTCCTCGATAGGTGTATTAATAGCTGTCATACCTACTGTAGCTCACCGTATCGTGTGGATTCGTTTCGAAGCTGAGGAGAGCCACCAAGCGTGCAAAAAGATCTCGCCGATCGCACGGCACCGTGCTTGATCCGAACTCGGGCGGTTGATCCAGGGCAGGTGCCAACAGGGGGCTAATCTGAACGAGGCGGGCAACGTGGGGAAAGTGAGGCGATTCACTACAAACAGACACAGTATAGGTGACCACTTCGCACGGACGTTTGCGGCAGGCCCCACGAAAAAAAATGGTTCGTCTGGGGGATGCAGTTAGTGAATGACGAAATGGAGGGGGAGCAATAACTATGAGTGGAAACTCCTGTCATCCGGTACTTTGAGCACTCGTGTTGGCCGCACGTTGAACGTACCTGTCACTCTTCAATGTCGCAAAAGCTGCTCGCACAAGATTCCGGATTGAGACGTGAGAAAAAAAAAAGAGTAGCAATGACTATGACTGGAAGCTCCTCACATCCGGTACTTTGAGCTCTCTTTTGGGCGCGCACGGCAGACATACCTGCCACTCTTCAATGTCGCAAAAGCTGCTTGCACAAGATTCTGGGTCATAGACGTGAAAAAAGAGTCGCCCACATTCCTGGTAAACCTGTTGTGGAAAAACGAAAGGGCCATTCGTGCATAGGAAGGACTTTCTTTTCCGGACACGATGGCAACTTGAAACAGTAAGCGTGCGTAGACAACAATTATAAGAACAATGTATTGCTAAAAGTTACAACAGGATGGGTGAGACAGACTTACCTCAATCAAATGAACACCTGGAGGACTAGCACCTAGAACATTCTTGGCCACTCGAAAAACCCGAACATCTTCCAAGACGGCAAGCAGAATCCGGTTGTATGCTGCTCTCCACCTGCCGGTGACCGGGATGACATCGTAAGACATTTCGGACCGTGAATGTTGTTAACTTCCTCCAAGAGCATTCCAGGAACTTGGGCGCCAAAACCTATTTAGGCGAAGGGCCTTCGAGTGATAAAAAATGCGATAAATAGTGCAACACAGAGTAGAAATATTTTTCTATCACAACACAGCAGTACCTCGTGGACAGGAAAATCGAGGATACTTTTTATATTACGGTTGTTATCCTCATTATCAGCGGTAATGTACTCGGTATCAACTCACCCTCGTTTGACGTTGATACTGCACTCTTCATGAGCATGGAAGTCTTCGTCGTGCACCGGCACGACTGCCGCCAACACCCCAACAGGAGCGGTCGAATAAGGGCACAAAACCGCGGGGCATCCTCCGGCGTTGGCCAAGAGGGTAGAAAACTCGATGGTGGAGCGCGCCCATGAAGCCAGGCTGTTGAGCGTAACATCGTCGCAGGACGCATCAACTTTTGAGGGCCATCGTTCATGCCTGAGGTATGCCTGTTAGCGATAAAACGGCACCCTGCTCAGGCTGGAAGTGATCGTACTGTTGGTCTCGGTTTGCAAGGATTCCCCGTACAATAAAAAGTCGACAGGTGGAGCACTACGCACGATCTGGTGGAAACGTATATACTTCCACCACCAGGTGTACAACGTTGGGCGATTTGACAGACAAGGGTCATTTTACTATTTTCAATTGTCTAAAAAGTCATGTGGGTGAACAACCTTGCTCGGTCCGCTACCCCCCGCGGCATGGCAACTTAACACACCTGAAGCGTAGAAATCTTCGCCGGCGGGATGCTGTAGGCATCTACTCTTGCGATAGCAGCCCACAGCTTATCCGAAAAGCCTAAGATGTGCCTGGCCTCCGTCCAAGAGACTCCTTTCAATGGCGACATAGGAACGTGGTTTTCGAAAACTACTTGTGGCGTGAGCAAAATGATGACCGCTTCAAGAACAATAATATGGGAGTCTGATGGTGGCGTAACTTCCAGGCCCATACTCGCTAGGTTGGTAAGAAATACGGGAGCCCGAATTTCTTCGACGATCCGGGCTATGTCCTCGAGGCGCCTCTTCATCTCACCATCTCCCATCACAGTCAAGTCGCGGTCACTGCAACCTATGCAGGTGTCCAGCGGACCTCCAGAACGATTATTCTTGTCGCCCATCACCAACACAAAAGTTGGCGTGGGTATAAGTGCATCTTTGACTGTCGCCAAGCGTTGAAGAAAAGCTTTCCTGCATCGCTCACCAATACCTATGTCCACGTGGCATACTGCACCAAACCTGTCATCAATATTGGAGGATGAATACATAGCAGGCGATAAAGACTAAATCATTTCCTAAGGGCGCTGGGATGGGAGTTCAGCAGCTCGCCCAGAGCACGATAAAACGAACAACGGTCACGGCCTTGAAATTTCAGGATATCCCACTGTGAATACAGCGCTATCGCTATGAGTTCGATGTAAAAAACGAAAAAAAAAGTGACTTGCGTACTCGAGGTCGCTACCTCGTTTTTCGTCCAGACTTGCGCTATTACCGATTGCCACGGTACGAATCACGCTCACGCCGGGCACGAGAAAGCCTTGAGCACCTACGCGCAAGCGTTGCAGTTTTCCTCCACACCTGGCCGATAGAGCTTGCTGCAGGTCGCGAACGTGAAGGCCCATGTCTGTTTGCTTATCGATGTTAAGTATCACGCCTGAAAGGTCGTGTTGCAATCGGCTCACAATGTTGAGCTTTGCGGCAGCCGGCACATCCCGACTCAAGCAGACGATCACGGGCCGTGGACGTTGAAAGGGTCTCACGATCATCGCAGGTGGCAAGAACTGTGCGGCGGTCTGAGCCTCCCATCTCGCAACGTTTTCGTCTTCTCGAAGGTCCTCCTCGCGCTCTTCTTCTGTGGGAGTGTCCCATTCACGAGGAAAAACAGTATCCTCCTTCTGCAGCTGCGGAAGGCGAGGAGAGAAAATCTGTGAGTCACATTGCCTCAACCACATTCAACCACATTCTTGTGTTGCCGAGTCAGGTACCGAACGTATGGTCTAGGCCTAGGCACAGTATCGCAGCTGGACCTCACCTCTGCTTCGCTTGCGGTGGCGTACGCGTTTTCTTTCTCTTCCTCCATGATACGTAGTCGAAGTTGGGCCGCAGCCACCATCGATTGAGCTTCCTTCGCTCTGATATGAAGGGACTCCAGTTCATGGACGGAAGTTTTTTCGGACCCCCCATCTTCACCTGGATCGCACTTGTCACGGACGAATCGCAGGTCTTCTGAGGCAAGAACATATGCAGCTTCCATCTTACCCACCACTTCCAATTGCTGACGAAGATCCTCCCATACCTTTACCTCTACTCCCCTCCATTTGGCGTTGCGTATCCCTTGTATTCGTAACATCTCCAAGGACGTCCAACGCTCCCTCCGAACTATCTCACACGTTGTTTGTTTGTCGTAATATAGCTGCAACCGAGCCTGGTCAGTTTCGATGCCGGCTTCGGCCTCTCTGTTTGCTTCTTCATGTTCTATGTGCTCACGTTCCAAATCCGCCTGAGCTTTGCTGAGGTCTGCAACAAGCGCGTTAATTGTTAACTGCTCGCGAGCTGCGTCACTCCTCTGAGCGTTGTCTTCTTCGCGCTTCATCCCCTCCAATGCGTCTCTCGCGATTATTTCGCGCTCCTTCAATATGTCCAAAGCGCTGTGCGCCACGCACAAGCGTAGGTCACCCCTCCTGATGTTCGTGTTGTCTTCGTGAAGCACAGACTGGCTTGAGTTCGGCGCCACCTCACTTGATTCGCAGATAATATCCTGCAAGCACGCCACAGCATGCTTGGACACCATGCGAGATACTTCTAGGTGGCGCATGGAACGCATACTTTGCTGAGCTCTTGCAATCCAGGGTGCACGATCGCTACCGAAATCCCCAGCAAAGTCACATTGGCACGCGAATACTTCTTGCAGTGCATCTACCCACATCATAAGGTGTTGGCAGGCTTTGGCTCCAGCGCCCACAAGACCCATCGCACTCACGTTCCAGCCATGATCGCACTTTATGGCGAGGTAGGTCTGGACTGAGCATTGAGAAAAGTGTACGATTCGTGGTCGCTTGCTGGCGGGTGCCTCAGCCACTTGGCGTAGACGACGCAAAAGCTTAGAGGACCTCCGTAGCAGACTAAGAGCATCTCGCCACGAAAATCGCACTTCCGGCTGCACCTTTGTGACGGATTGCACTCCTAGAGCACTGTACCGGGTGATCGCTCCGGAGTCCTCGTCCTCCTCCAGCATGAGCCCCACAACTTTCAGAAGTCCCAACACGATGCTGGGGAGCGAAGTAATGACAGCGTCCTCAAGAGGTGTGCCAATGGCGTCTGCAAGCTCGATTATATCCTGACGGAACAGCTGCTTGACCCCGACCACCTCCGACCCTCGTTTTGCACTCTCGCGAAGACCTCGTTTATGGGCCACACGCCGTCGGCCTTGGCGTCCTCGCGCAATCCTTTGAATGCCTATTGCATTCGTGCTTCTCTTTCGCTTCCAGAGATTGGATTTTAGAGCGCAACGACCAATATACCCACGCCACACACGCTGAATGTTTGTGACAGCGCGCTTGTCGGTTCTCTTTTGGGCGGCATACGAACGATCAAGGTGACCCCGCATGATGCCTTGGATACTCGTGGCAGCTTTATTAAGAATGGGGCGGAGCCTTCTCATGCGTGCACGTCCTTGGATGCCGCGCGCAATACGTTGCACTTCTGTGGCTGCCTGGTCTTCTAGAGTGTACTCGTCGTTATCTCCAGACTGAACGACATCGGGATCTCGCTCAAGCAATCTTCTCTTGCGTTCGAGAACCATTGCGCGCTTTCTGTTTTGTGAGTCCTTCTCCTTGGCTCGGAGAACATGGTATTGCTCTTCCAAGGCTTCCTGCTGCTGACAGGCCTTTCGCTCGAGTTTCTCAGCCATGCGCTTCATTGCAAATGCTTCTTCGTCAAAACTCTTAACTCTACCCTGCGCCCCAGCTTGGTGTAGTTCGTCATCTGCCATTGGTGGCGTTCCCAGGTCGTTGCCGTTGTCGTCAGTGAAGGGTACAGCAGCGTTGTCGTCCGGCGTTCCTAGACTTGTTGAGTGCGTTTGGGCTGCCAATAGTCTTTGTCGAAGATACTGCAACTCCTGTTGCAGTTGCTGATTCTGGTATTTTCTGTGCATCATCTCAGCGCTAAGGATTGCACCGACTGATCTGCAACCCGGTAAAACCAATTACAGAACGAGAAACGCGATGGAGATGGCTTAAAGATTATCATATCGGTTCTGCTCTAGATTGTATATACGACACCACACCCGCGTCGTAATTTCGCATACACGATACCGCCCCGCGTTTGGGGCACACATGACGGATAGGCGGATAAATGACTGCGAGGACCAGGGGTGTATAGTGGACTGTGGATTGTATTCTAGGGCTAGCATGGGAGCTAAAGCTACCCTGAAGCCGAAATGGGCCAACACTCCAAGATACCTGTTCTAGGGCTAGCATGGAAGCTACCCTGAAGCCGAAATGGGTCAACACTCCAAGATACCTGTGACTGCGTTCTATATTTTTGTTCACAGTCAGTTCTCGTGAAGAAACGATACGACATCATTGATTGTTGTACAAAGCATGGTCTACAGGGATATCCCTCGTTGACTCACTACATATTGCTATTATATATACAATATATGTATCTAAGTGCGCAAACATAATCGGAGACAAGCACATACTATCTCCTGGCGCTCTGGTTCGTTTCGGTTTCAAGACACGTTCTATGGTAATAGCCCCTCTGAGTAGACCATGCTAGTACACCCGTGGTAGTCCTTCGCCTGTCTAGTATTTCTGCCGCGGACTCGGGACGGTGTCGTATATATGAAGTTACGACACCGGTGTCATATACCGCCGTATCATAGAAAGGCGCACATAATTTTTGCCGCAAACTCAGGATGGATGTGCGCAACTGCTTACGACACCCGATGATGGCTGAATCAAGCGCTTGTCAAGTGCCAGGTACCTGGTATGCCCCTTCATTTTATGGTTGAACAAGGTGGTGACTCTCACGCTGCTGGATTCAGAAGCATCAACCGTGAGTATGACCCTGCACTCCAGTATTACAGTAGTAGACCCCTCTGAAGTAACAACCTGTAATTTGCTAATCGACAAGAAAAGGACTGTCGTTGGTGTATGTTGCTGCACGAGCGAACCCGCACCTTCTGACCGGTTTCCGTTTGATTGAAGGAGTTGACGTGATGGTAACGGAACCGAGTTTTCCGCCGGCACGTTTCGCGTTCGCCTTGCCGGAGGTAGGAAGCCCAGGAGCAACACCACTTGGCAACGGACCCCGTCGATTCACGGCGTGCGAGATGGAATTGGCACTATCGTCTGGCCAGCTTTCACCTGGTGGCGGGGCTGAGGGCCCTCGTGTTCTCCCAGCCATGTCTTCGAAAGGGGCCATCCCCTGGGGAACTTTAGCCGGAGAAGGCGTCTGTCTGTAGTCGTCCAGGCTGAGGTTATGAGAGTGTATTTGACGCTCAGCAATGCTCACGGGCACAAATCGTGCAGAGCCATCCACAGTGAACCTGGAGGTCAAAGGCGCGGATCGTATTGCGGTAAGTCTACCAGGTACCAAGGTATATGAATAGTAGAGTACTGGCGATGCAAACTCCTACGGAACTCTGATATAATAGCGATCGAAACAATGGTTGTTAACTTTGGTGTGATCAGCCGTCCACGAGAAGCGTGAGTGCTCAGCAGTGTATAATCTAGGATCACATGACGCGCCCGTGCCATACGACTACTTTCAACCATTGTAACTCGGAAACATATTTGTATCACCCCCCCTCACCCAATCACCAATCACGCAGTGGCCGTTGCTGCAAACGTCACTTGTCATCATCAATTTTCCCCTTTAGGTCCCACGTATGTACCACGTACCAGATACCTGGTACAGTCAGTAATTAGTGTTGGCTTGACTATTCATCCAATAGCACAGCGTTCTTATTACTGGTAGGCCCGTGGTCATAGAGTAGGTATCCTCTCCCTCCCCCATGGTCTACTCCCGACATGTACTTTAGCATGCAAAGCGTTATCCGCGCAGTACGTTGTCGACGTTGTCCGCAACCGACGATATAGGTGCGTCGTGTCCTCAAAACCCCCCTCGGCTATATCGGGATTCGAACCCAAGATAGCAGTAGCTAAAACTCTAAGCGTTGAAGTGTTCGTTGTATTCGGTTTAATCATCAAGGAATTATCTTTCGCAATGAAATAGTTCCAGAAACAAAAGTGTAGTGCTCGTAGGATACTATGCTCTCAGAAAGACTTCGGGCTAACCCGCTTCTTATTTTTACGTTGGACTGTAGTACCAAAGCAAAACAGAAAACTGGCCACACTCTTCTCCTTTGCAAGACGTATACCACAGTATTAGCCCCCCCCAAGTTATAAATATATATATATAGCTTTGGGCTGGCGTCGGTTGGCAACGACACTGTAAAGATGCCGCTCCCTACGTGAGCTAGACAACCAGGGTACCGTTTTTTTGTTTTTTTGGCGGTCGGTTGGTCACAGCTGGCGATCGAGTTGCAGATCATTTGTGCGGGGTGGAGCACCTTTACTCCGCACAAGGGGAATGATCGCATCACGTAGTGTTTATGGTAAGGCACCCACGAGGCAGTTACATAGTGCCCTTATTGCTGTCTTTGGAAATGGTCACACCGGAAAACCAATAAACTCCATTGAAGCTGTCATCCATGTGCAGGTCCGCCGCGTAAGCGGTTCTTAGTAGGATGCAGCTCACCCGTCATGCGACTCCCCGAACAATTCATGGCGCTTCGCCCTTGGTGCAAGCAATGTCTGTCTGATCGGTGAAAACCTGACGTGCTCCGTCCCGGCATTGTAGGGATGCGAGGATCTATGGTCATACGACTACGGCCATGCATGATATCGAGTACCCCCCCCGCGCCCCGAGCCGCTCTCTTGCGCGTTAGGGCAGGAAGGTGGGAAAAAAAAACGATCAAAACCTGCTTACCACTGCTCGAGTCGCTGAGCCTTCCTTGTGCCCTGCCTGCCTTCGTGCTCACTGATCCAACCAGTGTCGTGGGCAAAGTTTTCTGAGAAACGCAGACCCGTATATGCCCCTTCCCGTTTTATCCCCTGCTTCCCTCCAAATTTACTGTAGTAACGCCTCTTTGGCAAACTACATAATCAAAATACTTGTATATTTCAATTTCGTGGTTATCCTCTACGAGTGCACCAACTACTTCAGTGTAAATACACAACCTGCGCGGCCGTTTGATGGCACAGCAGTACGAGTATACCAAAGTATCAGTAGTTCCCAAGATGGCGAAACGTAAGCGGTCGCAGACCCAGGCTCACCTTCCGTGAATGGTTTCTTCATGCATAATTATTGCCGCCGCTGCTCGAACCCGCAACATGTCGCCATCGGCAATTGCACTCCCGCCAATTGCATCACTGGTGCTGTGATCATCCAGCAGTTGCGTACTTCGTTTGCCTGCACGATGCGGTTCTCCGCCGACATCTGTGAAGCCCTTTTTGTCCGCAAAGAAGATATTTTGCCCACATTTGGGCGTCAGTCCTGAGACACCGGCAAGCCTTTCGAGAGATACGGGCACCAAGAAAGGGTTTCTCTTCAAGCAGAAGCCTAGCCATGAGCGCAACACCTGTCCAAAAATATGAAGGGCCATGCACCGGTATATAAAAATGCCGCGGTTAGTGTTAAAAATAAGAGTAAGCCTCTGTGGCGAGCCACTTATTATTGTTGTACAGCAGTATTGGTAGTATTGATGGCGTACGCACAGCAGTGCGTACGTAGCTATGCGCATTCCTTTCACCGTCTGAGTTTAATCTTGAATTCAAATATTAAAATCAAATATTAAAATCAAATATTAAAATTAAATAGTTAGTATTCAGTACGAGCATGCATACACGGCCGTGCCAGATATATATACTCGTATATCGTGGTATCCTGTCCTTCCAAGTCCACCAGCCAATCGTGTCAGATAAATACCTCGTCTATCTTGGTCGCTGTTTTACTTTAGGCTCAAGGCAGAGCACGCATGCACCAGTACTCTAGCTCTACTGCCGTAAGCATGTACAGTAGCTCCGTAGGGTCGTATCATACCTTGTGGTTGTCCAAAAAGTCTAGATCGACAGGAAGTTTGAGGAGATAGTTCGTTCCTCTCCATGTGAACGGTTTGGGGTGTCCTTGGACTCTCCTCCAGCTCTGAATTGCCTCGGCCACATCCACGGTCGCTGAGCGCACGAGATCCAGGAGGCTGATTAAATCGTGGAAAGCTCCTTGATCTTTGCCGAACTTGGATCCCTGCCTTCGGATAGTTGCTTTGAGCCTAGCGATATATTCTTCTCGGAGAAGAATGGCCTTAGCAACTTCCACCTCCGCGCTCGTATCCAATAAGTCACACTCTCGAAGAGGCTGCCGAGCTCGATCTTGGGATAGCTCCCCACCATCATGTTTCATCGGATGATATTGATCTCCGACAGTGGCTGTGAGGACCCGCGGAGAGAGAGAGAGGTAGGTGCACGAGATCACAAACGAACGGCCAAATCTACTGATACAGGAGTAGTATCGGTTTTTTTTTTTTTTTTCATACTGTTAATACGGACCTAGTACAACAATTTATTTTTGTGTGTGACCTACATGTCCATCATGTACCAGAACAGCAGTAATCGTACAAGCACGACGACGGGACGGCGGGGAGATGATCAGATAGGAACGTCGAAAAGACGAAAAATACGAAACCGAAACCACGACAGTTTCAAGATTCGAAACGTCGGTATGATAGGTCGGTACGTCGGTACCGCCAGTTGCCAACAAAATCCAACAGAGTACTCGTACGTACATGATGCTTACTGACAGCAGCACTGCTGCAGTAGTAAGTATAGTACACCAGGTCCTGGTATGTGGTATAGACTATACTACCACGGTCCCGCGATTCCTTCACCCGGCGGTAGCGCACTGCACTCTACGACGTTACTGCTACCAGTGGTACATGTACAACATACAACACGCGTACGACGTACGTACCAGTTTCTTTTCTTTTCTTTTCTCGCCCCGGAGAGCGAGAGGAAACCCCTGTCCACACTTATTTCTCTAGCTTTCGTTTACCGGTTCGAAACCAGTTCGTTTCCTCCACCTTAGTCGGGTACCAGGCAACATCAGTAAAGCGTAA
The DNA here is from genome assembly GCA_031763025.1 of Macrocystis pyrifera. Classification (NCBI taxonomy): domain Eukaryota; class Phaeophyceae; order Laminariales; family Laminariaceae; genus Macrocystis; species Macrocystis pyrifera. Next base: position 15,007,247 of record JASSKH010000010.1, on the reverse strand, counting down.
TAGTAACAGCGGCAGGGACGCGTGAGATTAAATAACCATGGAGCCAAGCTGCAAGAGGTCTATATCGTCCTGCCGGTGATTTCATCTTATTGGTCATCGTACCACCAGTAGTACCCGATACCTGGTATGAAACAGTAGTACGTACGAACAGCAGCAGTAGTATATTAGTACCTGCATTTTTCATTATTATCCGAACGTCGAGGATCGCCCTGCCTGTTGTGTTCTGTGTTGCGATTCTACAAGCAGTAGTATATCTACCGATCCCGGATTGTACTTTTTGGTGGGTCTCTCTGCGCCATGTCTCTGGGTTATAATGGGCAATCGAGTTTTCGCAATCGCCAGCCTCGTAAGAAAATAACAGGAGGACCAACGCCCCAACGGGTAGGGTGGACCGTAACTGGACCAAGTCCGGGAGGAAGGCCTCATAGCCTAGGTTTTGGTTATTACGGAGGACCATAGTAAATAGGACCAAATATGGTTGGTAAAAATAGGGAAATGTATAGGTTTTGTGTGTACCGTAGGTCCTATATATTCCCTAGGTTCACCTACTATTAATAATAGGGTATCCAGAAGCAAAAATAAAATGCTGTCCCACTGGACAAAATACCAAAAAACGATACACCAGTGATCTGTTTGCCAGTTTACGGTTCGAAACATGAACATCAGCAAATCAGGGTACACCAAACCCAAGTTAGATTACGTTTTCTGTCAAGGTATACATACCATTTTCTGGGTGAAAAAACCATGTCCGTGCAAGTCACAAAAATGACAAAAAACGGTACACCAGTATATATATATATATATTTTTTTTTTGCCAATTTATACGGTACGTTTAAATAAAACGAAGGTGATCAGGGTTCACCAAACCCAAGTTAGATGACGTTTTCTGTCATGATATACCTTTTTCTGTTAAAAAACAATGTACGGTGTAGCTTGTAATTATGAACAAAAACCGCGTTCATGAATATAAGCGCCTTTTCCCGTACACGTATTCATACGAATGTTATGAGGCTTAGATTGGGTAGGCAATTGGTTAACCTTTTACCTTTAGCCCAACGGACTAAGACCTTAACAAATGGCGTCGACGGCAGACCACTGCGAAAAATAAGAGGGGGCCTGCCAGAACAGTACCACCCGCTCCGTTGTATACTCGAGAGTAGGGTCAAAAACCGACGGTGCCGAGTCGTCGGTGGCCGCAGTTGCGGCGTGTGGGGGGGGGAGTGTGCTTCTCTGAGAACACTGAGCCCCTGGTGCGCGAGACGAGTCCGGTTCCACGTATACTGGCTCTGTGTCACCATTGCCCGTAGGCAAAAAATCGCCAGAAGGTTCTCTTGCTGCGCCCGATGATCTCTGTCCTGGACCAAAGGGGGCAGGGGGCTCTGAGCCCGTTCTGCTTGACGAGAGCTGCGATTCTTCCGAATTTAACGGGTATGCTGTCCGGTTGATTTGACCGGAGGCCGTGGAGCACCACTGGCTCGACGGACAGTGCCAGGTTTTTCCTGTTCCACTGGAGCCGAAGGAGCGCTGCGCACGTGGAGTGGCGTGCGCGAAGACGAAAGAGGGCCTGCAGACCCTATAGACGTCTTCAAGAACGGTGCTCGGGTGGGGGGCAACAAAGGGTCCACCGGAGAGGGCTTCCGTCCTGTAGACCGGGTGGGGAAGGGGGACGAGGTAGCTAATCTTGTTGACTCCTCCTTAATAGGAAAAAGGGTGGAGCGGCCACCGTTATTGCGAGGAAACGCCGAGTCGAGTTTCAACCGAGATCTCGGGGTTTCGGTGTTTGCCTTCCCGCACCTCAAACCGACCGCCACCGCATGGCCGGGAGGTGTAGCAGGGGGACACCCTCGCTGAAAAAAACGACGCGACGGCGCGACACCCGTCGTGTTGTGCGGTGAGTGGTTTGGGAGAGAGGCGTTTATCGCGCCTGCTCTCGTGCCCAGGTTGAGGGGAGCGGCGTTTGAGGCGCGGGCTCCCGACGTCGGGGAAGGCGCCCGAGGGCTCCCCGGATAAAGCTGTGGAGCTGAGTCGCTGCGTCGGTCCGAAGTACGGAGTAACGCGCGCGGCGGGGGAGCGGAGTACTGAGCGAGCCTGGGACGCGAGCATCTTGTGAAATCAAGGTTTTTTTCTCCTGACAATGCTGGCGGCGGGCGGTCAGGAGAAGCCGAACCGCCGTCGACCTGTCAGTTACCGGCGCGGAAGGTGCCTGGCTGGCGTCCATTCGGGTTTCCGCCCGAGGTATGCGAGGCGCCGTAGCGAACCCCCGAGACGGGAGCCGGGGCGGAAGAGGCAGGGGCGGTCGAACCACCATGATGGCCGGGGTGAGACTGTTGGTGTCCTCGTGCCGCGTGTGTGTTGTAGCCATCACCTTGTCTGTGTTGCTGGCCCTGGCCGTGATGTTGCCCACGCGAGGGGCCGGGGCGACGCCTGTGTTTCTTCTGGTTGTATTTGTTCGGTCGTGAATTGTTCTCGCGGCGGTGTCTGACCATGCGTTCTTGCCAACGACGGAACGCCTCGCCGTCGTCGCCGAGCGTTCCGAGGTCGGGGTTCAAGATACCACTAAGGTTTAGAAAGGGGTGCCTACACTGTCGAAGAGAGTGTGTGTCTTCGTGACAGTTTAAACAGCGTCCTCGGTTTTCGCTGAGGGCGGCTGCGCGAGCGGACGATGAAAGTAGGCCGCTCCAGAGGGGAGGGTCCTCGGTCTGGATGGACATGCAAACGGCGTGAACTTCGGCATAGTGGTGTTCTTCAAGGGGCCAGCAGTTGGAAGAGGTGTCAAGCCACGGGTCGAGGCAGTCAGGGATGGATTTGTGGACATTCATCGCAAGCGGATTATTGCGCGATCCCGTCTGCCAAGAAGGCGACTGGGGAAGCGTCCGGCCCTGGCCGCGACCAATTTTGGCGGGCCGGGGCCCCGACGGGGCAGATGACCGCGCACCCGTCGAAGAAGCAGGCAAAGAAAAATATTTTTCGCCGTTGACGGCAGGTGTCTTATTATTCGCAAGAGTCTCGAAAGCTAACCACATGGCGTCCAAAGTGCCGAACGGCCTCGATACCGTAGCCAAAACTCCCGGGTACAGCGTCGGCATCAAGCTAGGGTACTGCTCGTTCACTGCCATCCGAACTACCTCCAAAACGACCTCCACCCCCGGTGCCAAAACACGCTCAGTCCCCGTTGCTGCGGACACCACCCCTCGCAATGCACGACTAAAATCGCAAAAAGGGGTCCCGTTAGCCACGCAAAAATTATGCAACTTGGTGTAGCTGGCCCCCGTGTTGGTGCGGTCAAAGTGGCTGCTCAGCAACCTCAGGAGGAGCGTGAACGCCTCCGGTCCCGACGATCCTGCTGCGAGGGCGCGCGACACCTGTCCAAAAAAATCATCCATCAAGGTAGTGAGAGGGGCGGTCGTAGGCTTGTCAGGCGTGATGGCGCGCGCGAAGGATTTCTTGAGAGGGTACTCCCAACCGGGGATCCAGTTAGTAGAACTAAGGCCTTTATGGCTGCCATCGTTGCACATCATGAGAATATCAGAGGCGGAGGCCTTTACCGAACGCATGAGTTACTGTGCGGTCTCGCAAGGGTCGATCGAGGAGGGGAAAGGCAAGACAGAAATTGTACGCCCATTGTACGTCGGCAGCGTGCTGTTTCGCGGCGGCAGCGGCGGCGGAGTCGATCGCCGAAGTTCGGTCGTGAGCAAGGTTAGATGACACAGGCAAGGCGCGGTCATCGGGCATGGTCAAACGACCAAGACGCGCGGCGGAAGAAGCAACCTCAGTCAGCGAGGGGATCACTTGCCTCTTGCTGATTGCGTGCTTCGCTGGAACGGGGGCTCTGGTGTCGCCGTCCGAGGAAGAGCTGGGGGAAGTAGCTCGACCAGAGTTGTCCCGCGGGCCGTACCGACCGTCACCCGATCGCTCCTTCCCCTTCCACCGGTTTTTTCTCCGTCCAGTCCCGTTGCGCCGAGACGAACTGCCACCCGTTTCCCCGCCCGAGCCCCGGCGGAGCCTGCCGTCCGGACCGGCCGGATCCCCTCCAACCCTCGTGCGCTGGCGGGCCTGGTCGCCGGCGCGGCTGCGAGCGCGGTCTCCAGCCACAGAGCTGTCGCCAGTTCCCCGGTGACCGCTGGAGGAGGTGGGGCGGTGTCCAGCTTCCGGGATCGAGTAAGAGAGGGGGGGGTCCTGGGGGGCAGCACGCGACCGCCGCCTGCAATGAAGCTGGTACGCGGCCGGTCTCGGCCATTGAACCGTGGTCGAAGACGCTTCATCGGCCCTCCGAAGGCTCACTACCAGAGCCATTGTGTAGGCCTGGAGCTGTTGGTCCGACCAGGAGACGTCTGACATTCCCAGCCAAGCGTCGTGGACCGAGAGGCCTTCGGCCGGCAGCTCGCGTCGGAGGCGGCGAGCTGCAGGAACCACCAGAGCCGCCTCCTCGGGGGGGAAGCACGGGTTGGGCTCGGCCGCCATGCAGGCGACATTCCCCCGCAAAAAGTTCAGATCCCCGGGACGCTTGGTCCTGCCGTCGACGCCACTTGTTAAGATCAAGGGTTGCGGGACACTTTGTATCCCTGGACAGGTCTGCCTTTTAAGTCGGTAAACATTGTACTCACATGTGTTGTTTGCTTAGCTACAAAAGAAGAGCAGTTTTTTATCCCTTTCGTGCACGCAGAGACTGAGACCAAGCTCGTGCTTCTCTGGAATACCCCTGGTTTTCCATCTAAGATACGCCTTCCAAGTACTACAAATACGTTCCCAGTGACTGAACCCAGGTAGTTACCGGGCTTTCAACCTCATACAAGACAATATCTTAACACGAACATACCAGGTACGAATAGTCAAGCGTTATACTTATATTTCGGAACAAATACCTCACGAATGCCATAAATACCAAATGAAGGACGAAACCGAGGAAAAACATTGAGAATCGGCGAACAAAACGAGAACGAAAAAAAAGCAAAAAAAAAAAGCAAAAAAAAAAAGCAAAAAATTATCGACCAAAACTCCAACAAAAAACGGAAAGTAATCAAAACTGAGCGAGATAATCGCGAAAAACGGATAAAAGCGATGAAAAAACGCAAAAATGGAGTAAACATCGTAAATTCTTCACACCTCGGATAATTTATCACTCGGATAACACTTATCTACGTTGTGGGGCCTAACACAAGAACGTGGTAACGTATTAACATAGTGTTAGCCCTCTGGAAAACCCCTGGTTTTTCCATCTAAGATACGCCTTCCAAGTACTACAAATACGTTCCCAGTGACTGAACCCAGGTAGTTACCGGGCTTTCAATCTCATACAAGACAATATCTTAACAGTTAGCATTGGAGGAGCGATCACGGTAACGCGGTAACACAAACCCACGAACGTGCACGTGCCTTAATTAACCCTTTTAGTACCGCAGTCCCGTTTTGGGGACAAATAACTTAGAACTTGACTGATTTGTCCCCGAAACGGAAATGCAGTCCTAAAAGGGAATGTTGCAGCTCGGTCTCGTCTAGCTCTGGTGGCACAGCAGTAACATTATGTTATGCCGTGTGATGAGTCCTTGAACTAAAACAGTGCATCACAGTGTTAGGTTTTGACCCAACACGTACGTTGTCACTCCAACATGCCCAAATCGATATCCGCATATTTACTAACACGATAACATAATGTTACTGCTGTCGACGCAGCGTTAGACATAACACACTACATAGTGTTATGTTACAGCGGGTGGTGCCAAGGAGGGAGGTTCATAGCGCTGCGACTGTCGCGACCAGCGCTATGGGGAGGATAATACGGCGCGAGACCACTGTCCTGATCAGGGTCACGCGTCGGGTCTATTCGATAGGCAGAGGGCAAGCTTTGGTTAGCATCCTCTGGACGGATCTTATAGGGGCAGGGAGGATCCCCGGTGTGGGAACGCCTTCGGTCTCGGGTACAGAGCCAGTAACGAGGTTCCGGGACCACCCGGTGTTTACAAAACACCACCAAGGGAAGAAAGAAAGTCAAAGCCAAGTGATCTGTGATACCTGTCCTATCGACCCCCAGCCCCTGCCTTGCCCGTCGTGCCCGTCATCATGTCTATGGTGCTTCGTTGAGTGTTCACGCTGACTGCTTGCATCTATCCCATTGCATCGATCCGCGTTCTGCGTGAGTGACCCGATCATTACTGCTTGAAGGCACTTCCTCGAACTCCCAAACAACATGTAAGCCGGCCTCAGAGATCTAACGAGAGCAGGTCCTTTTTACGGTCTGAGAGCTGTACCCTGCTGTAACAGTTACCCTTAGGAGGAGTGCTATACATAACACCCTGACATAACGTCACCATGTCCGCCAGCACTACTATTATAACACATAACATTGTGTTACAGATAACACACTAATGTAACGTAACGCAGTGGCGAGCACTACTAACACTACGTTATCTGGACCCCCCATCTGATTGCCTTAGGCCCTCGGATAACGTAACACTTAACGTACGTTAGATACGTTACAGTCTTAGCCGGCCCATACGTAACATTATGTTAGGATGTTAGCCTAAATGCATAAGTCTCTGTAACATTATCATGTTACGGTGTTACCGTCAGTAAATATCAATCCGGGTCTAACAATATGTTACTGAGTTAATTACCGTTGGGGCCGAAGTCGTTCTAACGTAATGTTACTACGTTACCCTTCGGATCTCCCCGAGATCTAACATGTGTTACCTGTGTGTTGTTAGTGGTAAAGCGGCGTGTTGGAGTAACATAACGTAGCCGTGTTATCCAATTCGCCGACATCCCAATAGGGGATACCTACCAAATATCCCCGGGGGGAGGATAGCAAGGAATCCCCGTTAAAAAACGCCTCCATATTTTAAAACCCCAAAACAGGGGATATTTAGGAGGGATCTCCGTAAAAAACTCCTCATTCTTTCTGGAAACCCCGCTAGTACGTTACCATGGCAAGTATAAAATAATACGGGGCAGTTGACGCCAGCTATCTTCTTATCAAATGGCTGAAATAACGAGAACGACGGGAGCTATCTTCCAATAAAATCGTTGTATTAACGGGAACCACGGGAACCACACGAAATCACGCCGCACACAAACTAGAAGAAGAAAGACACAGCTCGCAGCTCGCACACCCGCAGTCACGCGACGATTGACCTTCGATCTCGACATATAATCCACCCACGGTCAAAGAGACTGTGAGTACGGGCATATCCGGCTGGTCCCACATCACCCGGAGGAAATGACTCTCCCGGGTGACTATAATCTCCACTGCACCTGCCCCTCTCGGGGGTCAGGTCGGGTCAACGTGCCAAGCGCCAGAGGTAACAGCAGCCTGTTCTGATGTTGCAACAGGAACCATGGGCTAAATTGACACACGACAAGAAATTTGAACGTGGAAGACTTAGTGTGTTGAGCATAATTAAGCTTTATTATTATCATGCTTGCCATCCGACAACGTGTAGGGTTGTTCCAAAAAAGACTGAGGAACATAAAGTAGTGAACTCTCCAGAACCAAAGCGCAGCAGTTACTGTATCATACGACAAATCAAAACCGACGTGACGCACATGAAGACTACCACAACCAACATCCCTCCATCTCATCCACCAAACGACCACTCCCCTCCTTGAACAGTCCCGAACAAGCATCTACCAAAAACCCGCTGTCCATCAAAATGGTTGGTTCATTGTTCATCGATGTGGCGCACATGAAGACTACCACAACCAACATCCCTCTATCTCATCCACCAAAAACGACCACTCCCCTCCTTGAGCAGTCCCGAACAAGCATCTACCAAAAACCCGCTGTCCATCAAAATGGTTGGTTCATTAGCTTTATTTTTACCAATCCGCCAGAGGATAACAAAAAAAAGGTATGTGCGTATACGAGTATAATACCAGGTATACTATCAGTACCACCACCACAAAGGTAATGGGTACGGTTTATACAGTAATCAACCAAAGTAGTTTGCATACTACAGTATGTCATGTGTGCCAGGTATGTCAGAAGAATCGCCAACCGCACGCTCAAGTTTGGGGGGGGGGGTGTGTTTTGACTGTTCGTATGCTTCGAAGTATATGAATATGTACTTCTTGTCCTCTTGTCGATGACGGATATTCAAGTAGCATTACAACAGACAATAACTGAGGAAGCACGACGTCGTCGCGGACATGGAAGCGGTAAAGAACGTCGTTGTCCCCAGCTTGAGCGACAAGGCCGGTCACCTCGAGGCGTACTGTTAAAACAGCAAGTGCAATCCAGCCCGTTTTCGTGTTATAAATTTTCGGGTACTCGAGTGAGGGCCTGTACAGTTCCGGTAATATTCTTGCTGCATTTATTTGGGCCAAATGACACGTCCTTGTTCGACGTCTCACGGATGGTGATGCAGGCATCACGGCGGCATCAACACCAGGGAACCGCTGAGGGCTGTTTGCGCGAAAGGTGCACCCATCAAGACCATCTGCCGCGCTTTTGTCGGTAGTGGAGGCCCCGCAAGTGCCACTCGTGGCAAAGGCTTTGCTTGTTGAATCGCCGATGACCTTCAGTTTGAGCAGATAGTATGCAGAACATCAAGCTGCTCGAGATCAGGGGGGGGCAGAGGGTGGCTGTGCTATCGTCAATGCCATCTCGATTTTCGCGCGTTTGCCAGGGGGCATGAGATGACAGTGGGGGCATGGAAACACCGCCATAATCACTTTTAGCATCAGCACGAAGGTGGAAGTTGTAGTATCTGCTGTGCACCCGACGAGCTTTCTCGGGACTTTTATGCACCCGAAGGAGACGAACGCAAATTGGAAATTCAATGGGGAGTGCGAGTTGTATGCGCCCAAGACGAAATGTATCACGCGGGCTGCAATTCTGGCCCACAATGGTGGCGCACGTTGAGTGCGGGCGGTCCGAATAATACTGTTCAGATTAGACCTTATGGCGTACGATGCGTGCAGCATGTGCACTGTCTCAATAATATTCAGGGATAGATTCTGCCACGACGTGTAGGCGACGTTTTTACTCCGTTAATATTACGAGGATGGTTGTATTCTTGTGTTGGGCACTCTGTCAATCAACGTTTGGTTCACGTGTCTTGATTCTTTCGCAGTAAGAAATATAGCATATCCTGTCCTTACAAACTACATCCGACACTTACGGCCGGTGCACAGCTTCCTAGAGCGGAGTGCGTTTGAGCTATATGCGAAAACATTATTGGGTTTATGTTTCGGGGGGCTGCAGGAGCCGTGAGCGACGAAGGCTGCTTCTGCGTGTTGCCCTCAACGAGGATTCACGAGCGTAATGAAAATATGTCTAGTTTGAGAAACTACTTGATTTTTTCAATCCAAACGTTCTAGGTGCAAGAGAAGATACGAGGCGCACATCTGTGAACCCGGTGATGATTTCCCATGTGCAGGTTCTTCCGCCTGCACGTGGTTATTTCTTGACTTCACCCGGCTGGGCTACCTGCTTACTCACGGTAAGTGAGTGCTCGTGGAATTTTATCATGGGCAAAGTGAACCAGCCGGTCGCTGCAGAAAAACATCGTCTGACCTATTGAAAAGATCCAGCGGAACCTATTGAAAAGATCCAGAGGAAGGGCGAGAAGAAATAAGAGTATCTAGATAGAGAACATCAAGGCAAACGTACACATCATCTGTGCTGTGGACCAGTGTAAACAGACCCAAAAGCTGCAGTACTCTCATTGTCGGCCAGTACCCGGAAGCGAGTTTGTCTGCTACATATGTCGTAGGCCGTGTGCGTTCACAGAAAACGAAGTCAAACTACGAAATATTGCCGCTCCCAAAACATCACCAAGACCATAGCAGCACTCCGACAGTGACCAACTCGAGACAACTTGGGCAGTGAAACAAGTTCCACGCGATAGCCCACGATCGCTCGCTTCTGTAGATGTCGAGTGTGTGGAAATCGGTCACGTACAGCTCTTGCAGTCAGTACTACAAAAACACAACTTTAGATACATTGTATCTAAAGCCAACAGACGAAGCTTGTACCCACCGCTGTATGAAATAAATACTTTTTTTCGCCTATATATAGGCAAAATAAACCTTTGGTCGCTTTGCTGCCTCGTTTTTGGCGCTTCGCGCCAATTTAACTTAATCGCCGGCTCCATTAAGACCATGGGCGTGCGGCTGTATTTATTTGCTTGCCCGTAGTTGATCTGCCATAATACAATAACGATACATGTATCGGTTCATCTCGTATGATGCCAAGACCAGGTAGGTGTGTGTCCGCTTCAATGCAATTGAAAGACGAGGCGAGGCAAGTAAAGCTACGTCGATATCAGGTATTGCAAGACGGAGTATACACACATCGCGCAAGAACCATGCATACTACCTACACTACAGCTAACTGCTGCACAATACACAATCGCCGTGTAACCGAAACAAAAAACATGGGACTTTGTCGGATGGCCAACGCAACAATAAAACCGTAAAACTAGCTGCCTGTTGTATCCGAGAAACGGACTCGACGTACTCGTACGTACCTGGTAGTACGATACCAGTACCAGTTACTGCCGTCTCGATATATGTAGGTTTGCAATGCTTCAAGTATAATTATAAAAATGGCAGCGTGGCAGCAGAGGTACTAGTTGAGTTTTCGACGCGAATCGAAGTAAGTGCAAGGCGTTCCCTGGCACATCTTATGATAACGGCAGCTGAGGAACTACATGATCTACTGTAGATAGATCAGATGGATCATCATCTGTCCGAGGCGTGAAGTAGTATATATATATATGTATCCTCCGCGTACCTGAGAAAATATAGTGTCCCGCACTGCTGCCATACTTCGTATCAGTATTGGAAACAGCAGGGGCCTAGTAAACGGAAACCAAACGAGCGCAACGTGCCTCCGACTTCTAGCGTTTGCTCAAAAGTAGACCACGGTTATCAACTCAGGCTCGCCTAGACTTCCGTTTACCTTGATTGACAGTGTAGCTCTACCAGGTAGCAGGCACTAACCATACAAGGCTTGTTCAGTCACTCTTCTGTGCGCAATCAAATCACAGCGTTGAAAGGTTTTCTGATGGCAACATGGGACAGTTTCAGACAAGAGTAATCGTCGGCCTGCGTGGCCAGGAACAGGTTCGTCTGTGCATTACACTCCGTCTGCAGGAGTTGCGTCATCACAAACACCAAATCAAAGCAGTACGAATATGCGTAATAAACACGTTGACCATTAATATGAAAACTGCAGGTACCAAATACCTTTCTCTTTTTCCGAAAGTGACGTGACCCTGGATGATACCGGTTTTCCCACTAAGCAGACAAATTATTTTGAAGAAAATGACAAGTAGGAAAAATGTGGGCACCAAACACATTATCTGCACACAGCAGTATAACTCATCTGGTTACACCAAACATCACCCACGTTATTCAGCTTTATCGCTATGATAGTGCTCAATGTGCGTGGTCAACTACCGTACAACAAGAGGGGGTCCAGAGAGGAAAAACCGGACTCCATCTCACGTGTCCAGCACTCTACCGGTAAATTACTCAATTACCACAGGAGCGTCACCGACACGAAGCGTACAGCTTCAAGGCGTGCAAAAGCTCTCCCCCGAGCAGACCTCACTAGTTGCCGGCTTCGAGCTTTTCACGGTACTCAGCCATGAGGGTTTGCTGGATGTCCCTGGTCAACCACGGAAGCATCGTACGAGAACGGCAAAAAACAACATAGGATGCGCTGTCAGCGTAACAGAGCAACAGCGAGCTGATGAACTGCGATAATCCTGCACAAGCGAAAAACAGGTAGGCCAGCAATGGTGGCCGATCCCGTGCGCATTTTCGCAACATGTTGAAAAAATCAATATGAATAGTAGCTTGGTGATGCCGCGACTACCTGGTCGGCACGGGAGTTGTGGTCGGGTCACAAGATGGTGGAAAAACTGAAGTCGCCTTTGATCTTGGCTGAGGGCTATACCGCAAGCCCCACTTCATTCCATGACCATGCAATCGTGTGCGGTACCTACTGCGATGGAGAGAGACGTCCGCTTTTCTTCTTAACAGTTGCACGCTGCTACATTCTGCAACCACACGCAATTGGGGCAACCGTAAAATAGGATCTGAAGAATCGTGTTCGCAGAAAAAAAAAAAAACGCCTCCGCATGGCTTGTCGTTATGAATGAACAGGCAATAATGTTCACCTGTTGACGGGGTTGTGTTCTTTGTACTCCATCGTAAACTCTCCTTTTCCTTGTGTTGATGATCGCAGGTCTGTCGAGTACCCAAACATCTGGCACACGGAACAAAAATGTGACGTGAACGTGTTACAATTACTGCCACTCGAGCCGGCTTTTCAAATGCTGGCACATGTGCACCATCGCCGATATCCAGGCAAAGCACAACGGGGGAAACATCCCAACAGCTTGTCTACTGTGAAATCGCAAACCTCGCTTTTGAAGGGGATGGATGTCATCCAACCGATATCGCGGGAACTCATAATTACTTCCGAGCTCCTGTGATTTATAATAATATACCAGGTATGTTGTTCGAAGCTGTATACCTTTTCCGGCTGTGCAGCGCGAAAGCCAGCCTGTCGAAGTACCAGTAAATCACTGCCCTTACCTTGGACTCAGAGTACAGTAGCCTAGACCTCACTCACCTGGGCCAAAGGAACATCTGCCTGGACAACGCAACCAGAGCCGTCATCACTCATGTCGGTGTTCTGAATTATTCCTGTCCGTCTGTTGATGCCCCCGATCACTGATCCTTGGAATTCATTCGGCGCCATGACCTGACAGCATACGGAGCGAAGCGATCGCAACTTCAAGACGAAGGAGGAAGTATTTGGGTTGTCCATACGCGGAGACCTCGCGGCTGCTTCGACCCGGTACACATTGCGCAAGCAACCATCATCAGTCTGCCAAGCCACTATAAATAGTGATGCGTCTGGCTTGTGATGAAGCGCAGCAAGAAGCTTGATAGGCTGGCTGTGTGCAAGGTACAGGTATTATGGCATGACCTCCGCTATGTTGTCTTCCGACCAGTCAGGCGCAGCCTGTCGGTGGCAGGGGTATGACTGCTCTAGCCGCCGCCGTCCCTCTAGTCTCGATAACGGAGTCCGCGCTTCACCACAAAAACACATGTCACGCAATGGGCATACTGTGTTGTCTCAACGCACGTGCCGTACACCTACACCATCCCACCCTATTTACTACGAGTACAACATTTGTTGTTTGGGACTCATCAAGTTTTAGTGCCGTTCGCGGAAGAGCACGGGCTGCACGTGGAAACTGCAGCATGTTGACCACGCAAAATCGAACGAGTAGAACTCGTCTGAAGAACAATTGACGTAATAGTGTGGTTGCTCTTACCTCAACGGACATAACGGGTTCCAAAACCTGTGCTCCAGCCTTCATGATAGCCTCTCGGACCGCGCTCAACGCCGCAAAGCGAAATGCCATGTCACTGGAATCTACCGTGTGCGTCTGTCCGTCTTCGAGTACAACCCGCACCCCCCTGAACCGGATGGCCAATCAAAGCCCCTTTTTCCATCGCGTCCCTTCCTCCTAAGGGAATTCATGAACAGGCACACAACGTGGACAGGAAAACATCGCATGAGCATAGAAAGGATCTTCGTATCCCTGTCGCCTTAGATGTATGGTTTTCGCGGCAAGTCTGTAAATGTGTATCCGGTGTCTCTTGTGGATCGTCTTGCGTACATGACGGCGCTTTGGTCTGTTATTCACATAATGATTTCGGCGCGACTACTTAATCGCCGACAGCTCTTGCTGGCTCACTGAAGCCACAGCAACGAGCGAGAACCCTCGTCAATCAAATCAATCTCCCTGCGGTATGGGAGTGTTTGGGCTAACGTCCCAAAATAGCACTTTGTCGTATCATACTCAGTAGGAGTCTCGCCAAATATACGGCAGACGCTATAATTGCAACATTGCGGTAAGGAGGAAGACCGTTGAGTTTGCACAGAGTAGGGTGCGATCGTTTTCTAGAGCTCGGTTTCTCCAGAACGGGGAGGAGGTCGACAAAAACGAACAGCAGCATCAAGGTGTTTTAGGAAAGATCTGGTCGGGAGCCTTCCCAAAATGTAATGTTCGACTTTAGCGACCTTACCGATTTCGAGAAAACTATCGAAAGCGCTGAAAAACGATCGATATCACCTACCCTGTGTGAACTCAACGGTCTTACTCCTTACCAGGTAGTCTTCACGGTACTCAGTTTAAGAAGCTCAAGCGTCTCTTTCTGGGTGGTACGCTTGGCACATACGGGATCCTTGGTCCAAAATGATCACAGTCACGCCATAGATAGATGCAGCAAGCGAGGCAGACCTCTTCAAGATTAAGCCATTAAAATGTCCAACAACCACAAAGCATTCATGAGCGCATCATGTCGCTATACCGTATTGAGGCGGGATACGATTTCGACAGCAGACTCGTGTTGAGACACTGTGGTCGCCTCTTGACTATGAACGCCAGGGCATGGTACCACGAGTACAGCTGCCCACGTCTATGTGACAAAATCGTACAATTGTTGACGTAGAGCGGAGCCGAGTACGTCAGCGGGCTTCACGAATAGCTCGGCGAGTGGTGTCACAACATAGGCGTTGGCAATGATTTCGGACGTGTAGCTGCGTGGCTGCCGGTAGGTAGTACTGTCGGTGGAGAAGATCTCCACACGTTCGGCAGAAACTAACAAGTTCGAGACACAGGTACGTACAAGAGGGGAGTTTGCGTGCATACATCCAGCACGTCCACTGGAAGCTTTGCCATGCGGGGGGTCAGGACTCAGGCAGTTCCACCCGCTACGATACCAGTTCTGCCAAACACGAATGCTCAACAGCGCAACCCTTATTTACATCGCCTGCAGCATTCGATTTCGGACAGTGTCCTGCAGATATCTCACTCAGTGCCCGGCACTCACCCTTTTCCACCGAGGATATGTACTCGGGTGGAATGTTTGCCCCGACGACTCGATTTTTGAATTCGAACTGTACAAGCTCGTTGTTGTCATCTCGGGTGTCCTCAGGAATGGGTTCGATGAACCCCATGACGCGCGCGAACTGGCCTGATCCTCCCGTCTGCTTCTTGTGCAGATAGTTGAACGACACTTTCTTGGTGATGGTTTCTCTGTAGTTCACCTGCGGTTGTCCCACGATGGTCTCGACATCGTACTCACGCCTGGCTCAGCAGGCGACAGACGATAGGGTCGGAAGGTAGGGTCCCCGACTAAGGACTTCGCGCAACGATAGCGTGTGGCACATTATTGGACCAATGTACCTCAACAAATAGGTCGGTTGAAGACGACTCTGCCATGTCGGGCAAACGTGTCAAAATAATACAGCGTCGGGATATCCACCCACCTTTTCACGAGGGCCCCTGTGCACTTGATCCCACACAAGCGAAATAGAGTCTACTGGTACTATACTACGCGCCTTGACTTGTGCGTAGGTCGTCTGTCCTAATGCACACCTGCCAACGCTATCTCCTCGGCTCCGAAACCGAACAGTGGCACCGCTACCGCGTAATAAGGCTTGAAAGTTGCCACGAGCTGAATCCAGCAAGATGCATAACATTTCACTTTCGGGCTCTCGAACAAATATTGTTAATACGTTGAATTTCCCGACATTAAACATATCTACATGACAGCATCAACAAGGGGAACGCATCGGTGAAAAGTATTTGCAAATTAGAGCTGATCGTATGGGCAGTTGTTTGAACCTTAAGATTACTTGAGCAGGCGGGTATCCAAATAATAAAGAAAATTCAGGTCTTTAGACATGAATCAGGGTATTTTCGGCCTTTTAGTGACCAAAGGACATGTGCTGTTGGACTCGTCATATCACGGCACCAACACACTTGGTAATCGTCTTGGTTGGCATTCGATGTGATTCAGAAAACAACCTGGCATATTAAGTCTATTTTAGGCCTGTTTTCGTTTCATTTGCGGTCTATTCTAGACCAAAACTGATCATTTTCCTACACGTGATATGGAAATATTTTTGTGGCACGAAAATCATTTTTGCGCCATGGTTTTGAGAGTTGGGATACAATATTTGGCTTGGTTATTCTTCATGGCATGAAAAAATAAGGCCTAATCCTCTCTTTTTTTCGTTTTCCTTTTTCGTGCACCAGGTAAGGTCAAAGTTGCCGAAAATGTCTAAAAATCGTAAAATTGCGCCTCAACAACAAAAAAAGAAGAGAAGAAAGATCAGCCATCAGATTTTATCTACATTTCCATGAAAACAACCATGTCAAATTTCATTCTTCACCTCTCAAAAAATCATGGCGCAAAGTTTCGAGGGCGAAATGCTCGCCTGTCGCTGGAACCAGCCAGGATCTCGCATGTACAACATTATTATTATTATTATTATTATTATTATTATTATTATTATTATTGTCATTAGCGGGCTTTCATGTATCTTATTCCGCACCGCGTAGCCAAGGCCCCTCTACCGTAAATAATAGGGGCTTCACCCACCTCAATCGTTCCACGTACACTTCTAGGTGAAGCTCCCCCATACCGCTGACGATAGTTTGCTTACTCTCCTCGTCTGTGTGTACTCGTAGAGTGGGATCCTCCTTGGTGAATCGTGCCAGAGCCTACAAACGAAAACATGTACAGTCGGGACGAGGGGCGGCGGCGCAGGTCTAGTCGGTATGGATAACATGGTAGTTGGTCACTAGAATAAACGAAAAGGCAGGTTCGCATATTTGTCACCTTGCTGAACTTGTCGGCAACGTCGGTCCCCCCGCCCTTCTTGCTCTTCTTGGGGGTGATGGCCAGCGACATTACCGGTTCCGGCACAAACATTGAAGTCATCGCCAATTTCGTCCTGCCAACGAAACAAGAGAATCATGGGCGGTCTAAAGTGCTCTCGTTCATCATGAAAATCTGATTGGTGCAACCGTTTGCGCAAACGCACATATAATACGCATGATAACTTCGTTTCGAATGCCACGATTTGTAACGTCGGTATTCTGCTGGATTATTGGTCGCGAAGGAGGGTCAGTGCTGGGATCTGACACGTCGATGACCAAACTTCGATAAACACCGTATGGTATCAAGTATACCAAAGTAGCAAAGGGAAAGCGCGTTTAGAAAAATACGATTTTTTGTACCAGGTAACTGATTCGCAAACTGCCACAGATGCTCGCGAGCATGTCATGTACGTTCCTGTTGCCTCGCCGAGCGCTATGTTTAGGTAGATGGTGCGAACAGGTGAATTGCAGCACGAAAAGCTTTACTACACTTTCATCGTTTATTCCAAGGCCGCTGGCGAGCGCTCTCGGCATTATTCTGAAAACAACGTTAAGGGCCAGGCTGCATGTAGAAAAAAGAAAAGCCGGACTACCTTCCGTCTGTGAAGGTGTCCATAGACGAGCAGTCGACGCCAAACATTGCCACCACGTCTCCTGCCGCCATTGACTCGACATCCTATGTTCGATAGAAAACAGCGGCGGCAGGTTAAAAGGGTGAAAAGTGGATACAACAAGAAGACGATACAATTTCGACAAGACTCACGACATGCGAGGTGCATCGCGTGACGGAAACCCGTTTCCATCTAGCGAGTTCACCGCCTTGACATATCAATTGGGGCTCAAGCTATGCCGCCAGGTGCAAGACGATATCGTGGATAGGAGTTGGTATTACTCCAGATGGCCTTCGACTACGCTCTACATCATGTGAATGACGTACCTCCATTTCTGCCGAGTGCATACGCACAAGGCGCGGCACCTTGAGCTTTTTCCCGCTGTTGAGGTTAAACAGCATGTCTCCCTTCGTGATGGTTCCCTGGTCAACACCATAATAACACATGGAGGCAAGGGGCAGGGTTGGCCCAGTCCAGGCTCTGATCGAGAGAGAACACCAGGCACAGATTTGCACCATGACCCACACCATCATATAATCGCATCACATTACACACTGGGCAGGCACTCACAGAAAGCCCTTCCTTCCAATACGTAAGCCTGCCCAGTACGCGCAGCAGCCGTGCCCACCTGATAGATTCGCATGTACGTGAGTTGACCGAATTTCCCTTCTTCCAACTTGAAAGCCAAGGCTAGGGTTGGTGCGTCTGGGCAGCACTCGACGAGCACCTGGCAAAGAAATATCCCAAGACGCGTGGGGCAGAGGCGAAGGTATGGGTCATGCAGAAGAATCGCACTCCACGCCAGAATGCGGAAGCGCAAATCAACCGCAACAACCGCAACACATGTGCGCTTTGTTTGAAAGTTGAATATTGGGAGAGCGCGTACCTTTTCCTCTTCCTTGGCCGTGTCCAATGCGTAGTTGGACACCTCCAAAGGGTTCGGCAGGTAGTCAATCACGCCATCAAGCAGCAATTGCACTCCCTGGCGGCCATGGCAACAAAGAGTACACCGGCGATTCGAAACGGGCAGAGAACATGGGAATGCGAAAGCGACGGCAAGTGTGGAACTCCTTTTTTAAACTTTATCGTGCTGTGATAAACTGCATCAACTACTGCAATAACCTCATGGCAATGTGTTTGTTGGGCAAGGGCTCTGTTCCCGTCGTCGCTGGATATAAAAGTCTGAGATTGCATGATTCGCCGGCGACGCTGGGATATTTCTGACTAAAGACTACAATCGTTGCATTCGTTATGTTTCGATAATCGATCTTACTTTCCGGCTCATCTCGCACATTTTTTTCACGCTCGGCAACCTTCTGGACACGTCGTGGTCACAGGTGTCTCCATTCCCCCTCTCGGCATGTGCGTGCCTTGGTTATACCACCCGTAGGGTTCAGCGCTCCCACTGCTAGTCGGTTTTAGCTCAAGCTTTATTTTTACCAATCCGCCGGAGGATAAAAACAAAAAGATTAATAGCTCGTCGGTTTCATCAAATGTAGCCAATTTGTGCTATCGCGCTTTCAGCAGCCGAAGAACAATGTGGTATCACCAATACTCGACCCCCCGAACTTCAGCCAGCAAGAGAACTATTAATAGTCCATCGGCTATAATACCCAACTGCGACATGGTGGAACCAGGCTCGCGCTGCACCCTCCTAGGCGTTCTGAGGAATTGCTGCCCTAGGAAGATTTAGTGGTGGGTTAAAGAGCCCCAAGGTGAAGTCAACATAATCCGATTACAGCGTTTTTCGGTTCGAACATAAGTCACCATAGACCGCCCAATGAGATTTGCGTGTTGTGATCAGTGGTGATGTTGAATTGAAGAGTTGCTGACCTTGTTCTTGTAAGCCGAGCCCATGAACACTGGAACGAAGTTGAGGGAAACAGTCGCTCGTCGTATAGACGCTTTCAGCATCATGTCGTCCACCTGGCAGGGAAAAACAGACGGGGGACGAAGTTGGTACGTATGACACGGATGCATCTTTGTGAGGCATGTTGCCATCAAATCGCCACATTGTGGCTCCAGAAAATTACGTTAATAAGCTACTTTGCAAGGTATTTAAGCGCTGCAATTTCGCTCAATCGTTCACTCAAGAAGACGGCAAGGTTAGCATTCATCACAAATAAATTCAGACCGTGGACACTCGCATCCTGCATTGCCTTAACGACTTATATTTACTCCGGCTAAATACGCAAATCAATTATAAACAGATGATTGCCCTAACCTAGCGTGTTCACGTTCATCACCTACTGGCACGAAAACTTCAGCAGGGGGCTGCAGTGATCGCAACCTCATGCCTCTTTCTACCTTGGTGGCGTTATGTACTACAGTAATTTGAAGCTTTTCTTTGGAAAATAGATGCCGACGAACACTTTCCTGGACCCTATCTTGCGACAGCACGGTCTGCCTGTTTCATTGTTGCGATGTCTAACCGTGGTCAGTACATGTACATACTTTCCCTGACCTACTGTAGGTGTACTTATACTCGTACGACGTCATCGTTGACCGGCACATCACCTATTTCTCGACCCATCGCGAGGAAATTGTACTTGATTTCCACGACACAACACGTGACGGCACTACGTGGGGAATGACAATACCATTGAACGGGACGTGATGCAGGAACGCGGCGATATGTAGGTCCATCATGCGTAGTCGTGTTCCCAATTATCAGTCCTAGTGTAGCGAAGACTTCAGGAGGACCGCGGGTGACACAACAAGCGACACACCAAGACATGCTGAGACGATGTGACAGAGGCAGCGAAGAACGCAAGTCACGCGTGGAAGGTGCCCACGAACCTCGAGGGGTGTGAGATCCCCACAGCTGCAGACCGATTAATCATTCACAAGCAGATATTATGGGAGGGTACGTGATCTCACCATAATTCGATACGCTTTCTCTCCACCTTGCGCTTCGATTCAATAGTACATACCAGGTACCTGGGATGCCATATCCACAGTGGTCGATCGAATCAGAGGCTATCGTGTCACGATAATGCACCTGTTCTGGATGAACACGTAGCTATCCATAAAGTAATTGCAACAAACCGGTACTATTGATTTAAGGGTCGGCAACACTTACCTCCTCTTCCATGAGGAACAGTTCGGCCACTTCCTCGTCCAAATCCGCCATCATTTCGACAAGCAGCGCCCTTGCTGCTGCGGTTTCAGCCTGATGTGGACAAGCGAGCGGAGTAGCGAGAATGGAGTAGAGCACAAGTGCAGAGGACATCAAAAATGGACAATAACCCAAGAGGATTGTCCGCTTGGCATCTGAGAACATCTGAGAGGACAGTCCAAATACAACCATTGTCACCTTGGCAGTGCCACTCATGCGCTCATGCCTCAATGTTAATAAACGGCTATACCATTCCAGGTGCGTAACCTGCTCGGGCAGCCGCAAGGATACTGACTAACGGTGCGTACGTACAGCGTACTGATATTTCAATTGAGGGTGGATGTTACTTGGGTCCAGGCATGTGTCTGAAATAGTTTGCTCAAGCTGCGATTTAGCGCAGGGATGTTGTATGGGCTATGAGAACGGCCTACATACAATACGCAACTTGGGGGCAAGGGAGGAAGACCCGTAGAGCATGCCCAGATTGCCCCCGAACGCCGATAGGGCACCAACCCTGCGGTTTCTCTGTACCAACCGTTCGGCAATAAGCCTCCTTCTTGAACATTCACTCACTGGTACAGTAGTTATCCAGTATATACTTAAACATCCTTCGTGCCACCAACGGTCGATGAGTGTTTGTTACTTATGGTCCTGTTATCTTCGTCGTCAACAGCGCAGCCGATCGCTGCCGGCAAGAGATGCGAATAATTATGGGGTGTAAGTACCTTCATGCCTTCAGGCATCTCGATTTCCTCAACATTTTCTCCTTTCACGCCCGAAAATCCGAAAGCCCTCCCGCACACCACATCCACAACTCCGGAGTGGCTGTCCTCCAGGCCAATGGGTAGTTGAACAGCAGCGGTGTTCAGCTGGAAGGGAGGAGATACACATGTTTAAATCCGGTATAATAACGACGGGTATCAGTAACGACAGTGATGCGTATGGCAATGTCGAGGAACGGTGGCAACATGACTACCTCCGAACATGGAGTGTAAAGAGCATGAGCGGGAGCAGGCATGTGTTCAAGACGGGGCAATAGACAGCACGGAAAGATATGGCCGCTCTTACCTTGAGTTGGCTGCGCATATCGTTGATGACTCGCTGTGGATTTGCTCCAGCTCGGTCCAGCTTGTTGACGAACGCTATCCGAGGCACTGAATATCGTTTCATCTGGCGGTCAACGGTAAGGGACTGCGACTGCACCCCGGACACGCCGCAAAGAACTAACACGGCGCCATCGAGGACACGAAGAGCACGTTCAACCTGATGGGGAGATGAGCAAAGTTTCATACGAGAGTGCTTGCCGAGGGCAACGTATCACAATACTTCGAGCAGAAGTAGAACGCAGGACCGCATAGCTGGATGGAGGCCCCGGCGACAAAGCAAGCAACAGGGGCAGACATCCTCCCCAATACTGGTATACCAGGCAATACGGTACACTAAACTTCGATCGCCCTTCCTGGTCATCTTTCCGAAAAGAAATCAAGGCGTGCGCGGAATACATGTTGAGAACATGATCCAAACTATCACCGTGACTGGCCGCACCAACCCAGCGAGGATCACATCACAGGACAGCAGTGTGCATCTGGGGGCGGGTGGTCTGTCTACGAGTGATGCTGGCGTTTGAACAATTTACACTGGGCTTGGACTTCACGCTTTGATCACAGGGCAGTAGTGGTGATTTTGCTGGCTTCCTGTCAGGTAAACGGATAACCGTGCGTTATCTTCGCGATAAATCAGGGATCTCTTGACAGACCACACCTCTATGGTGAAGTCGACGTGCCCTGGTGTGTCGATGATGTTGATGTGATGTCCATCCCAAGAACAGAAGGTAGCCGCGGACTGAATCGTGATACCTTTTTCTCTTTCAAGCTCCATTGAGTCCATCTTCGCGCCCACTCCATCCTTCGTGAGAAACATGACCGTTAAGCACAACGAAACGTCACTCGAATGTACAAGGTCGCATGTATAACTACTGTAACACTTACTATGTAACAAAACAAACAAAATACGAAGATATCGTCGGGATGCCTGTCAATGACACCGATATAAATTTCACATTTAAGCAATAACATTTGAGATATTAAGGGTATAGTTGTGGCTAGGAACTCGCGCAGCAGGATATTTGTAACTGTCCTCAACTTGTGTTTGTTGGGTGTTAATGAAAAACAAAAGACAAACAAATAATTGCAGCAAACTTACTGGATACGAAAAGCAGGACATGCAGCATCTACAGTACATGAGCACTAGTACGCCGATCACGCCCTACCCCACTGGCCGCCGTTGAGCTGTACGCCAGTGAGCGGTCACCGTTAGCCGTCCTGCGCTTCGGCGAACAGCTGCACCGTTCTCGGCCGGCTACACCTCCAGAAAGCTCCTTCGCTGTACTAGTACTCAGTACTCGAGTTTAGTACTCGAGTTTAGGGACTCTTGAGTATCCAACCAAGTGAAAAGTTTCTTCGGAGGTGGAGATTTCTGCGGAAGGTATCGCACAACAGCAAGCATACGAGAGACCAGCAGAGCACGGCAGGTACAGCCCAGCCAGCCGTTCCCATCCGTGACACTGGGTGCGCACAGCCTCGGCGGCGGCTGTCTCGCCGCGTGGTGCTATCTTTGTGGGTCCGCTGCTGTGCTCTCTGTCTGCGCTGATGCGATAGCGATCAACTGGTGCTGTGAAAAAAAGAGTCAAGTATTTGGTGGCAGATGTGTGACCTTATTCCGCTGTGAATCTATGGAAATCATCGTGGTCGTAAGTAGATCTGGCTGACAACGATTTTCAAGGGGGCTGCTAAAAAAAGCGCCGTTGAAATTAGAAAAACTCGCATACACACAACTGACACTTTAGACGTTTTATTAGTAGTCTTTCAGTTCTGATGTCTCCTACCCGGTACGTTGGCATTTCATTTGCATACAATGCTCCAATGGCGACTATTTAATTTTTTTCTGTGTCACACTCTGACGACATAATTCGTATCTATCTATCGTAGGATGAAGAATCAGGACGGGCGGACACTGGGGGTGCTGATGCCGTTGGGTAGGAACAGCCTAGGGTTTTCATGGCTTACTGGCAGGACGGTATTGATGGCAAGGACGGGACGGTAAAACCGTCGACAAATGGTACCGTGGTCCCGTCCCGTCCCGTCGCCAATTTCACCTACCGTTGACTCATACCGTCCCGTCCCGTCGAGAAAATCTGCCCTTACCGTCCCGTTCCGCCGTCAAAAACTACCCCTGCCGTCCCGTCCCGCCTTCAAAACCTGCCCCTACCGTTCCGTCTCGCCAATGCCGTCCATACTTCCCGTCAAGACACCATGAGTACTACAGTTAGGCGTGGGAATGGATTCGTTTTAGTACGGAAAAAACAAAGAATTTCCCATGGTCGAGATCTGGGGGGAAAAAATGTTAAGAAATTAACCAATCCGTGATAAGGGGAAAAAAATCTTTGCCACCAAAAAATCCGTTCGATAGAGTGTTAGCACAAAACGAAAAATTAATAGGGTTTGTTCGTCGGTAAACTTATCCGAAAAGCAAGTCTCTCCGGATTGCGCTTTGTCAAGTTTTGAATATTGGTATGAATTTAAGACCTTCTCGGAAAACGAACCGATGGGTGGCGATGTGCAATAACTTGCACGTGGTTTGCTGTACCAATCTCGTATACGCTAAGCGCTGCACACCCGAACCAAACAACGTTGCTGCCGGTGTTGTGGTGTTTCTCAGTGCGTGAGGTGAGGTGATAGGCAGCACTGCGGCGAGCCCTCCAAAGGCACCGCGCCGAACCCGACATGAGCACCGCAAAGCAACAGAGAACAGTAAACCTTCTGGCGGCCTGCGTTCCATCGCTTCCCCGTGCCCTGCCGCTCTCCCAATACGCAGCAGCAAGGAACGAAAACAAGCAGTCAGAAACGACACAGCAAGATGCTGTACCTGCTGTATGTACGTGTGTACTCGTACTTTTACCCCAAGTAGCTTTTGTGGTACCAAGATTCCAGGTACCGGTATATGATCACGATAGAAGAGCGCGGCTTCGGACACACTACACACGAGAAAACGAGACGGAACGACAAGCGTCTTTGATCCTCAGAGCAACTGTACCCGGCGACCACAGCTGGCCCGGTTTCGCCGGTCTCGCCGGAGCCGGCCGACGAAGGGTTCTCCGGCAGCCACATCTCTGCACACAGCTAGCTGCTGCTGCTACGGATCTAAGCCTTGTAAACAGCAAGGTCAACCAACAAAAAAGGCGCAAAAGCGCAGGGAATCCGTCATCAACACATCACCAGCCCTGTCCCCCACCGTGACATATGTATAGCTAGACCGCACGCCTATGCCATCTCGACTTGTGCCGTTTCACACGAAAGTCAGGCGATATCGCGAGGCAACGACGCAAGCGCGTGTGGCCAGATGGTCAGCTCCATTTTGCCGCGCCTACGCAGCATTCGTCGGGTGTGCTCGACCAACCACAGAGGTTCGGGGAGATGTAGACCAACCGTCAAACGTGGTCGTTGTCTATTTCGGCTCTACGTATATTTTTCTGGCTCTACGATATTTTGCCCTTCAAATTTACATAAGGGCCCATCTTATCGAGGACTTTTGGTTCTTTCACTTTGATTTGATTTTTTTTTTTCTAATTTAATTTGCATCTGATTGGCCGATGGCCAAAGAATGACCAGGCAGGATTCAAAGGGGCAAATTAAAATAAAACAATTTGAGTGAAAAGTTTTTAGGGACTTTTTTCGTGTGACCTTTTTATTTTCAATTTCGAATTTGGGAGTTGATCAGCCTTGATGTAGCATGTTCATGGTGGGTCAACACCCTGCTGGAGTCTGGGGTGATTCTTGGCCGCTTCGGTGACCACGGTCGAGGCGATAAAACCCGAACCTCAACGACAGGCGACCGGAGCAATAGCCGCGCCCACGGCCACAGACCATAGCACATCGTACCCCGGCGGTGGCGCCTCAAAATAAATCATGGCGGCCGCAAGCCCGTTTTTTCGGCCTGCTCGATCGGCCAACCATCACGAAAACCGAGTAAACAAGCAAAAAAACAGAGGATACGCTCGAGACTTCGATAGCTGCACCACCGTTGCTGTTCCGCACGTGGCGCCTGAGGGTCCCCTCCGCCCACCCAAGACACCCTGAGAGTGATAGCTTCCTATCCTGCGCCACCAAAAAGAAAAAAAAAACTGGCGACGGCGCGCACTCGACAACGCAAACCTTCGCTCTCGTCTACGCTCGTGACTGTTTGTCGGCTGGGCGTTGTGTGACGCGCTGCATTATTCCAGGTTGTTTCGATTTCCTTTTTGAGTGACAATGAATGCGCCGTTCCTCGATAGGATACAAACACGTTTTGTTTTCGAAATCAAACCAAAATTCATTGACATTGAAATTTTATTTCCAAATAACGAAATTTAGTGATCCCCATTAAGATGGGCTCTAAAGGCTCGTCATCTTAAAGAAGACCGCAATAAACCCAATTAGGAAAAAATAAATCGAATTTGAATTTGATTTTATGAAAAATAAGAGTTTGAGTCCTATCGGGAAACGGCTAATTAATTGTCAAACAAAAAAGAAATCGGAATAGCCTGGAATAACGCAACGTCACACAACGCCTAGCCGACAAACAGCGACGAGCGTAGACGAGAGCGAAGGCTTGCGTTGTAACATGCGCGCCGCCGCCAGCCTCTTTTTCTTTTTGGTGGCGCAGGAAGGGAAGCTATCACTCTAAGGGTCTCTTGGGTGGGCGGAGAGAGCCCTCAAGCGCCACGCGCGGAACACCAACGGTGATGCAGTTATCAAGGTCTCGAGCGTGTCCTCTGTTTGTTTGCTCGTTTGCTCGGTTTTCGAGATGGTCGGCCCATCGAGCAGGCCGAAAATTTGGGCTCGCGGCCGCCGTGGTTTTTTAGAGGCGCCACCGCCGGGGTACGATGTGCTATGGCCTGTGGGCGTGGGCGCGGCTATTGCTCCGGTCGCCTCTCGTTGAGGTTCGCGTTGTATCGCCTCGGTCGTGGTCACCGAAGCGGCCAAGAATCGCCCCAGAACCACCGGGGGAGTTGACCCACCATTAACATGCCACATCAAGGCGGGTCAACTCCCAAATTGAAAATTGAAAAAATACATATCACACAAAAAAGTCTCAAAAGACTGTTCACTGAAATTGATTTTTTCAAGTTGATTTCAGAATGCCTGCTTGGTGATTCACTCTTCGGCCAATCAGACGCAAATTAAATTAGAAAAAAAGAACAAAAAAAGTCCTCGATAAGATGGGTCCTAATTCGGCGTATTTGAGTAAACTTGGAAACTGTCATTTGCTATCAGTCGGTAACGGGGGAGTACAAGTGGTCGTTATAGTCAAATTTTCACAAACCGCTAACACTGTGATGATGCTGCCTCTCAAAAAATAAAATAAAAAGCAGTGCGAAAAAGGCTGAGCTGCGAGCTGAAAAAAACTCAGCCTTTTTCGCACGAAACGTGCTGCTGGGCGGCGCACAACCAAGCCCAGAGCGTAGAGCAGCAGCGCAGACACGGACGCGCGAGCGTGAACAAATCGCACGTTTCTGGTGGCCCCTTGGGATTGGCGGCCGGCAGCACGAGAATGCTGCCCCCCCTGTGAAACACATCGTGTACAAATCAAGTCGCATGCTATGTGGTCCTGGTTTACTGCTGTTGGGCACATGTAAGCAAGAAGAACATACCCACACACAGCATCGAAAATCGGCTGCGTGTTGCTATACTGCACTTCGCCGCGACCGGGATTTCGACGGCGATGCCCGCACCTCCGTGGAAGCGCGCCCCACCTCCAGCTCACGGCCAAGTCGTTGCTGTGCGTGCAGCTAGGCTTGAGCCTTGTGGCCAAGGCTGCATTCATCACGTGCATGAAG
The DNA here is from genome assembly GCA_031763025.1 of Macrocystis pyrifera. Taxonomy (NCBI): domain Eukaryota; class Phaeophyceae; order Laminariales; family Laminariaceae; genus Macrocystis; species Macrocystis pyrifera. The sequence goes on along the minus strand of JASSKH010000010.1, from coordinate 14,979,947 downwards.
TTCTGCACGGTGCTGTTGTATGTGCTCATACGTACCTACCACTCTGTCCGGAAATGTGAGGAACCGTTTATTTTCACATTAATACTTCTGAACCGTACCTATATTTCCGGATAGAGTGACACGGTAGTAGTTTTACTCGATCGTTTGCTGACGTACAACAACTGTGATGCGTTCGCATCTGAACGCTAGGGGTGACTCGCTTCCTGCTACATCAAGGCCTGATCACAGATGATCTTCGCTGCGGCGATGGCACCGGGTGTGATAGCGATCGCTTGGCGTGCGACCGCGTTCATGTCTGGCACCGTTTGCCCGATACAATGAAGGCTGGGCGTCCTTTTCTTCATCTCGGGATATGTTTAGTCGAATTTTACAATTGATTCATCAAAAGAGGGTCAACTCCTGGGGCAAAATTGTTGTCGGCTACTTGTTGGATTCAAGCGTGGGATGCATTGCTGTGGGCGCAAAGTCCTCACGGAGGGGCTGATATGTATTGATTTCTTGGTACTGTCAAATAGTTCTTCCCTTCAGAGAGATACGTATGCAACCTGGAAAATCGACATTTCCCGCATACATCCACTAAAATAGACGGAAACAAAAATCTGCAGATCAAATCATAACCAATCACAGCCGTTTTCTCTATTGATGAGATGTGTTGTCGAACGCTATAATCTAATTCGTTTCCTCTGTCGAGCAAAAAGGTATTTAGTGCAACCGTGCATGTATTCTAAAACCAAGTAAATAGGGTGGTGGCAAACTAATTTCAAATTCATGTTCTTTCGATTTTTTTTAACGGTTTTTCGGATATACTGGGGATTTTTAGACGTCTAAAACGAATCCATTCCCACCCCTAGCCAGTAGAATACTTCTTCTGCCGGTCAACTATCATTACCCGGCAGTTTAGGCCTGTGACGGACGGCCGCCTGGAAATAGTAAGTAGTTGGCCAGCAAATTTGAAAGTACGAACGACAAAAAACGAATTGATGATCCGCTTGCACGAATGTATTATCATGCGCGTGTACCAGGTGCAGATTTGATACACGCAGTACCTTCGTATAAAAAAAAAACTTGTCGAACGAGTGCGCATGTATGATATGATGATATGATACGGATCACACCACCACTGCCGTGCTCGACACCGGCATCATGGATGCGTACGTAACGGGCAACCACCAACACCAACACACCAGCCGCGACCACTACTCACAGCCGCAACCATCTGCTGTACAGAACAGCAGGCAGCACAGCCACATGAACAGCCATCGTCCAGCACCACAAAGGAAGCACAGTTTAGTGAGCAGAACCACTCGAGCTTGCACGGCAACCGCTCTTGGGGTCGGAGTCGGAAGGACTCAGAAGATATATGTACCGTCATATCGAAAACAGAATGTACCGTCCCGTCTCGCCGGGGAAAAAAATAGGGTTGTGGCCAAAAGCAGGGCTCATGGCATGTGATTGTTACTTGCTTCTACTACAGTAATACTGCTGTAGTATGTAACTGATTTTGGCCAAAAAGTGGGCAGGTATACCTGATTTTGGCTAAAACCCCCCAAAAAATGTAACGTCCCGTTCCGTGGTGAAAACAATTATGCACCGTCCCGTCCCGTCGAGAAAACAACACCCCATGTCCCGTCCCGTCTCGAATACTGTTAATACCAGCCATGAAAAGCCTTGGAAATAACAAATAACGGTAGAATGTGAAGACAGCAGACACAAATGAGATGGATGACGCCAGGCCATGCCCCGAAGCATTCACAACCGCATACCGCATACACCAGGACAAATCAACGCTATTATACCCTGTACGAGTAGTGCAAGTACACCTATTAAATCGTGGATATCAGGTATTCACCTCGTCAACTCCTGTGCGCGCGTAACTCAAACTTCAGGGCATTCATGAACACTGCTGTTGTGTACGTAAGGAAGTGGAGGAACGAACTTGTTGCCACCTGGATAGGTTTGCCAAGTGGTAGAAGCGTCGATACGACCAGCGAGGTATATAAATGGCTGCACTCGTACCTTTCCCCGCACGTCATGGATTGAATTGATTCTGCCCGTGTAATACAAAATTCGCTCGGTGAGGGTGGTCTTGCCGCTGTCGATGTGTGCGGAGATGCCGATGTTGCGAGTCCTTGCGATGTGCCCAGCTCGAGAAATGTCTCGTTCGGCTAATTCTGATGGCTGAGCAGAAAGTGACCTGCATATGAAAGGCGTAGAACAAGCAGTAAGCCAATCCGCTTTACAGCGGCAACAGATGCTTACCGTCTAGAGCCAGCACCTGGTAACGTTTGCACGCTGCACGTAAGCACCTAACCTTTGCAACGTACAGCAGTACCTGGTACAAAACAGTACGTACTACTGACTGTTGTAGTTACGTACTCGTATTCAAAGATGACACCGAAACCTGTCGAGAACGTGACAAAATAAGGCGGTTCAGCTTCGACGAAGGACGGCCTGCATTGCAGAAGATACGCACCTAGCAAATTGCACTCAATAAAAGCTGCCATCGAACGTACCTCCACATCGTCTGCCGATGTCTTACCGCAGGCCGGCTGCCAGCCACAACCGTCCGATGTAAGCGGTGAGCATGACGGCCAATTTTCCACATGTTTTTTGCTGCCACACCAGATTCGCTCGCCAGCTATGATGGACACAAGCGCTGTGCACTATAACGAACACCCACAGGTGCTAGATACCAGCACAACAGCACAACAGCAGCACAACAACACGTTGAGACGGTCCGTCACCAAGCACCAAGATTCCAAAACAACTGTAGGGAGTTCCATATTGAAGGTGCGGATTATGAGGTTGTGGGGACCGGAGATTGGCTGTGTGGCTCTATGGGCCGCAGGACCATGTGTACTTTTTTTACTGCGGCTGTTGACAGAGAGCCTGGAGCACCCTCAAGCTGGCTGTAGTAGCACGAGTACCAGGAACTACTGCTGTGGTGGCTGAACATGTCCCCAAGGACGGCAAAGAGTCTATTACCGAAGGACAGTCGAAGGAGAACAAATAATAACGTGTTGGGTTAAACTGACTGGTCTTCATGAGGTCGTCGTGCCTATGCTAGCATTTTGAATTTTGAAATTCTTGTTGCGGTGCTGTTCTGTTTCGTACCCTCTCCCCTGTGGTATATACATACGTACGTACCTGGTTCGTATCCATTGTTTTCCGAAACACGCCAATCGGTATTCATGCATATGATCCTCGTAGCATCACAGGAATGTGGGCGTGACAAACTCATTGTGGAGACGTGGGAGACTTTTTTTGTGTAGCACACCATTATTAGGTGTGCCCAGTAGTTGATGATTGACAGGTTGTCAACATCACCTTGCGGGATTTTGGGATTTGCTCAGATCAGATGATACGATATATTTTAATAGAAAGAAGATGTACGTTTCCACAAGGATTGTTTACGACCACATTTTGCAAGGGCGGGGGGGACGGGTTCCGGGCGACTTGTGGTGTTCATGTGTGTAAAAAGTTGCGGACATCGCCAACCAATCAGGGCAACCCGTAAGGTAAGGTAAGGTTCTCCTTTGAAGGTCTCACTGGATTATCGACCCAAAAAACGGTACGATCTGCCCCGTACTCATATATATTAATAGCCTGCCGTAACTTGTATTTTAGATGCCGGAGCCAACTCCGACAATTAATTATTAATAGGCGAGGCACGCCGGACCACTCACTAAAAACTGTTGTTGTTGATGTCCTCATGCTTTTGGTGTGGTGGGTGGGAAAGGTATGCCAAAGGTCAGCACACAGGAAAGCAACTCCAAGAAGAACGCCGTGATAATTAATTGGTAATCTGGGCATTTCGCGGCTCAGGTCAAACTTCACGGGTCGGATCGGTCAAGACCCGACCTGACCCTCGATTTTTTTTAGGTGTGTTGACTTCACCCCAGCCGACCCGCGAGATTTTGAAAGCCTGTTGACCCGACCCGACCCGCGCCGCCTTCCGATTGACCCGCGAGACACAGATTTCATGCGGGTCCAGTCACCTTGACTAACCCGCGAGAACATTTTTCTAGACCCGCTGATCCTGCCCGTGGGTCTACACTTCAAAAACTATTTCATATTCATGACATGTTTGTGCCCCGCAGCGATATATGTGGCCTGGCTGTAGTGGAGATGGATGGATGCGGACATACATGCGTATATTACAGATTTAACGGTGTTTCAATGTTTGAATATGATGCCACAGGTCCTGGAGTACTCTCATAACAGTATTCAGTATTGGTACGAGAGAAGCCCTCCTTTGAGTAAGATAGCGGGACTCGTGAACCGGATGCGCGGGGGTCCGACCCGCGGGTCAACAGAAAACAACTCGCGGATCATGTTGGCCCGACCCGCGAGTAACACGTTTCTCGCGGGTCTGACCTAAACCAACCCGTGAGATTTTCATGACCTCTTCACTTGAGACCTGACCCGACCCGTGAGATTTGAAAGCTTCTTGACCCGACCCGACCCGACCCGTGAGTGTTGGAACACTTCCTGACCCGAACCGACCCGACCCGTGACATTTCGAACTCTCCGTCAACCGCGAAAAGCTCTGAATTGTAGACCCCACCACTGATGTTGTACGTCGGATGCTCCCGCGACCCTGACCCCGACAGGTTGAAGGTGGATTTGCATCTGCCCTTACCAGGTACAGCACAGTATTGCTTCGATTAAACACGGAAACCAAAGACGGGCAGAACAGCACAGACCTAATTTACGAGTGTAACGAAGCAACACAATCGTAATTTCGTGAACAACGTTGCTCGATCAATGGAAGATGGTCGCTTGTCGGCTGTGCTTTCCCCGGGCCAGACCGAATTCATCTTAAAATTTATGCTAAAAAAGACCAGGTACGAGTACTGCTGTGTCGTATAATAAGCGTCCACTACTGTGAACGAAACACAATAAATGTTCCCCCAGCAAAACGGGATAGCACATTCCACGATTTCAACTGCTGAGCACATTGATTCGAGACTTGCCGAAGAAGACACGTGGCTGGCGAGCTGACCTGAGCAGCATATAGTACTATCAATGACTCACCTAGTAATTTTTTCACGCACTATCGCAGCGGTTCCAACATATATATCGTCCGTACGAGTAGCAGTTCCATATTACTGAATGTCGATTCAGTCCCTTGTCAAGACACTATTATTATTAATAGCCATTCGATTCACTTTAATTCCGCATCATTCTCTTAACGTCGGTGTGTTGACCTACTGTACGTACTCGGGTATCCACGCCACAATGTTTTGCGAACAATGTTTACATGTACGAGTATGATATTTCATTATTTTTTTCCAATAATAACCCACTGCTGTAGATCAACGCCCAAAGGACGACAGTCAAAATCTACTAATCATGCAATGCCAGTTCTACAGAACCGCGCCCCCCCTTCCCGTACGGCGCCGATGGACGCTTCAGTGGTGGGCCCCGACGTGATGGGCTTCGTAGTAGTCGTGCATTTTCTTCGCTTCCTCTTGCCTGTGGACAGTAAAGGTTCAGTGAAGGAGTTGTTACAATAGTGTCGAGAACAGCGTTTTGAGTACCATTATTGATCAATGTGTAGTATCGCTCCCAATATTGTCGTCTGGTATGTTATTATGCAGCAACATAACCGAGGTCAACCGCGCTCTATAATTGTACTGCTACATTTTCCAAACTGGGGTTTCGCTTGCATGAGCGCACTACGGCATTAGCCAGCTTAGGCCTACGGCACCCTTCTTTCGAGCAACGAAACGTGCAAACGCACTTTTGTAAGTCGCGTAGCCTTGCTGCCCCCGCTTGAGGGAAAATCGCACGATGTTTTCAAGTTAGGCAAGCCGCGGTCCGACGTCGTGAGAAAATATGACAAAACCTTTCTCAATAGCGTTGCTCAACGTTGTTCTAGGGTGAACGGAAGCTATTTCACATAAGCAGGTACCTCTTTGCAGTTTGTGGTGCACTACGGACGCTGTCTAAAACTCATATTCTGAGTGTCTCACCATAGCGACGAAAATGCAGAGCTGTAACAGGTGTGCTGCTATATTCTACCGATGGTTGGAAGACCACACAAAGAAACAGCGTTAGACACAATTAAGTAGCGCTGCGTTTTCATGGCGTTCAGTAACAGTTAGGACAACAATCAACAAAGGTTTAGCAATAGCGTACTCACTTCTGTGCAGACTTGTACTGTCCCACGACGACGTACTTGATCGAAAGGTGTGTCAGGGCACTGACTCCCATAAAATGGAGAACTGGTGTGAAGCTGAAGACAAAAAAAAGATCAGGACGACGGTGCGTGGGAATCATGAGCAAATACTAAACCGAGCGGCCACCGCCTTGCCTTTGTGTGCACAGGTAAAAATACGATTGACGCTAAGCCTGTGGCTCCCATTGTCGCACACAGCATGCGCAACTCGAAAAGCTTCAACGAGGTAAACACGTAGCCTAATATAAGCATTACTCGTAGCGCAATGAGTTTCTCCAACTGTTTTAAATGTGGGTTAATTGTGCGAGTACAGCAGCACAGCATCATACCTTGTTACGGGATACCTGGTCTTCGAAGCGATTTTACCGAGAGGCGTTTCATAACAGGTTCCAAGGTCACAGCAGACCTACCACGTGATGTTCAGGAAACACAACAAGAAAACTGTACATATGAGGATATTATCCAATGTCTGCTGTGGGTACTGCCCCCAGAAGGAATCGTTAGCCTGTACGGTCGCTCTGGTACTCTGTATATGTACGTAAAATACGCACCTCGTCGAAAAACCATGAGCCCACAATCGCGGCGTAGAGCCCCAGCAACAGTTTTCTTAGTACAAAATACCGGTGCAAACACTATCAATATTTGATGCGGCGTTGACGGAACGAAAATAAAAGATTGAATACCTGTGTGTATGTACATCCTCTTCGTGTTCAAAGGCCGATCTACCTGTGCACTACTCCTACAACTCGTGTACCACGCATTTGCATGCTCACTCCCAAAAAGCAGTGCGTAGTGCACTTGAGGGTAGGCCTCGAATCTCAACCGGCCGGGGGTCCCAAAAGATAAATTAACTTCTTGGCGTGTTCCGTTGCAACGTTGACGTTGCGTGTTGCGGCTTTCAGGCAACAAGAAAATCGAAGACGCGTACGATTGTGTTTGTTGGCTTATACTTGGTATAGACGTAGCTGCACAACATACAATGCAGTCCCCAAGATATACATTCTGAAGGAGAGTGCTGCAATTATATCTGAGTAAAACGAGCAAGAGTTCAAGTCGTCGTAGTCACCACAAGCAGTAGGGATGCAAGTTGTAGTTGAACTTCACCGCTAGATATGAGTTGGTAGCGAAATAGCCCAACTAACTGACCTAGTCTTCATCAATAACAAACACTCCGCGAGCTACAAACGCGCCAGTCCGATACAAAGACGCTGAACTCTGCAATTCGGCGCACGCAACTATCAATGACATAGAACTACTTACAGATATCTCACTCTCTGAGCGTGCTCGGTTGGTACATCCCTGGCCTCTCAGAGTTCCCACTTGGGAATCGCCTCCTTTTATTACCTGCCGGACGTTTCCAGCGGTTCTTTGTTTTCTCCATTTCTCTTGGCACTTTCAGTCCTTTTTTCCTTTTTTCTTTCGTTTCGTGTGCGTGTACTCCGACCACGGCACCGCGGGCGAGCGCGGCACCGTCGCGGGTGTCAGCGGATGGTGGCGGGTAGAGGGGGGGTTGCACGGAGCGGTCGCCGTTTTCGTGGCTAGGCGTCGCGTGTGCCTCGAGACACGAGGCAAGCATGAATGGGCTTTGGTTGGCCGCCTGGTGTGGTTCCGGTTATACTATGTAGGAGTATATAAGGGTCGTTTTGATATGCAAAATAAAATTCAAGCGGTGCTTATTTTTGCGACGAAACTAAAAATCACAGAGAGAGCGAGGCAGTCTGAGCACCAACTTTGTCGAGCTGGCAAACGAGGGCCATGGTGAGCACCGGGCTTCACGCGACGCGGGCGACGGGGCTCACTGTGGCAGAGAGGGTGGAAAACTTTACCCGGACCGAATCGGTTGCGAGATTTTCGCCAGAGGGGCGGGTGGCGTACGAGGCTGAGAGAGAAGCTCTGCTGTTCGTTTTTCTTCCTTTTTTTCTGTTTGACCGGTGTAAGGTGTTCCAATCAGGCAGGAAATGATTACACGCGAGGGGACGGGGATTTTTTTTTTCTTTCCGAAATTTTCGGTTTCATTTTCATCGTTTTTGCGGTGCTGCTGCTGTGTGCCGTGCTGTGCTGCTTTCTCTTTGGTGCATAAGACATACAGCATACCAAAAGAAGAAAATAAGTACCCTACCTGGGGTATGTACATACATACGACATGTGAGCGAGCGTAGCGGGCGGAACCGCAGGCGACGCGAAGCGTATGTGGCGTCCGAGCCGTTTTCTCCTGGAGCATGGCGGCGGGACTCTTGGCATTATCAAGTCACCAGTTTGCAACTAAAAACATGAAAAAACTATACTCAATCATGGACCTCTGTCCGCTTCGCATAATTTGATGTACTTTTCCTTCCTGAGCGAGCGTAGCGGGCGGCGTAGGCCGCCCGCGGAGCGAAGCGCCTTGTATGTACCTATCATAGCGAACAAGTAACTAATCGTCAACTTACATACTTGGTATATACGAGGTGTCAGCCACGTATATGATATACGTAGACTTTCTTATACTTGTATTTCTTGGTCGGCGGGCTCCGCCGTCATTTCTCTGGCCTCTCAGAGCTTCCACCTGAACAACGCCGTCTCTCGTTACTTGTCGACGCGGCCGGGCTACCCTTCGTTATTTTTCATCCCTTTTTAGCAGGGCCTTCCCGGGATTAATCCCGCGGACCGTGGATTCGCGGTGAATCAAGCATAACTGGATGACGAATGAGGAGTAAACAATGATAAAGCACCACAAGACAGAAAAAATCACGGCGAATCGAATGACGGTGTTGCTGTGTTTTTACGAGGTAGGAAGCGCGGTATGACGACGGGATTTTTACCACGGGATTCGATTCGATTCGCCGTGATTGGTCTTTCTCATGGTGCTTAGTCATTGCTTACTCCTCATTCGTCAATCTGTCATGGTTGATTCACCGCGATGCCACGGTCCGCGGGAATAATCCCGGGGAAGACCTTTAAGGGCCATTCCTACGAAAAAAAAAAAACTGTTACCCAAAAACAGGTATACCTGGCCACTTTTGGGCCAAAATCAGTGACATACTAAAAACAAGTGCAAATCACACGCCAGGAGCCCTGCTGACATTGTACCTGATTTTGGCTCGAAGAGGCCAAGGTGCACCTGACGTTGCCCACTCCGTCTAGCTTTCCACTGATTTTGGCCAATTTTGAACCAATCAGATAGGCCGTACGTGCACTATTTTTCTCTTCGTATGCGTCTGAGGTCCCTCGGTTGCAAATCTCATGCATAAACTCTGTAAAAATTACTCGTACGTACGTATTTATACATACATACGTTCGCTGATCTCACGTTTCTTATTTGGGGTGTACGATGTGCTTCAGTTGTTGTGATGTGTACAGTCACAGGAGTCATATTACAGCACCGTGGACAAACACGGCAGTTCGTCTGCCCCAACCCGCGTCGAGGCGGTCTCCGGTTTGGTAAGGCAAAATAATTTCATGCCGAGCAGGCGGTTCCGCGAGGATGTTCGAGAAGCTTCAAAACTGGCAACGGGTGGGGGGGGCGTACTCATTTATTGCTTGTCTTACAGTCATTTGACCATTGACCACGCATCCCTTTCGAGACGGAGCACCGTTCCTACTCCTAATAGAGACACCTCCAATAATTGGGCGCTCATTACGTTGTTTCCATATATTACATAGAAACTTTTTGCTCATCTCTTCCCCTTCCTGTTTGGCCTCCTGTGGCCACCATCTATCTCCTAGGATAGCGATCGTTTTCTCGCTGCTATTCATTGTATCAAAAACTCCTCCATGTCACATTCGTCTATTTTCCTCATCTCCTCTTCTAACACATCCCGTTCCTCCTTGTATGTTTCACATTCTCCTGCTATGTGAGTTCTACTCTCTATTGCTTTGCCACACGGGCACATCTGTGCGTCTACTTCCTCCTCCTCCCGGCTATTGGTGTACCTCTTTCTTCTTTCTGGCAGGTCCAGGTCCCCTACACGAAAGCGCAGTTGCAGCGTTTCCGCGAAGTCCATTGGGCCATGCAAATACGTTTTCATTCCTATTCCTTCCCTCAATCCCCCGTAGATCTCTAAGTGTTTTTTTTTTTTTTCCGATTCCACCTTGTTTCTTAGCGCTAGCCTTTCCCTTCTTTCTATCCTTTCTTCTACATCTGCCATGTACCTCCCAAACTTCCCGGCGGACATCATCTCTTCTTGGTCTCCCCCTAGATCCTTCCATACTTGCTCAACTACGCCATCCCACCATATTCCAGCTTGCTCTTTTGTTACTTTCTCCCATACAGCTCTATCAACTATGGCTGGCAACCTCTTTTTTGGCATGTTCCTTACTTTATATTGCCAGTTCAACTTTCTCATGTCTCTATTTGTCTTGAGTGGGCGCATTCCCAGTTCTGCTCTTAAAACTGTATTACTAGTCGTACTTGAGCATCTTAGGATTTTTTTAGCTGCTGTCATTTGTACTGTTTCCAGCTGTTTTACGAGTTTCGTGTTCCCTTCCCATACTTCTCCTGCATATTCTAGCTTTGGTACTATCACATTCATCATGATACATCTCTTAATCCTAGTGTCAAGGTTCGAGTCTGTTAGGATCGCATCCATCTTGCCTACTTGTGCCTTACCCTTTCCTACTACTTTTGCTATATGTGTACCCCAAGAGCAGTCTTTTGAGATCTCTACGCCAAGGTATGTATACTGGTCTACGATCGGCAATTCATCTTCTCCCCACTTCCAACTGAAATTTACCGGGTTTACCTTATCTTCGTTGCAAACAACTACTGCGCATTTCTCGACGTTCGCCATCACCCTCCATTTCCTGGTGTATTCTAGCGCCTTCTCTATTTGTTTCTGCAATCCTTCGGGTGTTCCTGATATCCCCACGAAGTCATCCGCAATCCCGACACCGTATCTTCCCCTACCGTGACTCCCTGCCTTGCTGCCTCGACTGCTACTATCAGGTCGTTAATATATATCTTGAATAAGTTAGGTGACAACGTACATCCCTGTGCAACTCCTTGTAAAATATCAACATACTTCGATATTTCCCACAGTTTTTTCAACAATCCATTTCTCCATACTGTGTCGTAGGCCTTCTGCACATCTAGAAAGAAACAGTACGTTGTTGTTGTTCCCGCGTCTTTCCTACCTTGAATAATCTTACCTAAGGTGTACACATGGTCTACGCAGCTGTGGTTTGGCCTGAACTCTGCTTGCCCTTCGCTTATTTTGTCTTCCTTCTCCATCATCGTTCCCATTCGCTCGTTCAAAATCTTACAAATGTTTTGCCTACTGTGCTTAGTAGCGTTATCCCCCTAGAGTTTCCCGGGTCAGCCTTATCTCCTTTCTTGAATAAGTTTACTACTACTCCTTCTCTCCACCTCCTAGGTGCGTACTCGTTTTTTTTTCCATATCCAGTTATACAACATAACCATCATGGTAAGCATTCCTTCTCCCCCGTACTTCATAAATTCATTCACTATTTGGTCTGCCCCTGCTGCCTTTCTATTCTTAAGTTCAGCTGCACACTTCTTTACTTCTTTCCTTGTGAACTCTCTCTGTAACCCTTCCGAACCACTGTCTTCCCTTTCTGATGTATCTACGTTCGCCTCTGCCCATGCGTTGATTTCCTTCTCTCGAATTCTGCGTCGAACGTTTCGTTGGCTGTGGGTGTTCCAAGCTTTCGGTAATGCTCTACTAGTACTTCCCTTTTCCCCTTCGAACTACTAACCATTTTACCGTTCTGAGCTCTTAGAGTAGCTATTCCCGTGTCTGCGTCTCTCGCTTGTTTGCCAAGTATCCCTTTTATCCCTACCCACATCTGCTTCATCCCGCCCTCAAAGTCTTCATTCGTTTTATTTACTACGTCTTTCCATATCCCTTTCTTCTTCTCTACCATCTCTCTTATTTTCTTTCTAGCTATAGCATATTCCTCCTGCCCTGTCGAAGTTTTACTCGATGTATACCTTGCGTGTGCCTTTCTCCTTGCTCTTATAGCCTCTTTCACTTCTTCATCCCACCATTTTACTGCTCTGTTGCATACTATCAACTTCTTCCCTATTACTTTACTTGCTGTGGTCTTGACCAACTGCTCCCATCCTTCTATTATCCTAGCTCCTGCATCATCCCTCTCTATACCATTCCTTGTTGTGCCTATTCTTTCCAACAGCTCGGAAAATTTCTCGGCATTTTTGGCCATCTCTCCTTGGAACTCTTCCCGTTTCTCTTTTACTTCTAATTTATCTATTCTCCGTCGATACAATTTCCTACCTCTCTATGTTTGATAATTCTCGTCTGTTTACTGTCTGTCCATATTAGACAGTGATCCGTATTTCTTATGTCCGCTGCGCATACATGTAGTTCCGTTTCCTTACCACTTCCATTTTCTACTACTACAAAGTCAAGGATAGAGCTTTCTCCCTTTTGTATGAACTGTCTAGTCCATTCCGGTTCTGCCTTTTTTACCCTGTCGTTCAACGTTTTCATCTCGTTGTGCTTGAGGAACTTCAACATCTCTTCCCCATTCTTATTATTTGTTACTTCCCCATATTGTCCAATGTTCTCATTCAGTTTGCTTGCCTTCCCAATTCTTGAGTTAAAATCTCCCACTAGTACTACTTCTCCTTGCCTCTTATACTTCTGTACATCTACTGCTACTTCTTCGAACTTCCTCTGTATATCTTTTATCGTATTCTTCGACTCTGGGGGCATATATAAAATCCATATGTTTTCGTCGAATTTAGTGTCTTTGATCACCTCTATTATGTCACACAGGTATTCTTTGACTAGGAACCCAACACCCCCCGCCCCCCTATTCTTGCTATTCTGTCCCTTCCTCTTTTCCCTATCCATGTGTACTCTCCAACTTTGCATCCTATCTCCCCTCCTTTTCTCCCACGACTCTTGAATTCCCACTATGTCTAGGTCGCGCTTACTTACTTGTTCGGCAATTTCGATTCTTTTGCGCTCTTCCGTGGCGAAGCCACATACGTTCCATGATCCTATTCTCAGCCTCCTTTTCGTTTCACTATCCGCTCTAGTATTACCTGTTCTTTCTCCGTTGTCGCCACGAGTATTCCTGTTATCTCTTCTTTGAGCATTATTTTCGTTTCCGTTCCTGTTCTTGTCTGCTTGTTCTGCGCCCCCATGTTTCTCCCCCATTCCCTTTGAGCCACTTGCTGTTTCCTGCCTCCCCCTAACTTCGTTCACCCTAGGACTACGTCTTAGTTTCGTTAATCCATTAGCTATACATACTCTCCATCCTAGTCTTCTAACCCATGCCAACACTTTTTCTGTCTCTATCATCTGCCACTCCATGCTCGCTTTCAGCTTCAGAGTGACCCGAAAGTGTTCTCCCTCTCGTTCTACGTTTCCTATTGCAAAGCAATACAGTCCTACTTCGTCGCACTTCCTCTTGAACTCAATCTTTATCATGTCGCTGGGAACTCCAAATATCAGCACTACTAGTACTTTACCCTGCCAACCTTTCTTTCTCCACCCACCCTTCCTCACCGTCTCTCTAATCTCTTCCGAGAATATCTCCAGCTTGTTTGTGTTCATAGTGGTAGTGGGAAGTGTTCAAGTTACTGGGACTTCCCAATCCTAGTACTCGTTGAGGGTCTGGTGTCTTTCAGTTCTTTTGCCAGCGCACCACACTAAATAGTGTCTCCAACACGGGCTCGTAGCCTGGAGCCAAGTTCAACAACCTTAACACAAGTACCTCACGTTTGTGTCAGGCGATCTGCATGGTAACCATCCTGGCGTCCCACGATCGTATCTTCTATCTTCTTGCCCCGCTGATGTACCGGTTACTTTCCTCCAGGGAGGTCATTTTCACCGTGCAAGGTTCAAGGACGGCTTGCACAACACAAAGTCTTACTCACACATCGGGATGCCCCGTACGTCGCTTTCTCCGTCATATGTACGTTTCACCATGGGTAACTACCCCACTAATGCTCCCGAGTAGACCTTCACTGCCGAAAGCTTGGCCAACAATCCCCCCACACTTTGTACCGGCTTCTATCCTTCAAGATATCAAGATATCTACGTACCACTTGGTGCTCATTCTCTTAGGTCATGTGGTCGATCAAATGCAAGGTGTTTGATTCATGAGTATAATAGGTCTTGGACTTAATGTCATGCATCATCCACCCCTCCCCTTCATTTAGCGCTTGGTATGTGCACTAAATGTCGGGGATTTTAGAAATAATGTCAGACCAGATTTCCACCGCCAATGGAAATCGGTATAGTTTTACGGGTATCTTACCACAAGACCCAACTTCATGTGAACTGAACATGTTGGGGTGACCATGCTGTATCTATGTGTGCGCATGTGAGGCGGTTCACCTTCATGCTCGGTTTTTGGTCTATATTTTATGCCATTACTACCAGTACTATGATATATATATATATTTTTTTTTTCCATCACTTTTACTTCCCAGCCCACTCGTACGAGGTTTTACCCTCGACGATCTTCTGGATAAGCCGTGGTCACAGGTGTCGTCCCTTCTCCCCCCCGGTACGTGCCTTTATTTTTTGTCGCGCATAGGGTTCAGCATTCCCACTGCTCGTCGATTTTCATCGAATGTAGCCAACTCACGCTTTCGCGCTTTCCGCTTATCAATTTTTTATGCAAGAAAAAGTCCCTATGAGCATGCACTCGGTGGGACTTGAACCCACGAAATTGATCTTGACAGGCACGCGGACGACCTACCAAGCCACCGGGGACGCCGGCTGAGACGGGAAAAACTATTATCCTTTTTCAAGTCTGACTGGTTTGGGTTCGGATATGGGGAAAAAAAACTGGTTTGTTCAGTTGTTTCATTTCGAAATCTGGTTTGGGTTTCGGTACCGGAAAAAAAAAAAAAAAGTTGAATGGTTAGTTGAGTAATTTCATGTCTGAATCCGGGTTGTGTTATGATATTGAAAAAAAAACTGGTTAGTTCAATTGTTTCACGTCTAAATCTGTTTTTTGCGTTATTGGTATGGTAAAACAAAGGGTTAGCTGAGTAATTTCATGTCTAAATCCGGTTTGTGCCATGATAAAGGGGGGAAAAAACTAGTTAATTCAATTGTTTCACGTCTAAATCTGTTTTTTGCGTTATTGGTATGGTAAAACAAAGGGTTAGCTGAGTAATTTCATGTCTAAATCCGGTTTGTGCCATGATAAAGGGGGGAAAAAAAAAAAGTTAATTCAACTGTTCCACGTCTAAATCTAGTTTTGGCGTTCTTGGTATGAGAAAAAAAAAGTAGTTAGTTGAGTAATTTCATGTCTAAATCCGGTTTTTGTCATTGTGTGGGGAAAAAAAACTGGTTAGTTCAATTGTTTCATGTCTAAATCTGTTTTTTTTGCGTTTCGTTATGGGGAAAAAAAAGTTAGTTGAGTAATTTCATGTCTAAATCTTGTTTGTGTTTTTATGGGAAATAACTGTGAATCGTGTATTCTGTGTTGTGTTTGCCTTACCGGTGGGTCTGGTTTCTGAGCTGTTGGTTGCATAGTGTCTATGTCTGGTCTGGTCTATGTGGCATATGTGCCAGAAGGAGCAGTCTGTACATTGCATGTCTAGTGTCTGGTGGCTTGTTTTACAGCGTCGTCGCCACTCGACGTCAATCCATCCAGATTTAGAGGAGGGTGGGGGGGTGCCAGAAAAAATACTCTCATCTTGGCGCTCCCGCCGAAACGAAGCCTGGTGACCCTTTGCAGGTCCAAGTGGAGCTCAGTGTAATAAAACAATCCAGATTGTGGAGGCCACACGCTGATGTTCAGACGCATTTTTTTTAACGGATTTTCATGGACTAAACACCATTCGTGACGCGCTTCGTACTTGGTTCTAGTATTATCTGATTTTCCCAAATGGACCAGGTATGCCTGATTTTGGCCACAGCCCTGAAAAAAAGACGATTCGTGTGGGTTCCAGGTTCTCGACCAGACCGTCGCATGGGTATTGTCACGCGGAGGTCCCACCATTCGCCGAGGTCGTGGATATCCGTATATCTTATTGTACGACTGTGGTCATCCATATTCCATGACTATTTTTGTTGTCGTCAGCAGAGATGTCGCCAGCAGTGACATTGTCCCGTGACAAGTAGTCTCTGCAGATTGAAATGCAAGGCCCGTGCCTCGCAAACACACTCTCTTCCTCTCCCATCATCGTTGATGGTTGTTTCGTGAGATCGCCCGTACCGATCCTATACCAAAACCTGGCGTGTCCTACACGCTACATCCTCTAGGAAAGGGAAGTGCCATAGATGTCGAGTCGAACCTGGGGGTCCTCCCCACATTTGGCGTCGACGGCAGGACGAACCTGGGGGTCCTCCCCACATTCGTGAGGTTTTGTCATGAATCGTGATTTTTCATGACACAACTCACGATAAAAACACCACCAAACTTCCATTTTTCCCCCCCCCCCTGAAAAAAACATACCAACGATTCGTGACATTTTGCCGTGGCTCGAAATACGCCTAATCAAGGTACTACGTAAGTTACGCGGCACCAACGGCATCCAAAGGCCCGTATAGGGGGGTGGCAGACTCTGCTTCGAACGCCAATTGTGGACACCGTGCGGCTGCCCAAAGAAACACCTGGGCGCGGGGTAACGAGCACGTTGTGGCCTCGAAACCCCGATGAGGAGACACAGCGTGACGAAAAAGCGAAAATATTCTGAGAATCTCACGGGCCAGGCCGGGCAGACGACCAGTGAGGTTGGAATCTATCCGGCCGGGTCAAGCTTCGGCCCGTGGATTGGAATCTCGCAGGCAGGGTCAGGCTTTGGCCTGATTTGAATATATCATAGGCCGAGCCGGGCGTCGGCCCGGCCCAGCCTGGCTGCGCCCTACCCGCAAAGATCGTTGGATAAGAAAAAATCCATGTTCTCCAATTTGAATATATCACGAAACGCGACGTAGAACGTGACATAACAATTTTCGTTAGCAATGAAATGTCACGAATCGTGATATTTTGCCGCGCCAAATAGTCACGAATCGTAACTTTTTATTGGTTCGTTGGGAATGGCCCTTAAAGGAAGAGCCTTATTTTGCATTTTATTTGTTGTTTTCGTGGACCTTTTTATTATGCGTACGCATCATACGAGCATGTTGTCGTCGAGCACCCACTGCAAGCGTAACACAGCCCAGCGCACGCAGTCCGCACAGAGCAGCGAAGCCAGTACGTTCCGATCAGAGCGTGACAACGCACGCAAGCGGACGGACATAGCGAAGGCCAGCATGTCTTTGAGCATTTGTACAGCTCCCTGTGTTCTCAAAACGAACGAAGAAATCGAAATCTGCCCGGTCTACCGGGTCTACAAAGGGTTTTCACCCTGGACTCTTGGCATTTGCAAGTCGCCAGTTTGCACCTAAAATTGGGACCTCTAGGAGTACTTCAATCGAGTTTTGTTTCTTTCTTCATGAGCGAGCGAGGCGGAGTGCGGAAGCCGCCCGCAGAGCGAAGCGCTTTGTATATAGACTCCCTTATCTTTGTATTTTTCCTGAGCGGGATCGGTTGGCATCGGTTGGCACATCCTTGGCCTCTCAGAGCTCTCACTTGAACAACACCTACTTCTATTACTTGCTGGCGAGAGCTTTGCTCCTTTTTCGGTTTACTGTGCGTGCGTATAACCAGAGCATGACAACGCGGGCGAGCGTGGCGCCATCGCGGGAGACGACGGGCGCTGGTGGGTAGAGGGGGGGTTGGAAGGAGCGCGGTGGTCGTTTTCGTGGCTAGGCGTCGCGCGTCCATCGAGACACGAAGGAAGCATAAACGGGCTCTCTCTGAGCTCCTGCTGTTGGGATGAATTGAATCTAACACCTTCGAATCTTTGACGGTCATTGTATGTAAAATAATTTCAAGAGGTGCTTATTTTTGTGCACAACGCCGAGCTACAGAGAGAGAGCTCCACAGTCTACACACTAACAAGATCGAACGGGCGAACGAGGGCCACGGCGAGCACCCACGCGAGCCGGGCCACGGGGCTCACTGAGGCAGAGAGGGAGGAAAGCTCAACCCCCACCGAATCGGTGGCGAGGTGGTCGTGAGAGGGGCGGGGAGCGTTCGAGGCTAACAGAAGAGCAGATGTTCAAAGTTTTTTTTTTAGCAGCCCCGGCGCGACTCTTTTTCGATCATGTTTCAATTTTTGGTTGATCGTTTATTATTCTCGCTGATTTTTACTTGCCGAATTTCTATTATCATGTTTAAAAAAAAAGAATGTTCGTGGCCCTTAATACATACTACCCGTGACATACGAATACAAGGTTCGACACGTAGTACGTGTATCATTAATAATTGCACCTCCTTCCTCTGAGTACATCGGAAAAGCAAACACGTACGAATATATTCAAAGAAGTACGTATGTACGTACCTGGTATGATATAATTGTGCACATGCACTCCGGGTTGTTTTTCTGGGGGATGGGGGCTCTTGGCGCTTGCAACTCGCCTGTTTGCACCATGATTTTTGGACCATCTGTTTGTTCGATTCTTCCTTGTGAGCGAGCGTAGCGGGTGGTACCGCCCGCCATGCGAAGCGCCTACGTATGGTCCAAGCAGAACAATTTTTCCACAGGGGGTACCGTTTTTTCTCCGTCATTTTCGAGAATTGACACGTGAAACAAAGTGCTCCAGAATCGCGCGGCCGAGAGGAATCCAAAACCGGTCTTGAAAAAAATCTATGAACAATGGCCATTTTTCGAAAACGTTGAGAAAATTTACCCCGAAATGTTGAAAAAAAAAAAAACGAGTCGAAAAAAAAATATAGATGACGCCCAACGCATACCTGATTTGTCGAGAAGACACATGTATGTATACAGGAGTAGGTAAAAAAATGTATTTTATGTATACCCACAATGATGCATCTGTCCATACACGATAATATACAGGTTATATACACTATGAAGATTCATGAACAGGCTTTTTCTCGGCCCACAGATTTTTTTTCGAAAAAACAAGAAAAAAAATCCAGCGTCCAGGTCCACTTCATCCGAATCCGAGGAGTTTTTCGATATCCATCGTGTCACTTTAGCGCTGACATCTCCACAGCTGGAGCCGGGAAAACAAGGGTTATTTGCCTATTCAAAATAGATAAAACCAAAATCTGCATCCAAAGCAATTTGCCCCTGGACGAGATACGTTCAAAACCGGTGTCGAAAAAAAAAATGACAACTGTGTCGGGCTCCATAATCTTTACAAAGTTTTGTCGGAAAAACGAAGTACGCCGACGCAACGACGAAAACAAAAAATATGACACGATGGTTCGATCCGTCTGAAACGAAGCTTTCCGATAATATATTTCATGCGTTGTGATAACACCTCAATATGCGAATGTCGAATTTTTTGAAAAAATGTTCTACATGGACCATATGATACCTGTATCACAAGTACAAGGTATAAACACGTATTAACTTTATTACCAGGGTATATCTACTTCATAAAAAAACTAAAAAATGCACGGCAACTGTGAGTTCAACGGATCGGTCGATACTCAACATTGCAACATGCATGATGAGCGTTCGCGCGTTTTCCATTTTTCTTCAATGTATTTGTTCCCCCGCCCGCGCGATTGACTACAGGCCGGTGACTCCCTTGGATGCTACCAGGGTCGACGAGACGATCATCCTCACCAGGTATAGGCCAATTCGTATGCACTCGGAAACGAGGAATGAAAAAGCCGGTTTCCGATCGGTTATTTTTCCGACTGGATTGTGAATCGCTACCCTTCTTATCGTCCGTCGGATGACTACAGTTTTTTGTGTTTTTCCTGGAGCCGTTTGATGTAAGGGAGTGTAGCTTGACTACTGGTGTAGCTCCGAGAAAAAAGGGTAGGGCGGGCGGAAGTCGGTTCGAAACTGCTTCGCCGTAATGCTCGTGGGGTCAGACAGGTCTTCCTCTTCCAGCAGCTGCGCCCAACCACACATACATGCTCAAGTCTCGCTTCTTTCTCGAGCAGCGTGTGAGCTTCACACGCGGGGCGTTCTCCTCCATCTCGTCCTCAAGGCCATCGCGGTGCTGGACTTCTTCGAGAGCCGCCAAAGCTACAGTACAGGCCACGCAGCAGTTGGCAAAAGGCCATCGATACCGCGCACTGCGGCCATCGGGTGCTGACACGTGCTGCTGACGGGCGTAGATAAGGATATATCACGCTATTTCGCGGCGAGCAGCAGCAGAAGTGACAGCAGCCAAGCCAGCGTCGCCGATGGTGTGGTGTGACGTCGTGTCGTATGTCGTGTTGTGGCGTGGGTGCGTGAGTGCGTGATTCTCGTACAGTATGCGGCGGGACTTTGTAACTTTTCCGATGCATGAACTGGACTGGCGTGTTGGATCGAAAATCTCAGTTTTTTCGACTGCTGTCTAGTCCAGTTGAAAAAAAGAATCGAAAAATGTTGTGGATTGAAAATGCGCTTTTTCAACTGCTTGAGGCCAGTTCTTATGCAGTCGTAAACATGGATTGAAAAAGCTGGTTTCCGATCGGAGACAAAAATTGGCATTCTTAGGCCAATTCTTATGCAGTCCGATTTACAAATGATGTTATAGGCACGTTCGCACGACCTTTTGCCCCGAAAATGTGCGAAACTGCTGTTTCTCGCCTCAGAATGAGTTGGACTTTTCTCCAAGACCTATTTGGAGCTGTTTCCCGCTTCTTCGGGTGCCCAGATGCAGGAAATCACCGACCGTACTTTTCCGATCCTACTGGGTCAAACACGATTACGACCAGGGATCGGATCGGAAAAAACGTGTTTTCCGATTCAATCGGGGATTGTAATCGTATTTGACCCAGTTGGATCGGAAAAGTACCGGCGGTGATTTCCTGCAACTGGGCACCTAAAGAAGCGGGAAACAGCTCTAGGTAGGTCTTGGAGAAAAGTCTAACTCATTCCGAGGCGAGAAACAGCAGTTTCGCACATTTTCGGGGCAAAAGCTCGTGCGAACGTGCAGATCGCACCATTTCCAACTGACTCCAAACCCGACTGCATAAGAATTGGCCTTACGCAGTTGAAAAAGCGCATTTTCAATCCAAGATTTTCGATTATGATTTCCAATTGGACCAGACAATCGAAAAAACTGAGATTTTCTATCCAATTCGGCAGTCGGATTCATGGATCGGAAATGTTACAAAGTCCCGCGGCATACTCGTACGAGTATCACACCCACACAACAACACGACATACTACACGACCCCACACCGACACCATCGGCGACGCTGGCTTGGCTGCTGTCACATCTGCTGCTGCTCGCCGCGAAATAGCGTGATACATCCCTATCTACGACCGTCAGCAGCACGTGTCAGCACCCGATGGCCGCAGTGCGCGATGACCTTTTGCCAACTGCTGCGCTGGCTGTAGCTTAGGCGGTTCTCGAAGAAGTCCAGCGCCGCGATGGACTCGAGGACGAGATGGAGGAGAACGCCCCGCGTGTGAAGTTCACACGCTGTTCGAGGAAGAAGCGAGACATGAGCATGTATGTGTGGTTGGGCGCAGCTGCTGGAAGATGATGAACGAACTCTCTGACCCCACGAGCATTACGGCGAAGCAGTTTCGAACCGACTTCCGCCTGTCCTACCCTTTTTTCTTGGAGCTATTAGTATTAATAGTCAATCTATTGAAAGTCACTCCCTTACATCAAACGTCTCCAGAAAAAACACACAAACTGTATATTCGATCCGACGGACGATAACAAGGGTAGCTATTCACAAATGCAGTCGGAAAAAACACCGATCGGAAACCGGCTTTTTCCATCCTAGTTTCCGAGTGTAGAATTGGCCTGAGAAAACCATTTTTTTCTCCGATCGGAAACCGCCTTTTTCAATCCCTGTTTCCGACTGCACAACAACTGGCCTTATTGGTTCGCTTTCCAACTAATTCCGGCCAGAACCATCACACATGGCCATTCGGCTACCCCCAAAAAACCTCCAGGGACAAATTTGACCCTCCAGAGGGCGAGGCCCCTCCAGAGGGTGTTTGATGCTTGGAGGGTCAGGTATTCCGCCCTCTAGAGGGAGGTTTTTTTTCTTTGTACCCTGTACAGGCTTGGCCTGTGCGGTAGCCTCTAGAGTGTGCTGTCTATATGCCGCTGGAGGGCCGTGCTGCAGTTTTGTTCCGGAGGAGGGCAATGGCCGTTTCAACCCTCTAGAGGGGTTTCTAATGAGAACTCTGGAGGGGGGTCGGCATCTCACCCTCCAGAGTGCGTTGGCGATTGTCCAGGGTACGAGGTTTCGCCCTCTAGAGGGAGCTCTTTTCTGATGCGACCTCTGGAGGTCACTACTAATTCCTAGCCTCTAGAGTGTTTGCGTGCCGTTCACTCTGGAGCGCCGTGGGAAATAGTGGTTCCGGTGGAGGTCTCTGAGAATGGGCAGGCAGCCTCTGGAGGCATTGACATTGCACCCGCTTAGGGTGGATCAATATGCTACCCACCAGAGGCATTGAGGTTACGCGCGCTTGTGGGGAATCGTCATGTCGCCTTCCAGACGCACTGAGATTGCAGCGATTTTGATCAGTTGCCCTCCAAAGGTTGACTGCACCTGCCCTCTCTGAGTGATTCGTTGCTTGCTCTACCCTTTCTTTGGTCGGAAATTATTCAGATCACCCTCCAGCGGCTTGCTTGACGAGCCCTCCGGCGCTTGCGAATTGAGCATCACACGCCATGGGGTGGCCGTGGCATAAACAGCAGCAACGCGACAGCATATAAGAATCTCCTATTCTGGCCAAGGCTCGCCGCTAGTTGTGATGCCAACGTGGAGCATAGAAAGGCCTAGATATATAGAGAATTGAGAATGGCGTTTCTCGCTGAGCACAAACGCTTAGCTTCAAGTTCTTATATCCCGAAATATTCTTGACTGCTTGATTCTTGGCACATATCGCGCACTATACGCTCCGGATCCAGATTGTGCACATACACACATACAGCTGCACAGCGGCAGCCGGGATCCAGCGGGAGAAGGCCGCGGCCTACAGCCGCGGCAGTAGTTTTTGTTTTTTAATATGTTTTTTCAACCGCTATGAAAACAAGCTTCACAAGCATTTCGAAACTCTCCAAAAGCGCCAGTCCGTTGAACTGCCACAAGTCACAGCTCTTGCCGCTGGCAGCACTGGCGGCAAGCAAGTACAGGCGACATACACATTCCCGTCGCTTATACTCGTAGCTCTGAGCATGTGAAATCATTGAGTCGGAACGCTGTGGATGACGGCGTGGAGGGGCACCTAGGCCGACAATTCGAAAGATAGGTAGAGCAGTACGCGAGCGTCCCTCCAAAACAGAACCCTTTTTCGAAATGGACGAGACTGGAGAGCTGGAGAGGACAGCTCTCTCTTTGGACTGGACGACCAGCGACAGCAGCGTTGATGGCAGCTATCCCAAGGTGAGACTACGCGAATGGTAGTTTCCATGTGGGTGGGCAACACATCATAGCTTGGAGTGGACCGCGTCATATACACAGTGGCTCCCCCAGTCGTGCATCTGTATTGTCGTACCATGGTACCCGGGGATCACGCTTTTTGTACGTCTGATCAGTGATAGCTCTCGTAGCCAATCGGAGCGATGCTACCAGAGTTCCGACTCGCCACCTAATGCTTTACCTCTTGTTGGGCCCGCAGCAGCAAGGAGATCGCTGCTGCGCTCTTCACGTTGTGATGACCTGCTGGTGTACCTGCTGTGCAAGTTTTTTCGATACCCCACGGCATAAATGAAAAGACCCAACGGGCTGCATTTAGAATTTTGAACTTGAGCATCTTTTTTTGTACCAGTATTTACGTACGTACATCCTGGTACTCTACAGCCTACAAGTGGATATTTTTTTTACAGGAGTGCTCGTAGGTTTGTACGTATGTTTTATATCACCTGGTGTTTTCCCATTTGGTACTTTGACCCCGCAGTGGGCCATCCCATTTGACACCCTGCTCCCACTTGGAGATGCAGAAATACATGTTGCACAAGTTTTTCTTGATACCCCACGGCATAAATTTGAAGGCCCAACGGGCTGCATTTTGAATTTTAAACTTTGAGCGTCTTTTTTTTTTGTATGTACGTACATCCTGGTGCTCTACAGCCACCAGCGCAGAAATTTTATACGTACGTACGCGCAAGGTCCTTTTTTACATCGTAGGTTTGCACGTATGTTTTATTTCACTTGGTGTTTTCCCATTTGGTACTTTGACCCCGCAGTGGGTCCATCCCATTTGACACCCTGCTCCCACTTGAACGTACAGAAATATAACCAGCCCTCCGCAGGAGTCGCCGCACGCCCACCTGGCACCCTGATCCCATTTCGTACCATGTGTAGAGGCCATACAGATCTACAACAACTCGTATGCTATCTGCTATACATACAGCCGCTTTGAAGCTACGTGCACTGAAGAGCCTTGTGCTTTCGTGGAATTTCTGTGTCTCGTCTACAGCAGTCCTACGGATACTGCTGCATTGTACTGTAGTTGTCTGGTAGACACGTCTGCCAGGGATACTCTACTTTAAATTTTCTGTCTTGCCCATTAAAGTTCTTTCGACCACAGTTGAACCGCATAACGCTACCCCAGTAGCGTGCAGTTGAAGAGAGACTATCTGCAGGCTACTGTTCAATCCTCTGATCTCGACGGCCTCGCATTCCCTGCACGCCTAGGTTTTTTGTTTCATGTCGGCGTTGAGAGTGCTCAACACCTCATCGACGTAAAAATATTATTGTGGTTTTTTAGCATCCTTCTTACGCCGAATGCTATCCGTATTGTGTACCCGGTACTTTTTTTGGTGTGGCAGATGCTGCGTCTGTTCGCTTTCAGGAAAGGCCGTTTTTTGTGTTCAACCTTCCCGAAAAACGTGCAACCTACATCGACGAAGAGGCGGACGCCTTGGCAACTTTCTGCCGCTGTCTCTGCCCTTATCTCCTCGGTAAGTGCCTGTCGTCACCACTGTTGCACAAGTAGTTGACCCCTGTTGGAGCTTGTTTTAGGAAGGATTTTAGCCAAAATCAGGTGTTCTTCGCCATTTTTTGGCCAAAATCATTTACATTCTACAAAGTACAAAACACACGCCAGGAGCCCTGCTATTGGCCAAACTGACATCGTTATTAATTTTGGCTCGAATTGGCCAGGATATACCTGATTTGTATACAAGTATTTTGTCTAGCTTTCAACTGATTTAGTCCAATTTTGAACCAACGAGGGGCCATACGTACACTGTTTTTTCTTTGCGTATGCGTGTGCGGTCCCTCGGTTGCACAATTCTTGTGTATAAACTCTGTACTCGTAGGTAAGTACGCATTTAGGCATACACACGTACGCTCTGTACTTGCACCTAGTACGTACGTAGTTATGCATACATGTGATTACGGTGATTCCACTTCTTGTTTGGGGTGTACGACAAAGATGCCAGCAGACCGCATTTTCTCCCCTTGACGGACAGCAACTTTGCCTCGACATGTCTCGACTGACACCAAACTAGTAATTGGTAGCTTTTAGTCTGGAACACTCGGCCCTACATCGTTGACAGCGCACGTTTTGCCTTGCTTAACATGTCTCCTAATATCTTTGGTGTACGATGTAATTCAGTTGTTATCCTGTGTACTCTGTTGTTTTCTATGGCCTATACCCTACAGAAAACAAAACAACTAAGATTTTGGAGGCTACACGCTATATTCAGGCGCAGTTTTTTTCTAAATATATTTCCATGGACAAAACACCGACCGTGGCGCGCGTTTTTACTTGATTTTAGTATGTAACTGACTTTGGCCCAAAAATGGGCAAGTATGCTTGATTTTGGTCACAGCCTTTTTGAAATATGTACCAGATACATGAGGCTGCGTAGCTAGAGGTCGTCCTGACAGTTAGGAATCTCCGCATCCCAGTTAAGAACCATACGGTGCCAGTCAGCTGTGCAAGTCGCGACGACCCAACTCAATTCCGTTGCATTCTCCCAAACGTCGACTATATACTCTTGATGGCACTGACATATATTCGGCCCGACCCATGTGCGATATTTCAGGCAGAACCGACGATGAGCCACAGCCATCAACCCACGGCGACGACAGGTTAGAAACACGAGCTCATCGAAGTCGGGGTGGCACCGTCGACGACGCGGAGGAAATTCAGAGGAATCAACGGGAAGAGTAGCGATGACGACAGCTTTGGCCAAGACAGCTGTTGCGATGACGGTAACCCGGGCCTGGTCGAAGAAACCTCCACTCGCGGGGATAACTTGCCATGGACGTGGCCTATTCTTGTGTAGGTTACGGCCTTTCTGCCATAGACAAATAGGGGGGAAGGGGGTGAGGCGGCTGGCGTCTGAACAGTCGTACCAGGTAGATTATTAATAATATTCTTATTGGTCGGGGGGAGGGGGGGATCAGAGCATCAGGGCATGTCTGTTTTCCATCGATTTGATTGCGTATATACTCGCTGTTTTCCCGTGCTCGATGGTGGCAAGTGTGAGTAATTTTGGTGGGATGTCTGTTGTAATCTGTAGTGGCTGTGTCATCGCTGTTCGGTTGGAGTGCCGGCAGGGTGTATTGATCAAAGCGCGTGTCTCTCTGTGAATTTCAACATCCACATGTATGTGTCTGGCTGCTGCCTATATTGCAAATGTTCGTCGGCGAAAGGTAAAAACAGGGCGGTTGATAATTTTGTGATTGACATACGATACTCGCTCAACCACGACATGTGGGGAGTTGTTGTGCTGTTGCCTCGTTGTTGCGCATTGAAATAGAACTTGTCAAAGAGGGAGGCACGGGCTTCCCCGAAATATACGCACGTAGATGCATTGAGCAGAGAGGAGGGAGAGGGAAGGAGGCACAAGGGGTAGGTTAGGCGGGCACCACGCCGCAAGGTCGGCATACTGTACTGTATAATGTTGTAAACTACATTATGCCGCAGTATGGTCTTTAAAGGCGTGGCAGATATAGGACATCGTGTGTAAACAAATGTCCACACAGGGTCAGTTGGATTGAGCAAACCTGTAGTAGATTCATAATTTAAAGCAACAGTAAACGCAACAATGTTTACTGCTTCTACATATCCATAAAGGAGGCGCGTCTGACTAGGCGTCTTGTGGCGGATCACCGTACAAACCCACTGGATGTCGGTGTGGTGGGTGCGTTTTCGACTGCACTGCTGAAGGGTCGCCCTTCTTTGGGCACCCTCCAGCGGATACGGTCGCATACCCCCCAGAGGGTTTTGGGGATGCAGTCAGCCTCCACAGGGTGTGCGCCGGAACACTCTGTACGTCCATGTGGTGGGTCTGAAAATTACCGCACGATGGTATCCCCCAATTTTGGGCACCCTCCAGAGGGAAAGATATACTGCCCTCCAGAGGGTTTCTGTTGTGACGTCGGCCTCCAGAGCGTGCGCGGCCGACCACTCTGTACGTCGGTGTGGTGGGTCTAAATACCGCACGATAGTATCGCCCAATTTTGGGCACCCTCCAGCGGGTACGGTCGCATACCCTCCGAGGGTTTCTATTGTGACGTCGGCCTCCAGAGCGTGCACGGCCGTACACTCCGTACGGTGTGGTGGGTCTAAAATTTACCGCAAGATAGTATCGCGCAATTTAGGGCGCCCTTCAGAGGGAAAGATAAATTGCCCTCCAGAGGGTGTTTAGTGGTAGCCCATTGGCCACGTGTGATCTCGTGCACCGAAACAGCAGTTCGCACGTGAGCGCAGGGTACACAAGACATTCGAAAGTCTGTTTCTGTTTATTGAATGCAGTTCACACGTGAGTATAAAATTAAAAATACACTGGGAGCTCTGCCAGGTCAAAAGTCAAGAGCTTTTCACGGCCGTGGTGGTTGGGTGGTTGTGGCGTCCGACAAAAACAGCAAACCAAATTCGTCTCGCAATCGACTCGAGCTCTATGCCATTCATTGTAAAGCTGAAAGGGGGCGGAGGGCTGGCGCATACCTTTAGCCGCTACAACTATTAATATATTTTTTTAATACGATATTTATTAATAGAACGACACTCACAGCAGTGAAACGTCCCGAGTTCGAAGAAAAAACCATACATACCGGTCAAGGAACGCCAAAAGCATGCGCAAAGTGGGGTGTGGGTTGTGCGGAAGACAGATGAGATGAGAACAAAGCTGCAAAGCTGGAAAGGTTGTCAATGTGAGTGATGAACTATGCAAGACATTTCAAATCAAGTGTTGCGCTCGGAAAGGGGGGGGGTAAGTGAGAGCAATGGACATCTTACTGTTGCGGGAGGTCCAGTAGTCACCTTGGGGACCCACGCGACCACAG
This sequence comes from Macrocystis pyrifera, assembly GCA_031763025.1. Classification (NCBI taxonomy): domain Eukaryota; class Phaeophyceae; order Laminariales; family Laminariaceae; genus Macrocystis; species Macrocystis pyrifera. The sequence continues at coordinate 14,951,596 of JASSKH010000010.1, read as the reverse complement.
ACCAGAACGTTGTCTATTGCGTCAAGACAGGGGAGAAGGGAAAATCTCGGGTACCCATCGAAAAACAATCAATGCTCTGCCACTTACCTCCCGGTCTGGATGTACTTGGCGCTGTATCGCTTGGCAAACCCCGCAACGGTGCTAGAGGCGTTCATGTTTTGTTACAATTTCCGCACTGTCCCCGCCTTCGGTGCTGATGATGCTGCGTTCGAGTAACGCTGTGTACCTGCCTGCCTGCTGACTGTGAATACCAGGTTTCGGTCGGAGATTGGAGTTCCATACCATCTAGGTTGCGTTTTTTAATCTCTTGATTCTGCGTGTGTTGGCAAGTGTCCGAATGTCTTCGGTGGACAGCTACCGCATCAAGCGGGTGCAGTTCTTTGGGAGAAAGGTGCGCTTTCTAAAGATACTTGAGGTGGTCGCATTTACCATGTTTGCAATAAGCTAGCAACCTGATGGTTTGTTTTCAACTCGTGCCTAACTTCTGTGTTCTGCCCTCGTACCATATTTTGAACGTATTTTGAACACAGGTCCCCATCCTTTGCCAAAATGAGAATGGGCCATGCCCCCTGCTGGCGGTTGGAAACATCCTTCTCCTCCAGAGCAATATATTTATACATCCGGTGAGATTCAGCTTTAGCCGCAGAACGAGGAAGCATGCGTCGCCCCCGGATAAATTACAATCGACTGGGATACGTGTAAATGGGTTGCTGTCGGATGGATCACACTTTGAAACTTGAAACGGGCATGTTTTCGAAAAATACCCTCGTCGTCCTGCCACGGCTGACGCAACTCGAGGAACGTACGTGTTGGTCGTATTGAGCATCTTACTCGTACATACTTTTTTTTTAATCCTCCGTGCAGATCTAATCGTACATACTGGTATCTACGAAAACCGCGACCGATGTTCACGGGTTTCGCAAAGTTCAGTATCTGATCGGGAGAACTCACCAGGACGTATTTGTTTGTTTTTTTTTTTGAAACAAGTGAGAGTTTCTGCTTGTTTTCAACATGGACGTCGACGTCGACGACAACCGACAAAGCAACGCATGATTGACCTCTTCCCTGCATCGGCTAGCCACATGTGGGTGAAGTGGTACCGGTATACTACGGTGTCGGATGATCGACCTCTTTCCTGCTTGATCACATCACTTGAAGGCTTGTTTACTTCCAGCATTGTCTCAAGTCGTGCCGTGGATAGCACTCCATCGTACGAGAGCGGTTAGAGATGAGAGTGTACAGCTGACCTCGTTGGCGATTTTACCTCGAAACGTGTCCTACCTGGTTGTTTATCGTACTATTTAATATATGCCTGGTACCTGGTACTGGTATGCCTACGATGCAAAATTAAAATTGACGGGCAATAGGGTGGAAATGAGGAGGGAGGGGCAGAATCGACGCCGAAGGAACACATCTCTTTCATACGAAAAATCTCACATCAACCGAGAACCAAAAAAGTCAAGCCCGACCCTTCCTCCTCGACAACCAAACACTATCAGGCTCGATCATGTTCGAAGCACAACTCCCGCCGCCCTTCCCTCCTCTCAGCAAGTTCCCTGCCAAAACAAGAGCTAACCAACCCATTGTGGAGAGCATATCGTAGTCCAACTCGAATACAACGGGGCTTCGGGGCGTGTGTGATGAAGCCTGATATAACACGCGTACAGGGTGGAAAGGAGTTGTACGTTAGAGTTGTACCCCGTCTGACAGAGAACCGGGTACCCGCCACCGGGTACCCGGAACCGTCGGAACCGGAACCCTCCCGGTCCTACTCACGGAATCGCGGGTATTTGTAGCTCGGGTACCCGGGTACCCGTCAATTGTTCTACGCGGAACCGCGAAGACTGGGGTATACGTTGATTTGTACATACACTGTGCCGCTACGCAGACTCTCGCCTCTCGCCCCTGCAGACTACAGACCGAGAATACCGAGAATAGAGAATACCCCTACCTACGCTCGCACAACACCGTCGACACACACGAAACCCCTACCAGCGTAAGCGGCCCTACTTTACCGTGAACCAGGAGATAGACATATCACAAGAAGTGCCAACCTTTCGATGTTGCTGTTCGCAGAGAGGCCGATATGATTGCGGCAATGACAATAAACACCATGGTTTCCCCGCGGGGCTGATATTGGATGTTTGATGAGATGATTGGACGGATATCGGTCTGGCTTCTTATATTTTGGGATTTTACAGAGTTCTGTTTTGACATGTGTGTGTTTTTTTGTTGCAGCAGCATGGGCGAATAAGGTTTGCCCAGGATTTCTTACTCCTCGTTGTTTCTGGGTGTGTGTGGGTTTTTGCGGCATGATTTTTTTTTACAACCATTTCTATTCGAGGGATCTTCCTGATGACTTGACGAGCGAAATAAGGGTAGAAGGCAAATTACTTTCCATGATTGCTTTTATTTCAACGCCCCACCTCTCTACTCGATCCCACAGAGAATTACCCCTACCTACTTTCCTTCTGCCTTTCTTTGGCATGATTCATCGAGAGAGAGGCGAAATGACGTCATGCCTTCCCACCTTCAGCCTTACCCCGCCGCCGCCCAAAAGCTAAAAGGGGAGCAAATAGTGTATGGTAATCCGGGTACCCGGGTACTCGAGCCCGCCATACCGCGCCGCGGCTCAAACGCTCAAAGGGGAGCATACAGCTACAGTGTATGGTGACCCGGGTACCTGGGTGACCGTGTCCGCCTTATCCACCGCCGCTCAAACGCTAAAAGGCGAGCAAATAGTGCATGGCAACCCGGGTACCCGGGTACCCCGGTACCCGCGCTTGCCGGGACGTGGGTAACCGGTTCTGGTTCCAGCTCAACTCCCCCTCACCCGATCGGGTACCCGGTTCCAAATCTTGAGGCCGGGGTGCAACTCTAATTTACGAGTATAGCCTCATTACCATTGTGCACGTCAGATGCGCGAGAGTACGTAGTGACCTTTTTGGGACCCAGAGAAATTGACCAGTGACCAAAAAGATCACAAGTTATCTGCAGTACCGTCTGCGGGTATGAGTGCACAACAGTACGAGTAGGATCTTGCTGCGCCCGTGTCGTACGGCTACAGCATTTGAAATATAGCTCGGAGACGGAAGTTGTCATCCCCCCGTCAAGCAGTGGTCGATACTACTTTGAGTCGTCAGTTTTAGCTCTGAATTGACGTACCAGGTACCTGGTAACTGGTTAGTTTACTATGTCATATCATTAAAAAAACTGTCCGAAGAGCACGGCTGAAGAGGGTCGATATTGTAAGAGGTGTAGACTTCAGAGAGGCTGGCAGGGCCTCTATCTCTTAAGTTGAGCTCGAAATGCCACCAGAAAATCCAGTTGATATTGGACAGGTATCGCCGATCGATTCACGCGTGTGCGCCTGTGGCATCGTGATGTGTACACTGGATTCAACATCTTGCACGCCTTTTTGTACGAGAAATCGCACGAGGGGAGGAGGCCTACAGGTTTTTCACTCGCAGCTTTCAAGAAGCAATGGAGAGTAGGCGTAGAGCCAGAGACAGGTCGAGCGAGCCTCGTCCAATGTACGTATAATACCATATCGTACATATCATATCATAGTGCGACGGTAAAAGCAAAGGGTGGAGTGCCAAGATCGGACGGACCGGTTGGAGTGACACAGAGAGAGTTACATCCAGTCTCGGCACGGTCTATGGGTCCAAGATGTGATACTGTTTCCCACGTGTGCCTGCGAAAGAGAGAATGTATAGGTATACCAGAGGGTGTTTGTACTTATGGTATGATTCGAACCTCGTAGATTTATACAGCAGTAGATCTACTTCTACTTCTACTGCTGTTAATATTTTTAGAAGGAATCCTGCCTTCAGGTTAGGTATATATCCGTATCGGTATGTGTCGACAAACTACGTGAATTCATATATACCTGGTGCCTGGTAGATAACATTGTGCTACGAGCCGTTGCGTTGTCCTCGCCGCCATGCGCGACATGACGTTTGCGCAAGATTCCCTTTTTTTGAAAGGACTGCGCGCGCCCCTCGACCTGTCCTCAGACTTGTTCCCGCTCAGTACTTTTACCCGAAGACCGACAAATATCACGCTATACCAACCCGAAAAGTGTCTTTGCCAAAAGATGTGTCAGAGCTACGAACATGTTTTGTTACCTACGGTTTGCTAAACATCGGTTGTTATGTTTAACGCGCTGGTGCTTTCAACTATCCAGGACTTGTCCGAGATTTCTTTTAGCGAATTGACGCAGCTCGTGGCAGGATTTTTGCTGGACTCCAACCCGCCACACGAGGACGTGCGGATCAACGTCAACCAACAAACTCAGGTGATGTTATGTTCGCGTCACTATTGCAAGCACATACTCGTAATAATTTAGTTGTTGGGTGAGGGTGCTTGTGATGTTGGGTGTGGTAACTAAGCGTTCGCTCGTGTGGCACGCACGAGGCGACTAGCTGGAAACACAACGAGGACAGATGTTGAACTATGCCACAGAAGCAAGTTTATTTCTTGCCCGAGGCTCGCTCCAACTTGCCAGATAGCTGACGCGCTCACATTCCGAAGGAATAACGCGGCGCTGTACAGTTTCATGGCCGAAACCTGCCTATCTCGCTTGAAGATGCAGAGTTGCAGTTTGAGGGGATGGAAAGTTTCATGACACGCTGTCCGTTTCACTTTCCTCTTTAACTCTCAACTCAGCTGGATACTGTGATCAAGTTGCTTCCTCGCCTTCAGTATGGGCTCGATGTCAACGTACGCTTCAACAACATCCGTGGGTTCGAATTCACGGAGGAGATGGCGGCATTCGATATGAGTGGCGTCACTCTGCTGCACGGATGGATCGTGGACCCGGAGGACAAACGCACGGTGAGGGTGACGCTTGTTACTCGCCGGCCTTCCCCTGTTACGCCCTCTGAAACGCCATGCGCCTCCCACGAACGCGCTTGCGACCAAGCTCGACCGTCCTTGAGTGTGTGATCTTGAGCAGCGCCTGCCTTATTGGTCTGTCTGTCGTGTGGCTTACAGGTGGCCGTCATTGAAGGATTGTCGTATAACAAGCTTGTTGAAAAGCTTCTTGACTTCAGATCTTTGACGGGTGGAGCCAAGGATTCAGGGCAACCAAGCTTGGATACAGCAGCGAACGATGGCAATGACGCTGAAACCAACTCGAGTCAGCCCGCAGAGCCGGCTGATGTAACGAAAACTGAACCAGAGAAAATCGAAGCGGGGGACGATGTGGCCGTAGGAGAAAAAGGTACAAGAGATAGCACGTCATCGCCTGGTCGATCGGGAGGAGGCCCTTCATTGCCGGTCGAAGGAAATAATCAAGGTATTTGATTAGAAGCTGCTGAAATTTCTCAAGTTGCGTCGAAACCCGCGAACCGGCAAGTCTCTCACCCAAGCATTTGTCGGGTTGCGCTCTTCTCTGAAACTTCCGCCCAACTATAAAATGACACTGTTGCTGTTCCAGATGAAGCCTCGGCGAAGGTAGCGTCTGATTTCAAGGAAGGGCAAGTGGCCGAGGAATTCTTCCGCGAGACTGCCAGCCAACTTACGTACTTCGGGCTGTCACGGTTGCACGCGGAGGTGCGTGGCATAAAACAATCGAAATATCCCTGCTGTGGTTGAGAGCGATGACATACAGTAGCATATGCCTGGGCACGCTTTTCATACGCCGCACACCTCACACTTTGAAACCTTCAACAGGTTCGCGAGCGACAGCTGTGTGTGTTCTTCCGCAACAACCACTTTTCGACCATGTTCAAGTACGAGGGCAAACTGTATCTGCTAATTACGGACTTGGGATACGCAAGAGAAAGCAGGTGGAAGTGGTGTTGCCGTTCTGTCGAAAGTTAGCGTTCGCGTAGAGCGCATGTGTCGGCACGAGGATTGTGTTCAGCGCCACCCTGGGCAAAAGGGCTCCTTCCTTGGCTTCGAGAGCGAATGCCTGAGATATGAGCGAGTTGTCTGAAATCGTGCTCTCGTTTTGCGTCCTTGTGGATCACGTCTTTGTCCCTGAGCTTGTCGAATCCCGTCGAACAATGGAAGTCACGCTGCTTTCGTTTTACGTGGCACCGCTGCGCGCTTGTGCAGTGTCGTCTGGGAAAAGCTGGACCAGATCGATGGCGACACGGAGTATGTGGACAGCGATTTCACTCGAAGCTCTCGTTGCACACTTCCAAGCGATGGCCTCGCCGCGCCGCTGACGGGCAATCAGCATGAGTGAGTGGGTACTAACCGCCGACTGCGCCACCCTTGCTTCGAATCAAGACCTCGGCGCCTATGTACACTTGATGTACATAGCATAGATGCAATCGGGGCGTTTCGCGTTGGGTCGTTCTATTCATCGGTTTACGCTTGCGGAGGCAAGGTGGTGTTGTTGAAGTAGTTTGGCCGACAGTGATGATGTATGTTCATACGCTCCTTGTTTATCCTCTTTTGCGCACTCTCGCGTTCAGTTTTGATGCCTTCTCCTGAAAAAGCCAATGGTTTTGACGACATGGCTGCCCGCCTGTTCCTACAACCCCACGACTTCAGCGCGATATACCACTTACGCACGGATGTACCGCCTCTTGAGCTGTTGGACGTAGGTTCGCGTAATGGTATCCGATCACTGATTGGCATGGGGTGCTGCAGTTCGTTTGCGTTGATCGCGCGTCAAAGGCTCTCTCGTCCGGCTTTGTACGCCAAAAAAGGGCGTGTGGTGGCGATCAAACGAACATCATATTGTCTTGTCTGCCATTCGAGGACAAGTTTCTCGTATCCTTTGTGTAGGACCCTATCGACCTCGAGGCTCATCGTGTCACGGGTGCCCCGCATTTGCAGCGATCAAGACTACATGCTCGCGCTGGCGCTGCAGCAAGAAGATGCATCTGCACTGGCGTCTGCATCCGGACCGACCCCTCGAGCGCCATCGACTAGCCAAACAGCTCCTGTGGGTGATGAAGCGGTTGCCTTAGCGTTACACCAGGAGGAGCGAGCTCTGCTGGAGCAGCGAATAGGAGGAGATCGCGCTACTGCAACTCTTCCTGCCGCAAACCAAGGGGAGCCTTCGAGAGAAGGCGCCGTTCGCGGAGCAGCTACAGACCGCAGAGGTCTCCAAGATCGGGACAGGTTAGTCGCCATGGCATATTACGAGTAGGATAATAATGTGATCGTGATTCCGTCTCGTTCCAGAACCTCGAATCTTCAGCTGGTGACCCATTTTCTTCTGCCGGTGTCAAACACGTTTTTTATTCGAGGCTAAAAATGCAAAATACTGCATGGTAAAATCAACGTGTAAGTACAGTTGAATTGTACTGCTGGAATGATGTTCAGCCTGCTGGCACGAGGGCGCCCAAATTGATGCCAACATGCCATGTTTGCCAATCAGCGTCAACACAACTGTTGAATGTCATTTTGTAGCCATAGGTCGTCCGCCGTGATGCATCGCCATATTATAGCGCTCCCATGGCCATTCTTCATGTCGTTGTCCTACTTGCGGCTACTGTACCGTTACTTCCAACAGTCTACTGTAACAACTGCTCGAGCGATAGCGCCCAGCGTTTCGGAATGTTTTTCACGGGTCGAGGAACAACAGTTGCGGTGCCTTGACCCCAAACTACTCGCTTGCGATCTTGCCTGACCCTCAGGCGACGTCCAGCCGAGGCTGCAAGACGCAACCGCTCAGAGGGTGGCCCTTCCTGCTCTATCCAGTAAGGGTACGAGTAGGTGGATAATTTTGGGCACTGAGATTTGGTGTGGCGGGCAATTGCTGCTGCTGCTGCTGCCAAGACTGCAGGCAGCTGGTGGAGCGTCCCCAACTGCGCCACGGCTGTGCAAAACAGACCCGAAATATTGTTATCCGATTTTTGACTCCCGAAAGCAAAGGGGGCGTGGAACGCAAGATCTCAATCTTGAGGTTGATGAATAAGCAGGGGCTGATTGTAGGGTGTTCTTCTGTTTTATTAATAGTGTTTTTTTGTTTTGTGCCACCGGTGCAAAAATTATGTACATCAAAATTCAAGGCTTGGGACCTGACACCTTGGTGTTCTTCGCGAGCTCTTCACACTCGAGCTTCCTAGGCAGGGCATCTTTGGTTATGGACTACAAGTAGATGTGTGGTGAATATTTTGTCGATTAAACGCCTAGGCGTGACGTGGGACGTAAACATTGAATCACCTATTATCACACCAATTTTTACGGAAGCATTCACAAGCCGGTTGTCGGTTTTTTTCGGGGGATTGGGGGACTTATTCGCATACAGTACAGCACCAATGGACTGCAACGGTTGAGAGCTATTGACTATTTGGGTGTGCCATTTGGTGAAACCACCCGCGCACTCTTCGTGAGTCTGAAAACGACGATATAATTGATCTTGTTGATTTCCTCCATGGTTGATCACGATGAGAGGCGACTTCCCATCGCCTCGACCTACACCTTCAAATTGAGATTGAGATCATACCTCGAAAACCTTTTCGAGACGCGCTTTTTGGTGTTCGCCTGTACTTCACGTCGCTTCGTCTGGAAAAACATGTTTATAACAACCCTTTTTCGAGGGTTGAAGGCTGCTTCTCGGCTACTGCGGAACTGCGAACCTTTTATAATGTGGCTGATAGACCCCGCCTCCGGTTTGATATCGAACGCTAACGCACTTTCTACAAGTTCTTACTCTCAATCCACATTCCCCAAATCACACGTATGTCGGTCACGCCTCAAGCTGATGCGGGTGGTGGCACACCTTTCAGTTGTGTCGAGTTGGTCTTTTAAAAACAGATGAAGACAGCAACACCAACACAGGGTGAAAAATATTCAACTCGTACCCGATTGTCTTCAAGCCTTCCTGCTTCCATCATCTCTGAAAATAAATACTACATGCGCTGTCTGTATTGCACATTCGAAGGACGATGCAAAACTCTGCTCTGCTATGGGATACGCAAAATCCTATCATACGCGCGTGATATACGCCAACGGCTTGAGGGGAACAAGAGGAACGCTCTCCCCAAAAGCATGCGCCGTCCGGTGATTAAGACTTCTCGTTGAATACACTGCTGAACCATTGACGACGTGCTGTGTCGATAGACCCCCTAGAAATACGCAGAAAATGACATGCGCGATGAGATCACGAGATGGATTGTCGCTCTTCTCTCTGACCATGCTGACAAAAGCCAACAGGCGGAAGGAACGGCAAGCTGCTCTGAACCAGATATAAATGGTGCAGAGCTCGCATCCATGACGCTTTTGGTTCAGGAACAATTCATGACAGTTACCAAAGGATTGCCGCGTCATATTTCGGAACACGAACAGCAACTCTTTTGAATGCAATTATCACGTCGAATTGCCCGACAGACTAGAGGACGCAAACGCTGGATATCGCCGGAGCGATCAGCGCAACGGATCAAAACTGCACACTTTCGCCAAGTGTATCCGACCAGGTAAAAAAGTCAAAACTCCGACAAGCCCGGGGCTTGTTTGCAGAGCTCCATGATCTTGTCCTCCACGTCATCGTGGAAGTAAGTCAGCTGCATGGACGGTAGTTACACGGGTGGGGCGTGAAGGAAGCGGGCGCATTGTTTAATGTCGCCACGTGGTCCATATTCAATGAGTGATAAAAAAATCACAACAAAATCCATGCACGTATATGGCGATGTTTACTCGTACCATACGGAACCACCTCACGTTTCTTACCCCAATGAGGGCTGACGACAAACGTACAGGAACAAATCGGTGAACCAGATCCAGCAAAAAGATGGACATGAACCTTATAATATTAATAGTGGTGTAGCACGCACAAAACCTTCACTTGAAAAAGAACTGCAGTAACTTCTACTCCTGGAAGTAAAAATATCATGATAGCCGGTTCGTCTAACACTAGCCGTTAGAATAAGGATGCCAGGACGCCGCAACACACGGTAGGTTTGTTCAAGAAAATAAAAGGTAAGCCTTCGGCCGCCCCGTTTCGAGGGGGCGACAACGAAAATAAGACGCCTGAACGCTCTTTGCGTGGTATGCTTTTCCGGTGGAATGTTCGGCGACCGTGTTCGTGGGATACCACCACGATTCCGTTCAGCAAACCGGCATGGCGACCTCGATAAGATACGCCAATGTCATGTGTGGATTTCTCTACAGCATACCGAGGACGAAACTTGCGCCATCTGACTCCTGTTTGGTGTTTGACTTTTCACAAGTTCGTCCATCTTCATTTCGATGTCCGCATGCTCGCGGAGGCCTACACATTGTACGTATGCTATGGAGGCCCAGTGACTCGTACCTGTTTAAGAGTGAAGTAGTTTACAGGGAACACAGAGGCTTCAATCATGCCCTCGGTGTTTTCCAGCTTAATCCCTTTGTCCATCATGTACTTGATGACATACGTCATCAAGTCCGAAACGTCCACCTGTTTTCCTGCCCGCTTGCGGTACTCCTCCAGCTGATCCTTCGACGTCTGTGGCAAACACGGAATCGGCAAGTGGGATGAGCAGCCCCTCGGCGCTCAGTTGCTCGGCCAACATCCTCAGATCAATTACTTATTGAGCCAATAGCTATAATCTCCTGGAAGGCTCAGCCGCGCTAAACCGCGCACGTGTACGTGGGTCCTGTCGTTGCCAATGACCGGTGTTGATGTCAAGTCTCACCACTATCCGGTGCGTTGAAGCTGTCTTGAAGTTCACGACGTCAACATCACATATGTAGCCGCCAGGAGTCTCTTGGACGAACGACACGGTGATCGATCGTTTTTTCCTGCGTGGAGGATGACACCAAAAGGAATCGGTCAAGAGTGACGAGTGCCGACAAACCGGAAAGCGTGCCGTTCCAGTGAAGGTTGTGTCGAAAATATTAGTGTCAGAGTGAAGACAGTACGCCACAAGCATCTGCACTTATTAACTCCAACCGCACAATCGTGTGATGCGTAAACTGGTTCACAAAGCATTCCCGATAACAAGAGAACTCGCCAGGAGTGGAAATAACCATGATCGGAACTATAGATATTTGCGATACAGCAGGCACGACACCCTATGATATCCTCATACCCGTACACATTGCACGACAATGCAATGAGCGGGCATAATTCCGGCTGCAGTGGGTAAGGTACATCAGTATACCTTTGAAAGCGTTTCAGACTTACCGACGTGCTCATCGCGCCTCCATCGCAATGTTCCGACTCACAACCGACGCAACTCCCACACAGTCAGTCTATAAAATTGAACATACCGGCATGCCATAGCCTGTTCACCTCCTGCTGAATATCAATATGTTTCCTATACACACAGAGTCTGAACCTGTATATACATTGCAAGTTGCCAAGTCAAGCGTCGACGAGGTAAATCCTTGGAAGAGAAAAATGTCCAACATTCGCGACGGTTCATAACGCAGCTTGCACAGCAGCCGAGAGACGATCCGCTCAATACTAGTCGAAATCACAGCAATCGTACTGGAAAAAAACTGCGAGCGAACAACAACCCACCTACATATCACGTACCAGGTATCTTGTAGGGCTTAGGGCCGATCTATTTGGCCGAACTCGCGGCTGACCTGACGGGTGTGTTACGCATGTAAAATATACCCACAAATACAAACAGCATGTACAGCAAACAAACAAATACCGGGGTACCTGGTACGTTACCAAACACAAATGGACTACGAGTACAGGTATATACAGAAATTGGACAAGTCGTAGCATGTCAGTCGCAGATATTCCTAACGGTAAAATATAATACCCCTGGTACCTACTACGGGGCACCATAGTTAATAGGACCTATGGTATACATGAAAACCTATACACTTCCCTATTTTTACTAACAAAAAATGGTCCTATTTACTATGGTCCCCCGTAATAGTAGTGTCGTCGAACGACTGCTTGTACCGGTACCACTGCAGTAAGTGCAGTCTACGTGATAACAATAATAATAAAAAAAACTCGTACGGAAATGTAAGGAACTTTTCGTCTCATGTTTATAACCCAACGTTCCTTACATTTGCGTCCAGGCACTACAGAGGTGCCACATACCAGGTACCTATAAATCTAAACGAGATATCGTAGTAGAAGGTGACACGGGAACGGCGCCAGGCTCCAGGTGTGGAGGACAATTCACGCAGAAATCGTCGAGGAATGCTATACACAGGCAGTACATATAGCAATAGCACTGGTGCATCAGCAGCATTACGAGTACTACTGTACCTGCGGTTGTGAAAAGTTAAACCCACCGTGCATGAAACCAGGTAGCACGTATTTGCCACGACGTATAATTTGTAATCGTCTTAGACCAGTACGTGTCATACCTAGCAGCATGCCCGAGGAATCGGGTTCATGCCTAACATTTTTTTTGTACGCACTACGATAGACACATGGACACTCGACACACGCTTTGTACGTTCGAGTACGTACTACTCCTAAGGGGTTTCGAGGCGAGATCGGTCGATCCTGTGTACTGGTACATACTTCGCTATGAATAGTAATACTCTGGAGTATACGTACACTACGCATTAATTTTGGCTCACGTGGGTGCAGCAGCAGCAGCCGCAGCAGCAGCCGCAGTTGTCCCCTTGTCTGACATCGACACCCACCGGGAGCGCTGCATACCTGCGGAATGCCGCGAGTTGGGCCCAACAGCTACACCCACCTAGAAAAACAACAGCAGAGGAACAAGAAGCCCGATGGCAAGGAAAGTGTAAGGGCAGATCGCAGATTGCGATGGCACAACCAATTGGTTTGTCAGGCCTGTCACAATGCACCGTATCGTACTGTAAGCTTGAGAGGGGAATCAGGGCGTGAACTGATGGTTGTATGTATTTTATCTGCTCCATGCTCCACAACCCGTCAAAGAGGTTTCTGCGAGGGGGCAATGTATCATTTGTAAGATGGGGTTGTTTGATAAGAAATTCTGTTGTCTGTTGTTTTGTTTCTAATACTATACACATACAGTAACCGTTGGTTCAAGTACAGTACACATTATGGTGTCAACCTACTCACGCATGAGTATGTCAAACTCTAACCAAAATGGAAGTAGGCAGCGCGTTCAATAAACACAAGCAAATGACACGTGACAACTTGACGCTTACATACCGAACTGCACCAGCTGCACGAGCAGTAGCGCATGTGTCATGTTTCTGAGACCCTTCTCTGTTGCCCGAATTCAAGCAAAGCCGTACATACACGAAACGGGCATGCTCGGACGCATGCAAGTCAAACTTCATGACAACGGCTCTATGATACAACACAGATCAAGCTATGCTCGCGTTCGACCACCTCTGCGAGACAATAGGAGAGACATGACCTGACCGCGGGCGGCCACAGAGTGGGGCAGAGTTGGGTAGAACGGGGTAAGGTTGCTCACGTTGAAGGCTTGTACTCCTGCGCACAAACCGACCATGGCCACCAGGACCGGTCCGTTGAACTTCATGGTGAATTCCCTAGAGCAGTCGCGTTCAAATTTTCCGGCTGGACCACAGTAGGGGACTTTCAACCGAGAGGGTTCTGAAAGTGCTACGAGGAATCCAACAGCAGTACACGTGCTTCCGGTCGTGGCGTCTGCGGCCACAGCATAGTTGTAGCGGTACCCAAAATATATCGCAATCCCTGGGTCCCTGGGTAAGACATGCCTTTACAAGGTGTGGAAACCGTTTATGGTGGTGTAGGGAAATGTAGACTAAAAATGTTACGTAACAAACGCTACACGAATTTAAGGCTTATAAACTCGATTTCCACCACATTCTCCCTCACTAAACCTGACTTATCTCTCCTTGCGAGTAAGTCAGGAACCCCGATGAGACTCTGAGTATCCAAGTTTTACCTCCGACTTTTCGGTACCGGACTCAGTATGCAATGATCGCATTGCCCTCATCGTTCCTTCCTAGGTGTTTTCTAAGTGAGTGAGTTTTACAGGTTCTTGAACATGAGATATTCCCCTTTTTTTTTCTTTTTTGTTGGGGGACGAAGGCGAGAATCGAACCACGGACCTCGCTCTTCAAAATCTCACGCCCTGCCTGCGACGCCATTGTAGGGAAATGTAGACTAAAAATGTTACGTAACAAACGCTACACGAATTTAAGGCTTATAAACTCGATTTCCACCACAGTGGGTAGCAGACTAAAAATCAGTGGGAATGCCTGAGTCATTCCCATTGCTAAAAATGTTACCGTTACCGGAACAAGCGCTACATATAAACTCGACTTCCACCACATTCTCCCTCACTAAACCTGACTTATCTCTTCTTGGGAGTAAGTCAGGAACCCCGATGAGACTTTCGAGTATCCAAGTTTTACCGCCGCTTTTCGGTACTGGACTCAGTATGCAACGATCGCATTGCTCTCTCATCCTTCCTTCCTAGGTAGGTGTTTTCCATTAAGTAAGTGAGTTTTACAGGACTTGGATCTTGAACATGAGATGTTCCCCTTTGTTTCCTTTTTCGGGGGATAAAGGTGAGAACCGAACCACGGACCTCGCTCTTCATAACCTCACGCCTTGCGGACGGCGCCATTGTAGGGGAATGTAGACTAAAAATGTTACGTAACGAACGCTACATGAATTTAAGGCTTTTATAAACTCGATTTTCACCACATTCTCCCTCACTAAACCTGACTTATCTCTTCTTGCGAGTAAGTCAGGAACCCCGATGAGACTCTGATCCAAGCTTTACCTCCGACTTTTCGGTACTGGACTCAGTATGCAATGATCGCATTCCTCTCATCGTTCCTTCCTAGGTGTTTTCTAAGTGAGTGAGTTTTACAGGTTCTTGAACATACATGATGAGGTGTTTCCCTTTTTTTTCCTTTGGGAACATCTCAAGTTCAAGAACCTGTAAAACTCACTCACTTAGAAAACACCTACGGTATTACGGAGGACGATAATAAATAGGACCTACGTTATACACACATAAACCTATATATATAGTTATTTTTTACTAGCAATAGCTGATCCTACTTACTATGTGGTCCCCCGTATTAGGAATAACGAGCGATGAGAGAGCAATGCGATCATTGCATACTGAGCCCAGTACCGAAAATACTCCGTCTCATCGGGGTTCCTGACTTACTCGCAAGAAGAAATAAGCAAGGCTTGTCACGGTATTTCGGCGGGACGGTAACGGCGGTAACGGCGGGACGGGACGGTAAAACCGCCGTCAAAATGGTCCCGCCGTCCCGTCCCGCCGATAAAATCTCTCACGTTGGAAATTACCGTCCCGTCCCGCCGTGGCACCGAAAAATTACCGTCCCGTCCCGCCGTGGCACCGAAAAATTACCGTCCAGTCCCGCCGTGACACCGAAAAATTACCGTCCCGTCCCGCCGTGACACCGAAAAATTACCGTCCCGTCCCGCCGTGACACCGAAAAATTACCGTCCCGTCCCACCGATAAAATCTCTCCCGTAGGAAATTATCGTTCCGTCCCGTCGTGACACTGCCTTCGGCGGACATAAGTTGCCTCTTCCCCTACTTTTGTGGTCGTGTTATGATACTGATTTTTGTATGAGGTTGAAAGCCCGGTAATTACCTGGGTTCAGGCACTGGGAACGTATTTGTAGTACTTGGAAGGCGTATCTTAGATGGAAAACCAGGGGTTTTCCAGAGACGCACGAGCTTGGTCTCAGTCTCCGCGTGCACGAAAGGAATAAAGCTGTTCTTCTATCGCTAAGCAAGCAACACACGTGAGTACCTACGAGTACCGACTTAATAGGCACACCTGTCCAGGGATACAAAGTGTCCCGCATGCTTGATCTTAACAAGTGGCGTCGTCGGCAGGACGGGAGCTTTCTCGGAGTAACGGCGAGCGGTTTCTGGCACCCGGCTATGGCTGCGTATGGCACGCCGACTGGCTCCGCCGATACAGCAAAACTGTACTTCCCAACGGGGTCCACTTTTGGTACAAGGGCGACAACTGTCTGTGGTGGCTCGGGAAAATCAGCGCAACTACACCAACGGATGGAGTATAATTGGTTCGAATTGGTTCTTGGTGTCTTCAAATTCACTTGGCTAGCGCATTTGCACGGGGGGTCCAGCGTAACGTAGATGAATCTCGAGGCGCCGCCGTGGATAGCTGATTTTCGCTTCTTGACTGCACGCGACATTTATCTTTTTTGTCTTTTTCCTGGACTTTGGGAGGTGGTTTAGATCTTCCTTCCGATATGCCCGGCGCTGAGGCTCGCCGGCGCGTATCTGTTTAACGCTGCAAGCCCTGTCCCAACCCCCACGACCGTGGCGACATGCCGAAGTATTTGCCGGCGGGGTTGACGCAATACGTGCTCAACAATTTCTCCAAGAAATCCCCCCCGTACCACGTCACCGAGGACGACGTTTCGACCCCTCTTGAACGGCTGGCTGGGTACGCGCTCAGCGGAGCGAGGTCTTCCAGGTGGCTTGGATAGCATAGGGCACGAGTGGGGGGACAAAGCTGCAAGACCCAAGGCCTGGCTGGTGTCGCTGGGTTGGAGATGTGTTTTTGCGTAGTTTGTCCTGCCTATCCCCTCCGCTCAGTGTAAGGCGAAACGGGGCTGGACGACGGAAAAGCCGCGGAAAGGGAAAGGAGAGATCGGGTGACGGCCGATACGGCCCACGGGGAAACTCTTCTCGAGCCAGTTCTCCCAGTTCTTCCTCGGACCAGCAACACAAGAGCCCCCGTCCTAGAGTTCACGCGCGCTGCCAGCAAGAGGCGAGCGGTTCCCTCGCTGACTGGGGCTGCTTCTTCCGCCGCGCGTCTTGGTCGTTTGACCATGCCCGATGACCGCGCCATGCCCGTGTCATCTAACCTTACCCACGACCGAACTTCGGCGATCGACTCCGCCGCCGCTACCGCCGCGAAAAAGCACACCGCCGACGTTCAACGGGAGTACAAACACACGTTCAACGGGAGTACAAACACCTGGGACTGAAGGACATTTCGCGCATTTATTTCTGTCCTACCTTTTCCCTCTACCAATGCTGGAACACAGCCGCCTGGTCCAGCGGCGACTCTGATGAGAATTCTCGTCCTGATGCAAGTTTTAATACTGCTGTTAGAGAGGACGATGCTTTAGATAGGTCCTCGAGTACCGGAGTGCCCGCTGTTGTAGCTACCCGTGACGGTTCTGCTGAGAATTCAGTTCCCATCCATTTCCACCACGAATTACGAAATTAATCAAGAATTTCGAGTTGTACCAAAATTCAATAGTAATTCCTATATAAATACATGTTATCATAAATTGTGCACAAATCCCATACTATAAATAAAATATAGAACAGTAGTATTAATAGGCGTATTACCCAGCTTGCAAAATTGTGGGCATCAACTATTCAATTCACCAGTCGAACTCGCAGCTGTGACGTATTTTCGTCGTCTCAATCTTGTATAGTACCTGGTATGAAATTGCTCCGCACCACATTTGCTTCGTTTTTTTTTAGCAGAAAAGCTGTGCTGGGGTTGATGATCAGCAGCTGGTTGATGATTTGTTTTTATACATTTATATTTTCAAATGAAGAAGGTAAGTACAAATATTCAAGCCTTATCACGGTAAGTTCGGCGGGACGGTAACGGCGGTAACGGCGGGACGGGACGGGACGGAACGGAACTGTAAAACCGCCGTCAAAATGGTCTCGCCGTCCCGTCCCGTCCCGCCGACAAAATCCCTGATGGTCGTCACTTACCGTCCCGTCCCGCCTATAAAATATCTCCCGTTGGAAATTACCGTCCCGTCCCGCCGTGACACCGAAAAATTACCGTCCCGTCCCGCCGTGGCACCGAAAAATTACCGCCCCGTCCCGCCGTGACACCGACAAATTACCCTCCCGTCCCGCCGTGACACCGAAAAATTACCGTCCCGTCCCGCCGATAAAATCTCTCCCGTAGGAAATTATCGTTCCGTCCCGTCGTGGCACCGCTTCCGACGGACATCACTTGCCTCTTCCCCTACAAGAAACATTCGTGGTCGTCTGTTCCCATCCATTTCCACCACGAATTACGAAATTAGTCCAGAAATTTCGAGTTGTACCAAACTTCAATAGTAATTCCTATATAAATACATATGTTATCATAAATGAAATACGTATAGAGTAGTAATAGGCGTGTTACCCAGCTTGCAAAATGGGGTATCAACTATTCAAATATTAATCAGTCGAACTCACAGATGACGTATTTTCATCGTCTTGCTCATATAATACCTGGTCAGTGGTATGAAATTGATGGACACCCCATTTACTTCTGCTAGAAAAGGCTGTACTGGTAGTGTTGATCAGCAGCTGGTTGATGATTTGTTTTTATACACAATACCTGTAAAATTCGGTAGAAATGGAACATAGACGAGACGTATTACGCAGCTTGCAAAGTTGAGTATCAACTATTTATTCAGTCGAACTCACAGCTGACATATTTCAAAATTTATAAAATATACTTTCAAATGAAGGTAAGGAGAAATATTAGCATCTACGAAGAAGAATGAAAATTGCTACCAAGTAGCAAGTGTATATACCTGGTGTTGTTTTTTCTTTTCATTTTTTTTAAGAATCTCCATACTTGATATTTCCACTCGCAACTGAAAGCAGAGTATCATAGCACAACACTGCCACAGGCTCGCCACCACACACAAACACAGCACAGAGACCACTCAACTCACGATCACACCAGTACTGGTATGGCCTAAAAAGATGTCAGGAGACATGCCATCAAGCGGGGGACGCAAAACGTGCGCTGTCAAGGATGTAGGACCGAGTGTTACAGATTAAACAATAGTAGTTTGGTGTCAGTCACAGCATGTCAATGTCAATGCAAAGTTGCTGTCTGTCAAGGGGTGAAAGTGCCGTCTCCTAACATCTTTGGTGTGACCGGCACGGACGTCATGGATGCCTATCTCACGGGCGGGGTTGATCGACCAGCAGCGGCACTAGAATCACCACCGCCGCCACCACCTCCACCTCCACAACTACCAGTAACACAGCGTAAGCACAACCATCAGAACAGCCACCATGAGCTGGCAACGCAACAACAGTGTTGCTTGGGGCAGGGGTGGAAGAAATGAGAAGACGTCGCCCGTGTAGTGGCAGCACTTCTCGGGGCTTGGGCTGCGCGGATCGAGAAGGAAACGTCTGCGTCGGGACCATTCCCTTCGCGGAACCAGCAGTATGCGGGAAATTTTTCACGTACAACCGCGCCGACCTTGCGGCGGGAAAGAAAAAATATATATTTACCGTCCCGCCCCGCCGAAGAAAAAGAAAATTACCGTCCCGTCCCGCCGTGGGAAAAAGTAATTACCGTCCCGTCCCGCCGAGGAAAAAATATGTACCGTCCCGTCCCGCGGAGGAAAAAAATATTTACCGTCCCGTCTTGCCGAGGAAAAAAATATTTACGGTCCCGTCCCGCCGAGGGGAAAAATATTTACCGTCCCGTCCCGTCGTGAAAATCAGCCCCGTTGACTTTTACCGTCCCGTCCTGTCGAGAATTTTATGCACCCGCTGTCCCGTCCCGCCAACTTTTTATGTCCTCATTTGACCGTCCCGTGTTCATTTTTTTCCCCGCCAAACGAGTCAAATCTGTCCCGTCCCGTCACGATTCTCAGTCACTGTGATAAGCCTTGGAGATAAGTCAGGTTTAGTGAGGGAGAATGTGGTGGAAATCGAGTTTATTAGCCTTAAATTCATGTAGCGTTTGTTGGGTAACATTTTTAGTCTACATTTCCCTACAATGGCGTCGTCGGCAGGACGTGATATTATGAAGAGCGAGGTCTGTGGTTCGATTCTCGCCTTTCAGCCCCCGAAAAAAGGAAAAAAGAAGAACATCTTACGCTGAACCCGTAACACTCACTAACTTAGAAAATACCTACGGTATTACGGAGGACGATAGTAAATAGGACCTACGTTACACACAAAAACCTGTATATTTCCTTATTTTTTACTAACAATATCTGGTCCTATCTACTATGGTCCCCGGTAATAGGAAGGAACGATGAGAGCAATGCGATCATTGCATACTGAGCCCAGTACCGAAAAGTCGGAGGTAAAACTTGGATTCTCCGTCTCATCGGGGTTCCTGACTTACTCGCAAGAAGAGATAAATCAGGTTTAGTGAGGGAGAATGTGGTGGAAATCGAATTTATAAGCCTTAACGTCTAGCGTTTGTTGCGTAACATTTTTAGTCTAAATTTCCCTACACTGTAGGGAAATGTTTTCAATTCAACGTTGCCTTTGTACAGGGTCGGCACGGCAAAAATCTTTCTCGGGAAAGAACACGTGGATGCTAACGTCATGCACAACGCGGAACATTTCTTCAAGGAGCTAACTTCGCACAAAGCTAGCAGATACGCCGAAGATGTGAGTTCAACAACTATGTTTTACCCTACTGTCTACCATCATTCGTTTTGGCGTTTGTATGTCCTGATATTTATTAATACAGGAGCGTCGTGATTGCCGCTTGCCGCTCCTTGACCGTCCTCACATGTGGGAATTGTTCTTTTCGGGATGCCTCGTGCCTGACGTTGCGCAGGAGATGCGCGCCGAGGCGTGCGCGACTTCGGCCTACTCCGCGACAGCCTTGAAAGAAAGAGTTGACGCAGGGAAATTCCTGATGAATTTGGCTTTCGGGCTGGAGGACGGCCAACCCAGAGATGTGTATATGTGACGTGCCAGAGGAAGCCTTTGGTGGCGATGCAGGCGACAAAAAAGTAGTGGATCTCTCCATGTTCGGCACGACGTCCTTGCTTTGTTTCGCTAAGCTTGCTGAGGATGTCGAAATCGGCACGGTCGTTAAGGTGTTGTACATGCAGAAGGATCCATCGGTTGGTCACATTGTTGTTCTCGGGCCTCTCAACTTCCAGCTGTGCACGTTCGCAGATACTGAGAACTGGGTTGCCATGTAGCCACGTGGTGGCCGTTCTCATTCAACTAAAGTGCACCAAAGAGTTCAGTGGAGCGTGCCTTCACCCCCGTTGGCGACACAGCTCACAGGAATGGAGTACCGAGAATGCGGGGCTGCGCGCGTTTGACGGGCAAGGTTCGGGACCGTCTCGTGGTGGGCTCACCGACGGTATGCAGGATATGGAGTCTGGGGACCATCAGGATGATGTTGCACCCAAAGCTGCACTATCTGTACTTCGTGGGAGGGCCTTCGCGAACTTGACGGAACAGTGCACTAGGGCCGTCAAGTTGTGTATAGGTAATATGCAAGCGGAAGATTCGTCTATGCTTAGGCGGGGCCAAGAGATCGTTGAGAGGATGCACCGCGACATGGTCGCCTTGGTGGAGGCGGGTGCTGGCCCTGCCGACCCACACCACAATGCGGAGAGGGTTTTCGATCCGCCCATTAGGCCTTCGAATAACAGAAAAGATAGGAGGACTAAGGACTGTTTGGAGGGTGGGTCAAAAAAGAAAGGGGAATATGCCCCGGGGAAATGTAGCGGGTAGTCTATGCATTTGGTTATATTTCGTGTGCCGTTTCTAGGACACCGGCCGCTGGTTGCATGCGGTTCCCAGCTTTGTAAGGTCACCTGCCCAAGAGCCAACCAATATATACAAGTTCATGCACGAGAGAGCTCGGAGGAGCAACATTTCTGGATATCAGTAAGCTGACCGCTCGAGAGTCGCGCTACTACTTTAGAGGGTGTGCTCTGGGAGTCGATTGTTGTGTTTGTCGCGGATGATGCTCAACTGAAGAACTACCCACGACACAGTGGTAGCATTAGCTATCCCCGTCTGGTGCTTGCACTTTTGTAATGTTTTTCGCGGAGTGCCTTCATCAGTTCATGGGATGTTAACTGGGGGGACATTGTGGTGCGCGTGCACATATTGGACAGGACGAATATCACATCATACTCGTACTTGGCAGCTTTGTACATACAGCAGCTGTAGTACCTGTAACTCTCTGTAACCTTTACCACTGCAAGTACACTGCTGAGATGTAGGATGCAGCCAGTACTTTTGTACTTTGTGTCGGTCTTGAGGGCTGTGAGGGCTGCAGCAACGGGATTTGATGGTTCTATGGCGTGATGTACACCACAAGGGACGCTGAGGGGCTTCGCTGTCGTCACTACTGGTCCCTGGGAGCCGTCTATACTCAGTCCGGGGTGCTGGATCGGACGGATACTACAACAGGCGTTGATCGTGGATGCGACGGGTTTGAATATGAGAAACGCAAGACCGGAAACCCGGGGATGGAGCTTAAATGTCCCCGTAGTAATGATTTAAATCTCGTTTTTTTTTTTTTTTTTTCATCACTTTCTTTTACTTTCCAACCTAACTCGTAGGAGGTTTTACCCTCACCGAGCTTCTGGACAAACCGTGGTCACAGGTGTCGTCCCTTCTCCCCCCCCGGTACGTGCCTCTCTATTTTTTTTCGCGCATAGGGTCCAGCATTCCCACTGTGCTCGTCGATTTTCATCGAATGTAGCGAACTCACGCTCTCGCGCTTTCCCCGTATCAATTTTTCATGTAAGGAAAAGTCTCTGCGAGCATGCACTCGGTGAGACTCGAACCCGCGAAATTGATCTTGACAGGCACGCGGACCACCTACCAAGCCACCGCCCGGGGACGCTACGTAGTAGCGACTAGCAGTCCCCGTAGGGAAATAAATGTAGGCTATGTAAATGTTACGTATCAAACGCTACATGAAATTAAGGCTTATAAACTCGATTTCCACCACATTCTCCCTCACTAAACCTGACTTATCTCTTCTTCTTGCGAGTAAGTCAGGAACCCCGGTGAGACTCTTGAGTATTGTTAAGATCAAGGGTTGCGGGACACTTTGTATCCCTGGACAGGTCTGCCTTTTAAGTCGGTAAACATTGCACTCACATGTGTTGTTTGCTTAGCTATAGAGAAGAGCAGTTTTATTCCTTTCGTGCACGCGGAGACTGAGACCAAGCTCGTGCTCCTCTGGAAAACCCCTGGTTTTCCATCTAAGATACGCCTTCCAAGTCCTACAAATACGTTCCCAGTGACTGAACCCAGGTAGTTACCGGGCTTTCAATCTCATACAAGACCATATCTTAACACTAGCCCACTCTGATGAGCCGTACATGCAGAATTATGGGAAATTCGTGGAAACCCCGATTCCACGAGCTAGAACACGAGTCGAAGATGCGGCTCCTCAAAACCCACTCCCACACCTCTGAACGGCGCGGCAACGAAGCCGGCAAAGTACGTAAAAAAAAACAATGAAGGGAAGACCTAGCCTTAAGGGGCAGGACGAAATCGTCGATGAAAGCCATCGCCATACCGCCGCACGGGGGGGGGCGAGGAAGATGCACGGAAAAGCGAAAAGTGCGTACGGGAACAAAAAGAAAAATAATACGGAGGACGACAAGAACCACCTATACCCAGTCCACCACTCTGGAAGCGCGTCCCAACACCGCAGTATCCAAGTTTTGGCTCCACCTTTTCGGTACTGGACTCAGTATACGCAATTATCGCATTGCTCTCCTCATCGTTCCTTCCTATTAATAATAGGTGTTTTCTAAGTGAGTGAATTTTACAAGTTCTTAAACATGAGATATTCCCCTTTTTTTACCTCGCTCTTCATGTCTCACGCCCTGCCTGCGACGCCATTGTAGGGAAATGATAATTAAAAATGTTACGTAACAAACGCTACATGAATTTAAGGCTTATAAACTCGATTTCCACCACAACAACAGTGGTTTCACCGTTTCACCGTTTTTATAGATTCAGATTTGCTTCGTATCGCTTTCCTTTACCTGTGCCCTTTCTGCCATATCACATCATGGTTCGTAGCCCATGGCCCCAAACTGCGAATACAAAGAAATAAATGGTGCCGCTTGATTATGTGCAAGCCCTATACATACTGTAACAGTTGTAAATTGTCTGGTACTGTTATGTGGAACAACAGATATCAGCAGCAAGCGAGACATTTTTACTGTCTGTTACTTTCACATTTTTTTCACGTTTGATTTTTCATTTTTCACGTGTTGTGACGCTGTTATAATAATACATATGTTGCTCTGCCGTTCCCTAGGTGTTACCATTTAATACAAGGTTGGACTGAGGTATGGAAATTCTCTCGCTATTATTATAATTAAATATAAAACACGTTCAAGCGACCGCAGTCTTTAGTACGACCACAAGAAGTGCCGCAGGCAGCGAATGTACACTCTTGTTGGAGTGAAAAAAATGCCGACCTCTCGCCGCGTGACAAGTCCGTAGGTTAAACATATTTGTCTTGGACAGCCATTAATAGCTGGAGGAACTTCCGCGATTGTCGTAAGCGTGTAGTGTGAAACGAGCGAGATCGCCTCCGTGGGAAACAGAAACAGGTAAAAACAATGATAAAATAAAGAACGGACCGATCGTTGTTGGGTTATTATGATACTGCCTTGAATGAGGTTGAAAGCCCGGTAAATATACCTGGGTTCAGGCACTGGAATTGTATTTGTAGTACTTGGAAGGCGCATCTTGGGTGGGTTTTCCACAGAGGCACGAGCTTGGTCTCAGTCTCCGCGTGCACTAAAGGAGTAAAACTGCTCTTCTTCTATCTCTAAGCAACCAAGACACGTAAGTACCAACGAGTACCGATTTAATAGGCAAACCTGTCCGGGGATACAAAGTGTCCCGACCCAGATCTTACAAGTGGCGTCTTCGGCTCAGGACAGTGTTGTAGAGGCTTAGATTGGGTAGGCGATCGAGCCATCCCACAGTAGGGGTGCACCCGAAGTTCCTGAGCCTCTCACATTAGGAGCTCAATATCTCACCCGATATAATACTTGGAAGAAATTCGTTCGTGCCACCCGACCGGCACTTCTATGCGCTAGTCCTAAAAAGCATATACGAGTAAAATTTTCATCCTAACTGGTAGTTCCTCACTTAAAGAACTCAATTGGTCAGAAACCTTTGCCCAAAAAGCGCAACCCCTACCGTGGGGTGACTCGATCGGTTAACCTTTTACCAAGGATAGCCCAACGACCCAAGACCTTAACACAAGTACTGACTTAGTAGGCAAACCTGTCCAGGGATACAAAGTGTCCCGACCCTGATCTTAACAGTTGAAAGGCCACTTCATATGCCGTCGGATTTGAAGTCAGTTGAAAAACAACTTCCAGCACGTTCGCATGAGCTCTTGCCCCGGAAATGTTGGAAACTGGTATTTCTCGTCTCAGAATGAGTCGGATTTCTCTCCAAGATCTGTCTGGGAGTGTTTCCCGCTTCACCAGGCTCCCAGATACATGAACTTGCCGTCTGCGCTTTTTCCATCCAACTGGTTCAAACACGCCCAAAAGCCCGATCGGATCGAAAAATACTTTTTTTTCGAACCGATCCCCGACCGCAATCGTATTCACCTCATTTGGTTCAAAAAAGTGCCGACAGTGATTTCTTGCTACCGGGCCCCTCGAGAAGCGGGAAACACACCCCTTGATAGATCTTGGAGAGAACTCTTGACACATTCTGAGGCGCGAATGACCAATTTTCAACAACTCCGGGGCAAAAGTTCAACGTAGGTTTTACAATCTGTGAGCTCGGATATTTAGGAGTTTTTACTTGAAAGTTGCGTAGCGCGGTCTGCACTTCGGAATCATCGTCCGCAATTGAGAAATTTCCTATTAATAGTTCGATGCAAACGCGGCGCAGTTTTGGCCCGTTTTGGCTGCGGTTTTGGGTCAGGGTTAGGGTTAGGCGTTGGGTTGGGTCTTCGCCCGTACCTTGATCCCAACAGGAAGCAAACTACCTGAACAGCCTACCAACGTAAAGGTCCTAGCTCACATATTGTAATAGGACCTCAAAGCTCATGCGAACATGCTGAAAGTTTTTTTTCAACTGACCGCGAATCCGACGGCATAAGAATTGGCCTAACGAATTCGCGTTTTGGGTGCCCTCAAGACACCAAAAGTCGGTATGCAACCTTATATCTGGTACCTGGTACTAGGTGTTAATAGTTGTCGAAGGTGGTGCAAGATGGAGAATGCCATAGAACTTTCGCACAGCGCGCTCTTGAATGTGTCTTCAACAATCAACTAACAAACCGTGTAGAGATTAATATTGCTAATGCGTAAAACCTTGGTAAAACTCCACTTGTCTCCGGTGAGCTGCAAACTCTCGGTTGCCTGGTAACAGATACGTACCAATCGAAAAAATAATATGCAAGCAAAACCCACTCTGTGGGCGAGCGACTGACACACCTGCAGCGAATACGCACCATAGACTATTACATCGGCGGTTTATACCACAGAGCGAAACAAACCCAAAACCGTGATTCGACAAATATCAAGACAAGCAAGATCGCTCTCCGGGGTTGGCTACGTATTGCATCACCAAAGCTTGAGTAATATCCCTATTTCAGTTTGCACCGCAGAACTAGCCTTGCGAGGATGACGGGTCAATATTTAGTCGCTATTCTCTTGAATAGCCGGTGCACCATGCCTTAGCTTCTCTTCCTCTACTGATGTTTCAACAGCATCGACCCACTTCAAAAAAGGCAGCGGAAGCAAACTGCTCAAGTTGCACACCGCAATCAGCATACCCAGATTGTAAAAGTCAACATCCGTAACCCCCAACGTCCGCGTCAGGAGTGCCCCTAATTCAGAGCCGACGATAGCCCCCCCATTGAAAATTGACATCAACAACGCAAACAACGTGCCCTCAACCCCTGGAGGACAAAGTCGGGCTGCCAACACGAGCGTCGGCATAAAGGCTATTTGGCCAAGAACCGCTAGCACTACGTCATCTCCAAAGGTGAACAGCTCGTCCGGGATGCCAAGCTGCCGATTCATATGGTAGACCAGAAGGAGCTGCGTCGCGCAAAGTAGCGGCATTGACGGCGAACAAAGCAAAGCGTAACGCCACGCGACCGGTTAGACCACGGCGAGGGTATCTGCTAGAAAAAAAAAAACTACCGCTCCATCAGCATGGCGAGGGGCATATCCAAGGAAGCTCGTAATCACGGTCGATTTTCTAAGCTTCCATTAAAAGCGGAACTAATATCGGCCCGACATCGCTATGGCCTAAAATTGAAAACCGTAATACAAATAGCCCATAGGACCATGGCGAACAATTGTGGTGAAGTGTGGAACATATCGCAACATTGTGCCCTGGCCGCATGTACATCAATGGAGCCAACGCAAATAGTTGCGAAAGTGCGTGCGCCTCAAAAAGCCACAAAAAAAAACACTGCTCAAGATTAACGAATCTCCGTCTGAACAAGCTGCCGATAATTCTCCCCACCACGCGTGCCCGGCAGTATGCCTCGCAAGACTACGTTTGTGTGGTGCGTTTAGGCTTGAGTTAGGGATGCGTGTTCCTTCACTCCAGCTTGGCGATGCATCTGGCGGTGCTACATTGCTTCTGCGGTGCTGTGCGGAATTGTGCTCATGGCTGCGTTCAACGCCGCTGCCGAAAAGTAAATGCAATAACAGTAAGCCAACATCGAACGGGTGTGCAGTTAACTCGCCCACCGCATTTCGCGCTCGGCCCAACACCGGGAAGCCAAAATATCGAGCGCGCGTGTGTGTTTTTCTCTACTTCGTTTACTGATGTCAGGTGTCCCCCACGTTCCAAGAAGTGTCTCGAAATTCAGACGCAGCGTACGACAATTAGAAGAGAGCATGACGTTGCATTGTTTTTCTTTGGCTCACCTGGGAAAAGCCAAGAGGTACAGACGCCAAAGAAGACCACAACAGCACCGAGCTGATTTTGGTCTCCTTGAGGAAGGATTGGAAAATCCAGACACCCACAAGGCTGGCGATGCTAGATCCCAGTCTAACACGCCCAAGAAACTCCGGCCCAACCCCTGTGACAAAATAAAAGCGTACAACGGGGCGTCAGGCGTGCAAAGCCTCGATGCAATCGCATCCGTAGGCATGCCAGCTCCAACAGCTGCCACGCATAAAAGGAGCCTTACCTGTGTGAACTCCCACGCAGTGAAACACGCGCTGAACACCTACTGTATGCATACATATTGTCATCACTTGCTGTAGCGACTGGCGAAGACGTGATCTTGTACCAGGTACTCCTCACCTATGTCATTGGTCAGAAAATAGAAGAATGCTGAATCACTCGAAGGCGTTGCTCGCCACAGGAAGATGAACAGCGCCGGGAGCCAGACAGTTTTTTGTTGGATCGCAGACCAGAGGGCGGTTGCCTGCTCTGTTATAATCTGCCGCGGACTGCGATGCACACGCACGCAAAAGAGGTGCACATGAGCAATGTTAATAATCTCACAATCTGCACTTGCGAAGCATTTTTCCGCTCGGCCATCCTAGACGAGGGGAAACGTAAAGATTTTCTACTTCAACTTCCTAACCGAATCGGTGGTGTGTCAGCACGAGCGACTTATTGCAAGCCTGAACAAGGCCTGCTGCATCAACTGCTACTTGTACGCATTGCGCCGTTATGCCATACCAGGTATCATACTAAACACACAAACCCCGAGGTATGGGCTCACCTGCCCAACGGATCCTTTTGGCGTTTTTCGTCGATGAAAAAAGCACACACAGTGATCAATACCGGCAGGTATGTCGTGATAGAGAAGACTTCCCGGGTCGTCATATGTTCGAGGAGGGCGCCAGAAAAGTATGCACTGGTGATACCTCCCACAGCTGCGCTGCCCCAGCAAAGAGATTGTAGCCCACTCGAGATGGCCTGTGAATCTGAGTCCCGTGCCTAAAGGGGACGGTGGGTACGCGAATAGATTGATGCAAAACAGAGTGCTGCCAAGTAACAACCCAACGATTAGCCCCACAACTGAGCATGCAGCCACGATCATAACTTTACCGTACGTTGGACCTCTGGAACTACTCCACTATAGCATACCGGCACGTGTGTTTCCTTAGTCTCCAAATATCAGCCCTTACCTTTTCAACGACGATCGAATCAGCGACGACATCACTTATCGCAACGCCCAGCGATGCCACGATACTTGCAGCCGTAGCTTCAAATGGGGTATGTGCATAATTAGCAAGGTAGAACCAACCCGACGCCCCGATCAGTCCAGCAAATATCATGTAAGACCTCCTGTCGGTTGAAAGACAAGGACGGTTGATCAAAGCGCGTTAAGATGCTAAACGTTGGGAAAATAAAACCAGACTGGTCGGAAACCGTGCTATCGGAAGACATTCGGAATACTAGCGGATCGTCCGACTTTATTTCGTGTGTGACTCAGTGACTCAACGGGTCTTCGATCGTCACCCTGGCCCCGTCTAGGGGCTGAAACGCTTGCATTGTTCAAACGGAACACGTGCCGTTTTGATTTGTAGGTTCAATACATTCCAAATACTCCTGGGATGGGTGGTGTTAAGAGCAGCAAAACCCAGTCAATTTTCACTACGCAAACCAAGGCATACAGGTAGAAGAGTTTCTTGATTGGTCCAATTCATCAGAGCTGTTGATATCTCCCTTGACAAAACACAAAACAAAATAAATAGCTGGGGGTGCTGCACAACCGGCACTGGGAGGTTCGTCAATCGCCAGAATGCTCAGTCATGAACTACTGCACGTAGGAGAGAAACCTTCCAACAGCTGTGTTCAGTATTGAGCAGGCGGTAACGTCTTGCTTGTTGCACAAAAACGACAAAGTGCAGAGAGGCACATGACCTCATATGCCTTGGCCTTAACCGACCAGTCACCGATGCACCTGCCGCAACTCAATTCATTAATATTGCCTCCATTTTTTGCCAATTCACCTATGTACGAGTAAGATGGCATGTCACCTGCGTAACGAACCACAATTGATGCTATCCACTCTGAATTGCGCAAGTTAGAGGGCGAGATAAATATTGCCATCCACTCGGATCTACCGCCGACTATTACCGACACTCGTGCTTCGAGTGGTACCTTCGATACCCGAACACGGGCAGCCCGTCGGAAAGGAAGCCGTATATTGGTTTGAGGACCCACGGCAAGGTGAAAAGACCTGTGAGCGCAGCCACCTCTGCGGGTGCAAGATGTAACTCGTCCTTTAAAAAAAAAGTGGTGGCCAACCTGGCCAGTCCGAGAGCGCCTTGCACGAAGTAAACCACTAGGATCGCAACGATGTCCCATGTCAGCGTGATTCCCTGCCGGTTTTGACATTGGGCAAAAATGAGGTCAAACGGCGTTGAGACAATTGCGAAAAGGCGTAGGAGCAGTACATACCAGACATTGCGCTGCGCCCGAATTATTCCCTAATTACTAATTCCAGCGTAGACAGCGGTATGTGATAGAAGGCGATACGCTCGCTCATGGGAGTAAAATAGAACAAAGAGTGAAGCAGACAGGATGCTCATGACGTGGCGCAATGGGCGACTTGCCAATGCCAAGAGTTTAGTTGCGCAGTAAAAACCACGCCTCTTTTGTTTGTGACGTGGATAAAAGGGCGACTTGCAAATAAAGGCCGAGGGCTAAGGGGTGCAGGACAAAGCATTCCGGGCTCCACAAGCATCATTATGCACACGTGTTAGGTACAAACACGAAACGCAAGATATAATACTTTGCAGGAAAGGAGAAGATTGTTTTGACCACCTCCGCAACCGGCAGAGCCCGCACCACCTCATCCTCCTTGGGCCCGGCTTGAAGGCTTGGGTTTCTTCGCGGGAGAGCTGCTTGAAGACGACAGACACGCTGCTGGCTCTCGGGGTTGTTGTGGTGTTGTGGCAAAATAGGTGTCTACCCCCTACTCGAACCCGTACGTAAAACAAAGGAAGCCGATAAACTCCAGCGAACTTCAACAGCTCGTGACTTTGCATCGTACAAATAAGTATTTCGTACTTCGCACGTTATGATACCTGGAATGTACGAAACAAAAGTTGCTCTGCGCTGAGTTTTTTTTTTTTTTTTTTTTTTTCATGTAAAAAAAATCGGGCTGTTTATCTTGAATTCAGTGCGGGAGGGACTATTTTGCTCAGTTTGGACTGTTTTTCGATTCAGAATCAAGCTCTAAAGATCCATTCTTGACTTTTTTTCGATTCTTCGACGAAAAATGACTTGAAAAAAAATGAGATATTTTTGTATTGGATTTAGTGGGCTGAGCTGAGCCGGGTGTGATTTTCGAAAAAAAAATGTTCAGCAAGTAAACGAAGTAGGACGCCCGGAAGGTTCTCCAAGAAGTGGAGTTAGGCAGACGTGTTCCGGGTGGGAGCTCTGAGAGCTCAGCAAGGCCTTTCAATCAAGTGTGGCCAGGAAGAATTACTCGCCGAGGTAAAAGTAGTAATCTGGACCAGAAAAGAGGGGACGCCAGCAGGGTGATCCCTTTTCGGGAAAGCCTCCTTGTTGTATGGGGAGACAGTGATTGAGTATCACTCCGTGAGCGATATCGCAGCTCTACAACAGCACGACAAAGTAGAAAGTGGCTAGGAAAAAACAGAGGTTATGACGAATGCAGCGATCGCTGCGGCGGCCGCCCCCGCTCCCTTTTCGTCGGGTGCGGAACTGGCTGAAATGCAAAGAAAGGAGGACCTGAAATCCGGACCTGTCCCATGTAATGCTGACTGTGGAGTACGACAAGAGCATCGGCCCGCGCCAGAAGGAGCCGGGCGCCGGCGTCGGACGTCGGAGCGAACTGGGAGTGGAGTATACTCTCTGAGTAAAAAAAAAAAAAAAAAAAAAAAAAAAAAAAACGGGTTTTAGCCTATTCAAGGTGTACGTTTCCGGACGCGGGGTCAAACATTCAGCGGCCGTGGGCGCCGTTGGACCGGAGTTTTTCTGTTAAGAAAGAGCGCGAGAACCGCGAGGAACAATAAGGACGGTACCATCGATGGAAACCATGCCTGCCTAAAAACGACGGGGGATTCGTGTATCGTATGGCGGTTCAGGAGAGCGAAGACAGCGGGGCGTGTTTGTGGCCGGAATAGCCACGAGAGCGGTGGCGACGGTAATACTAAGGGACGGTGACTTGTCAACGCACGAGAGGATAGAGTGCGACGACACCGGAGGGCGGTCACACATAGAGTAAGGGGAGTAGCGCGACGGCTGACTCTCAATCGCACGACACGTACATGTAAGCGGGACGTACCATGATCGATAGGGTCGCCGTCGCCGGCTGTTAGAAATAGGGACGGGGATGCAACACTTGACGAACGGTAGCACGGGAATAACAGAAAGCTGGGCTATGCATAGCGACCTGTACACGACAGCACAGGCGAATCGACGCCAGGAGTGCGGCAGCGTTCGCGACACGATAAGCGGCGATGTGGAATTGAAACGGGAACAGCGGGAGCGTAAGGTGCTGGCGTTAATACAAGGGGGGAACGTGCACGGGCCACGCACCTGGCGGCTAATATGACGAGTCGCGGCGTAATCCCACTTTCATGTACACAGTGTTAGAATATACATACCGGTATATAGTGGCAAAACAATATAAAATAACAAGTACATGTCGTATACATGCGAGTCCTCGAGCGCATACGCGAACACGTTGACACACGCACAGAAAAACAGCGAGCGCACGAACCAGTATATTTTGCATCCGTGACACTTATTTTGACCGATCAAGTCTATATCACATATAATCGACAACTGTTTCACGTCTGTACCCGCGTGGTAGAAACTGTACGGAATATAAATATATGTATAAATATCATACTACTGATATTCATAGACCGTCAATCCGAAGAGTCGTTGCAATTGATTGCCCTTACGTCCGCCATGTCTCTCGGCGGGTGCGTCTGGTCACAGTCGCATCGAACCTACGTTAGCTTCAAGTACATCGCAACCCATGGTAGTGAGTGGTGCACCGTATCTCAGGTGCCTGTAATTGCTTGCTATAACAAACATAATTGTACATCGTGCCGTTTCAAGCGTGGTGGGATCTGCCAGCGTATGGCTCGTGACCCTATCACGGAGGCACCGAGAAGTAGGTTTCTCGTTCCCATTTTCCCCAAATCTGAAAGTCGAGGAACAAATGGGATGAGGGGGCGAGGACCAAGCGAAACGTAGAAAACATGCCGACTGTGGCAGACGTTATGCGTGCTTCGTTAGACGAAAGCGTATGGTAACTACGGTGGGGAGCGGGCTGCGGTATCTGAGAAAATATAGTGTGGGAGACCACCTACATAAACGCTCCGCCTTTGTCGCCCCTCAAGCACGACATAAGCGTATGTTGGTTCCGGAAGAACCGCACGGAGACACGCTACAACACTGCGTGCCGACAACCAGGTAAACGCGTTCCGGGTGCATCACACCGCGATCGCATACCTCAGCGCGTATCACCGTCAGAGGGGTCTGGAAAATCGTACACGACGTTCCCACGGGACAACCAACGGTAGCAGAACCCCTACTCAACTGGGCTACAAGTTTGGGGACAATAAGGAATAGAAGGCACCCGCAAAAAGGATACGCATCAAAAGAGCGACGGCATCGAGATAAGAGAAGGGTCAACAAGTATGGGTGTGATCTCATGCCGCAGCAGAGAGAGGCCTCATTGATCCCAAACTATATACGAATTAACCTACGACGCGATGTTACAACAGTAATCTGGACCAGAAAAGAGGGGACGCCAGCAGGGTGGATCCCTTTTCGGGAAAGCCTCCTTGTTGTATGGGGAGACAGTGATTGAGTATCACTCCGTGAGCGATATCGCAGCTCTACAACAGCACGACAAAGTAGAAAGAGGCTAGGAAAAAACAGACCATCCCGCCCGCCCATCGTTGGTAGCGAGGTGTACGGTCGACAACGACATCAGTTTGTTAGTGTTTACTTCACCGGGGTACCTACTCTCTGCGACGAGGTGCCGCGTTGATTGCCAGACAACCAACGCGGGAGTAGTAACCCTGGGTGAGAGTCTCCGGCTGGTCGCAGCAGGAGGCCTCATTGATCCCAAACTATATACGAATTAACGTACGACGCGATGTTACAACAGTAAACTCGTATAATATGCTTGTGATGTTCTCGTTGGCGATACTGAAAACTGACTGACTATTAACTCAGTGGTTATGGCGCGTATCTATCAAACGCACAATCCCGGTTTCGAATCCACTCGTCGTCCTTCTTGGCCTTTTGGAAAGAAAGCGCATATATGAAACCCATGGTACCACTTAAACATTCTAAAAGCAAGAAGAGGCACCATAAATCCGTATACACAAGCCTCTTGCCATCGGCACGAGCCGGAGTCCATCGTAAGACGGCTGATTACGCCCATTAAAAGAGTGGCATCTGAGGTCCAGTGCATAAATGCCAGTCGATCCCGGATGGTGTTTTTAGATGAGCCCCATAATGACTGAGCTATTAACTCAGTGTTGACAAATAGCTCAGTGTTTATGGTGCTTATTCAACACTCAACACACGTTACGAATATTGAGAGCAGTAGTGCACGTATCAAAGCCAACGGACGTACATAGCTCTGGCATACCAGGTAGGCTAGACTACCGTTGGCTCGCACACGAAAGGTGTGCAAGAATATAACAAATCAAAGGTACTCCTGGAATCGTAACAATCCTTACAGGTTGCCCCACTCGAAGGGAAAGCTTACGCAAAAGTCCGCTCAGTTTCACAGCAGTACAGCACCACAGCGGTAGTTTGGCATAGTGAACTGACTGTGAGATATCAGACCGTATTCAGTATCCTGGACATGATGTACTCTGAGGCGCGGACTGAGACCCGCCGGCTTGAGCGTACCCGGCAGGTTGAGCATCGTGTACTACTGATACCGTTGTCGACGTACTGGGTATACCCGTACTGGGAGTATGTTTTTGGCTGGCGTACTCTGAGGTACTGCAAGGTACTGTCAAATTGCTATGCATATTCTGTGGAAACTACAGTACATGTAACGGTATTTTTAGTCAGTACATACTCTAGGGTACCCGGCTACCAATCCTGGTCATTATGTTGTGTTGGGCATACCCGGTTAGATACCCAGGGTACATCCAGAGTACCCAGGGTACATCCAGAGTACATACTTGTTGTTCTCACAAAACAATGCAGTATGTGGTCACCTCGCAAGTACTTGGTACTCTGGAAATCTACGTATGGTGTGATTTTACTGTGGCATAAGTACATGCAAAACATATGGGCTCTTAAAAACATACCAGAGCTCTTAAAAAACGTTGTATATCATTACAAGAGCTTCGCGTAGCGGGCGGTTTCGCCCGCTACGCTCGCTCACGAGCAAGAATGGAACAGACGATCCAAACAATTAGGTGCCAACAGGCGACACGCAAATGCCAAGAGCTTCATGCTCCATCCACAAAAACAACCCGAACGCCGCATGCACGTACGTTCATATCTGGTACCTACCTGGTAGTACCTATTTGCTTACTTTAATATGTACGAAAGAAAAAGCACAGCACGCCACAGCACCGCGAAAACAATAAAAGAAACGAACACGAAAATTTGCAAAAGAAGAAAATAAAAACCGTCCCCTCTGATGTAATTATTTCCGCCTGATTGTGGCACACCTTGCGCCGGCCAAAAAAATCGAACAGCAGAGCTTCCCTCAGCCTCGTATACTGCCCGCCCCTCTCGCGACCACCTCGTCACCGATTCGGTCCGGGTAAAGCTTTCCTCCCTCTCAGCTCCAGTGAGCCCCGTCGCGCGCCTCGGGTGAAGCCCGGTGCTCACCGTGGCCATCGTTTGCCAGCTCGACAATGTTGATGCTCAGATTGCGATGCCCTCTCTCTGAAATTCAGCTTGGTCGTGAAGGAAGCATCGCTTGAATTTTAGTTTGCAGACCAAAACGACCCTTATAGATTCGTACATAATTTATCCAAAAACTCACACCAGGAGGCCAGACAGAGCCCATCCATGCTTCCCTCGTGTCTCGAGGCACACGCGACGCCTAGCCACGAAAACGGCGACCGCGCTCCGTCCAACTTCCCCTCTACCCGCCAGTGCCAACTGACACCCGCGACGGCGCCGGGCTCGCCCGCGGTACCGTGTTCTGGGCACACAAAGCAAAAGAAGAAAAAAAAAAAAAAAAAGAAGAAAGGCCCTCGCGGGCAAGAGATCTTAGGCGGCGGCGTCCAAGTAGGAGCTCTGAGATGCCAGGGATGTACCAACCGAGCACGCTCAGGAGAAAGACAAAGGTAAATAAGTTTATACAAGCGCTTCGCGTGGCGGGCGGTTCCGCCCGCTACGCTCGCTCATGAGAAAGAATGGAACGGAATAGACGGTCCAAACAACTAGGTGCAAACAGGCAACTTGCCAATGCCAAGAGCTTCATGCTCCATCTACGAAAACAACCCGACCGCCGGATGCATGTACGTACATACCTGGTACTTATTGTCTAATTTTAATATGTACGAAAGAGAAAGCACAACGCGGCACAACATTACGAAAACAATGAAAATAAAGACGAAAATTTGAAAAAAAACAAAAAGTCCTGTCTCCTCTGGTGTAATTATTTTCTGCTCCGCCTGATTGGAACACCTTGCGCCGGTCAAAAAAATCGAACAGCAGAGCTTCTCTCAGCCTCGTATGCTGCCCGCCCCTCTCACGACCACCTCGCCACCGATTCGGTCCTCTCTCTCTGCCCCAGTGAGCCCCCGTCGTGCGCCCCGCGTGAAGCCCGTGCTCACCGTGGCCATCGTTTGCCAGCTCGACAATGTCGGTGCCCTCTCTCTGAAATTCAGCTTGGTCGCAAAAATAAGCACCGCTTGAATTTCAACTTGCAGACCAAAACGACCCTTGTAGACTCGTACAAAATACAAGGTTCCCCTCCGGGAGGTGCCTAGGGGAGTGGCGCAAGAACGAAATAATACCTGCACACCTACCTGTTTAAAATTCTTGATGACTGCATCCACTCATTATTAATGTGAAGAACACACACAAATATTTTAGAGGACAGACTGTATATACTGCTGTTTGTGGAAAGACTGTGGGATCATTACTGCTATAATAATGAAATACAATAGGAAATATCCGGTAAGTGGATACTGATCCTGAACAGATGACTCGCGGCGATTCAATGCTTGCGCGGTAAACGAAAGTACACAAAAAGCTGCGTGAGGTCGAGGTTACGACATACCTGGTAATACTTTGTGATGGGCTGAGTAAAATCCAGCACATACGAAATTTATTCCAGCAAAAT
The DNA here is from genome assembly GCA_031763025.1 of Macrocystis pyrifera. Taxonomy (NCBI): domain Eukaryota; class Phaeophyceae; order Laminariales; family Laminariaceae; genus Macrocystis; species Macrocystis pyrifera. Next base: position 14,914,753 of record JASSKH010000010.1, on the reverse strand, counting down.
AAAAGTTTCTTGGAGCTCAGAGTAAAATAAAGATTTCACAGAAACAGTGGTAGATGCTCGAGAACAATGCGTAGTCCGAGTACTGACAGTATTGGAGCACTCGCCGCCAAAATATTGCGAGTACTGAGAAGGCCCAACTACTGAGAGTACTGAGAGTATGAGCAGTACGCAAACCCGAGAGCACAGGCAAACACGTACCCGCAGTATCGAAACACGAAGTACTTAACAGTACAGGCAATATCTGCAGTACAGAACCTCGCGATACTGAGAGTACTCGCAGTACATATTCCTCGCAGTACATATTCCCGAAATACCGCCAGCGCTTTAAGTACTCGAGTTGTCCCCAGCGAAAGTAATTCGCTCCTACTCCCACTCGTGGGACCATCTGTGAGTGTTTTGTGCCGAACAATGGGCCTGAGAATTGTCGAGACGGTTCGCAGAGGGTCGAAGCATACGTCATACTCCAAGTATACTGGGCATAATATTGAGAGCATTTCGGTACTGCGAGTACTCGCAGAACGAACACTGCTAACGGACGAAATACTGATAGTAATTGCAGTACCCGCAGTACAGAACCCCGAGATACTCGAAGCACAACAGGGAATATCCACGGCAGCAGCAGTAGATAATCCCGAATTACTGAAGTGCAAGCCCGAAAGCATCCGCAGAGTAGTATCCGCAGGAGTAATACAGAACCTCGAAATACTGCGAGTACTCGCAGTATCAGCTGCAACAAACCTATCCAACCCCACACCAGGAAACCAGAGAGCCTATTCAAGCTTCCCTCGTGTCTCGATGGACACGCGACACCTAGCCACGAAAACGGCGACCGCGCGTCCAACCCCCCCTCTACCCGCCAGCGCCCGCTGACACTCGCGACGGCGCCGGGCTCGCCCGCGGTGCCGTGCTCTGGGTGCACGCACGCACACAAAACAAGAAAAAGAAGAAAGAAGAAAGGAAAAAAAACTCTCGCCGGCAAGTAATAGTAGGATGCGGTGTCCAAGTGGGACCTCTGAGATGCCACGGATATACCAACCGAGCACGCTCAGGAGAAAGACATAGGTAGGTAAGTCTAATAAATCCTGCTATTTTGTCTGTCTGTCTGTAATTGGGTAGTCCGATCTAGAGCGCTTCAGTCCCGTTGCCCCATGGGCAGTGAGGCTGGGTGCCACAACCAGTGGAACACTAGCTCTCGCGTCGCGTCGCATCGCGTCGAGCCGTGGCCGTCGCTCTGAGCGGCCGATGATCCCGACCCGGTCCCCGGGGGTGAGGCATTGCATCTGGCTTTACTACAGTTCAGATTAAGAAACATCTTATTGGGTGATGGAGGCAATGAAACCAGCGTTGCTTCTGGCTTTAATACAGTTCAAATCGAGAAGCAGGCACCCTATTGGCCGATTGTAGCATTGTAATGTACACCACAACCTTCATCCAGCATCACAACATCGCACATCGCACAGCAAACATGCAGCACGCAGAACCAGCAGCAGAGAACAGCAGGAGCTGCAGAATACCGGTTCTCGTGGCACGCCGAGCCGTGGCCATGGCACAGCAGTCCCGCGGCACTTCTATAACACAGCCATCTAGCCAGCCTTGTTGTGCTGACTTATAGATTTGAATAACAATTCTGGCAGCTGATTGGCTGGTCAAATACATGCCGCTGGCCCTTTCTAGGATAATTGTGCCGAATAGAGCTAGAGAAGAATTGTGCCGGATAGAGCTATCGAGGTTCCGCCACACCCGGAGGGGATAGGGTCCCATCCCTTGATCATAAATCTCTCTATATCTCTACAACTCGATGAACCGACGACAAAAACGGCGATCTCCCGCGTCGACACCGCCCAGCACAGTGTGGAAACTCCACCCCCAACGGCTGATCATTAATTGGCTGAGGGTAATAGAACCAGCGGCACCCGGGGACCATAGGGTCCCATGCCCGGATAAGAAATTCTTCCGTACGTCTACAACTTCAACAACCCGGGGACGAAAACGGACATCGCCCGGGTCGATACCGCCCCGCAAGGTGTGGAAACCCCACCCCCATCGGCTGATCACTGATTGGCTGAGGCTCATGGAGCCAGCGGCACCCGGGGACGATAGGGTCCCATCCCCAGATCAGAAATCCTTCCATACATATACATCTCCCACAATCCGGGGACGAAAACGGACATCTCCTCGGTTGATACCGTCCCACAAGGTGTAAAAACTCCAAGTTTACCAACTGATTCATGGTTGGCTGGGGCTGGAGCCAGCGAGCGGAGATAATTGCTCTGGGTCAGAAATCCTTCCATACATAAACTCCAACTACCCTCCGACCCTATCGGCTGACTGCTGATTTGCAAGGCTTATCACAGTGACGGCGGAACGGGACGGTAATTTTTCGCTGTCACGGCGGGACGGGACAGTAATTTCCAACGGGAGAGATTTTGTCGGCGGGACGGGACGGTGAGTGACGACGGTCAGGGATTTTGTCGGCGGGACGGGACGGGACGGCGGGACTATTTTTACGGCGGTTTTACCGTCCCGTCTCGTCCCGCCGAAGTACCGTGATAAGCCTTGCTGATTTGGCTGGGGCTCTTGGAGCCGGCGCCCGGCGAGAGATGCCTCCCGGGACAACGTCGAGGCCCCGCCGCACGCGGGGGAAAAAAGGTTCCATCCCCGGATCATGAATGCTTCCATATATATAAGACTTCAACTGCCAGGGCACAAAGACAGACACCCCCCAGATCGATACCGCTCCGCAATGTATGAAAACCCAAACCCCCGGGGCTAATTGCTGATTGGTTGGGGCTCAGAATCCAGCGTGGCGAGAGTTGCCCCCGGGACAACGCCCAGGTCCCGCCGCACCCTGGGACGATAAGTTCCCATCCTCGGATCACAGATCCTTCCATAAAAATACAACTTCAACAACCCGAGGACGAAAACGGACATCCCTCGGGTCAATATCACCCCGCAAGGCCACCCCCGCGGGCTGATTTCGGAATGCAGGGCTCATGGAGCCAGTGCGCGGCGAGAATTGCTCCCCGGGACAAAGTCCAGGTCCCGCCGCACCCGGGGACGATAAGATCACATCCCCGGATCACAAATACTTCCATACATATATAACTCAACGCCCGAGGACGAAAACGGACACCCCCCGGTCGATACCGCCCCGCAAGGTGTTGAAACTCCAGCCCCGCGGGATGATTTATGATTAACAGGGCTCATGGAACACGGGACAACGTCGATGTCCCGTGCCCCGCTGCACCCGGGGACGATAATTTCCCATCCCCTGATCACAAACCCTTCCATACTTAAACAACTCCAACAACCTGGGGACGAAAACGGGCACCGCACGGGTCGATATCGCCCCGCAAGGTGTTGAAAAACCAACCCCATGGGCTGATTTCGGATTGGCTGGGGCTCATCGAGCCAACGCGCGGCGAGAGTTGCCCCACGGGACAACATCGAGGTCCCGCCGCACCCGGGGACGATAATTTCCCATCCCCTGATCAGAAATTCTCTCATTCATCCACAACTCCCAATAACCTAGGGACGAAAACGGACACCCCCCGGGTATATACCGCCCCACAAGGTGTGTAAACCCCAAGCCCACTGGCTGATTTCAGATTCGGCTGGGCTCATGGTCGATGCCCCGCTGCACGGGGGGATGATAAGGCAAGGTCTCCGGATGAGACGTCCTTCCATACATGTACAACTCCAACAACCCAGGGACAATAACGGATATCCCTCGGGTCGATGCCGCCCGGCACGGTAGTCCTTACATTCTGTTCAGAGTGGTACATCACAGCACACTACGAGTACTACCATACCCAGGTACTTACATGTTACTAACTACTATGGGCAACGCAGGGCTAGTGCCACTGGTGGAGCTGCGGCCGTACCGCTTCTACTCGATCATTCGAATAGAGAGCTATAGATAAAGATACGATGTTGTTGGTGCTGCCTTGTGAGAGCTTCTCAGCTTTTCTTATACGTATTTTTTCGATTTTTTTCGTGCTAGCGCGCGATGAGGTGCACCTCTCAGCCCGAGACTCCCTCATCGTGATCCCCGACCCCGACTGCTGTGTCAGGGCGGCCTCCACCACGCTTGCACAGTGCTCAGACGAGGCGCGAGAAACATTTCAAATACGTTAGCTGTGAGTTGGATCAGTTGGGTGGTCGATACTGAGTGCGATGGACCAGTCGAGTGGTCGATACTGAGGTCAACGACTTGAGTGATCGATGCTCAATTCTGCAAGCTACCACAGTACGTGATTTATCACAGTCTCGTGACCAAAGGTTTTGGTTGACGGCCTACCTTTGCCCCGTCAGGCCTACCTTTGGCCCGCCAAACCGTCTTTTAAATGTATACTTTTTAGCATTGGGATGTCCGTCACAGCTATCCGTCAAGGCGTAAATGGCGGCCTCTACCACGCTCGAGCAGTGCCCAGACGAGGCTTGAGAAACATTCCAATTACGTCAGCTGTGAGTTGAACCAGTTGATGAGTGGTCGAAACTAAGTGCGATGGACAAGTCGAGTGGTCGCTACTGAGTTCGACGAGTTGAGTGATCGATACTCAATTTTGCAAGCTACCAGTACGTGCTTTAGCACGGTCTCGTGACCAAAGATTTTGCTTGACGGTCTACCTTGGCCCCGTCAGGCCTATCTTTGGTCCGTCAAACCGTCTTTTAAATCATGATAGTTTTTAGCTTTGGGATGTCCTTGACAGTTCTCGTTCAAGGGTAAATGTGCCGTCAACCGACATCTACGCTTGCTCGTGACGGTAAAAACATTCTGTTTTCGATGCCAGCACCCAGATTGGACCTCTTCATTCGCCGAAACGAGAGAAGTTGCAGCCTCCGCGGCTTTTTACAGCTCATGGAAGAGTGTGGGAAATATGGTTCGGGGTGGCCGGTTTCGTGCTCCGCCGTTGCGCGTGGGTTGAGGGTTGGGCGTCGCAGGAACGACTGTCGAAGTACCGGAGTGCTGCCGTCTCGTCATTTTTTTTGCAGTCTCTCTCGCGATTTTTTTGTCTACACAGGACGATCGTGTGCGGTGTACTAAATAATTATACTTCGAAGCATGATGACAGTCTCTCTCGTGAACAATCATTTTTTATTTGTTTACAGCTTCTTTTTCACGTCAGCTGTGAGTTCAACCGATCGGTCGATACTCAACTTTGCAAGATGCGTGAACCGTTCGCGCGTTTCACATTATTTCCTTCGCGATTGACTGCTGGCCAGTGACTCCCCTGGATGCTACCAGGGTCGACGAGACGAGAATACTTACAGCAGGCTCGATTTCCAAAATTGATTTCGGCCAGTATCATCTCGAGCACTGAAACAGCAGATCGCACGTGAGGGCCGGGTTACACAAGACAATCGAAAGTTGGTTTACAGCAGTTCACACGTGACAGGCACACCAAGACACTGGAAAATTTCAATACTTGAAAAAATATATATGCTGGGTTTTCGGAGGGGATTTCTCGGAAGTCGGGCTAACCTCTACGTTTTCCGGCGAGGTCAGTGTGCAGTTTTTTCCTTCGGGCTGATGCTTAATGTTTCCAGTTAATTTCGGGTATGCGAAATACTTCCCCCTCTCTGCCGCAAGCTCGCTGGTCGGGCTGATGCCCGATATTTCCAGGTAGTAGTTCGGGCATGTGGAAATAATTTCCCCTCCAACACGCTTCGTGCGTGCGGGGATAATTTCCGCACCCCGCAAAAAGTGCAAGAATGCAAGGCGCACGTACCAGAACTCCACGCGTGGCGCCGCGTTAGGCATATTATAATACGACGTGGTGCACATTATTCACAATTCATGTTTGTTGTGTACCCCATGCGGCTTCGTACTGCTATGTTGTGTTTTCCCACTCCCTGACCTCTCACACGTGAAACACGACAAAAAGGTACAGTACATCATTACAGCAAGGAGGCATCCTAACAACTGCATGATCGTGTCTGGGTGTCTGGCCACTGGGCACTGGGCACAAACAATACCACAGGTATCAGGTGTCAGCATATCAGCTGCTACCACTGGTCCACTGGCTGCAGTAAATATCTCACATAAACGTGTGCAGTCCTCCTCTTCTACTGCAACATGACACGAAATTGGAACGTACAAGTGTGGTGAGCTTATGCTTTATTTTTACCAATCCGCCGGAGGATAAAAATAAATATTTTTAAAAAAAAAAAACTACTGCTACCCTGCCATGTTGCTCGTGCTACTGCTGCTTTGTGTGGCTTGCGTTTTACAAGGGATTTCAGTGATAAGTTAAGACGTTATTTGAGCGGGATCCAAAATATTGAGGTTGCAAGATTGGAAATCAACCACTCTTCGATTCTCAATCTAGATTGAAAGATCGGCCGCCAAAAACAACATTTCAATCTTGAGGTTTTCCGAAAGATTGCAATCTTTCAGGGAAATTAAACCCCACAATATCCATCATCACTGCTGTATTGTAGTCAAAGACAGAACGATGACGAAAAGTAATCCGACAGACGCGTAAAATCCGAGAAATTGGTCGGTCGACGTCAGTAGACGTAAAATTATACCGCCTTCTTTGGCTGGATCTACATTGCTACTACTGCTGGGGTTGCTTGAACACGTATGCATGCATGTGAACACACGTACGTTCGGGTCAGACTGTGTCCATTTAAATTATGTAGTACTACGTGGTCAGTGATTTGGGTAGAACGGTGGTACTTTGATGTATGTTTCGAGTGGACGGTGGTGCCGTCATATTGAAGTAATCAGCGTATGCATTCTGAGCGTTTCCTTGCAGTATATATTGATCGATCGAACCGAGTACTTGCAGCATGTAGCAGGTCCAACCTTACCTGCATCTCACGTGCCGGTCAGACAGAGGCTTTCATAATATTTGTGTTTTTGTACGCGTTCAGGGTAAAGTTTGGCAGCACATCGGTGGTATTGCTTTTCGTGGGCGGACGTCACAAGCAAGCATAGCAAAAACAAAATCATAAGGAGAACGGCAACAACAACGTCGAGGAAGCTGGTGGTGGCGTCACGGCAAGCGCCATGAACAATAAAATAGTAATGCCTCCTCACCAGAAGTTATTAAATACCACCACCGTACACCCCTTGGCAGTACGATCGGTTTCGTGGTCGGCCTCCGTTCACCTACATTACGGGTATCCGCGAAGCTGCAGGCGGGCTACAGCCCGCCGCGGCGGAGCCCCCCTTGTATATGATAAAATACGTACGAGTAGCTCGTGTACCCTACCAGGTATATACCAGATATACTGCTGTAACCAGGTACCGGTACGTCGCTGTCATCTGATACTGTTTCTCGCTTACGGCAGTACCAGTTACCAGACCGTTCAACTGCTGTAATGGAGTACATGTGGGAAACGGCTCGTATTACTCGTATTATGTATTCAAAGGGTTGATTCCAGCAGGTCAACAGGTACGATAGACAGACGTTCCCTGTCATGCTCATCTATTATGCAACTACTGAACTGACGCACATCCGTAGTGAACTCTCAGAAATTGTGTGCCAGGCCCAGGAGTGAAACAACTTGTAAGCTGCGTGCTAACGTCACTTGTCGAGAACACGCGACGTGGGTGGTGCGTGGTGCAATACATTTTTTTATTATTATGGTCAGGCGGTTGCCCCTAGGGGGCGAATCCGAATCTCGAAAATTATGCTGTAAATAGTGTAAGCAGGCGCACAAGAAGCGAGGCGAGACAAGAACTGACTCGGCGTCCGGCCAGCTACGGATCTATTGCAACGTTGCAAGACTCCAGATAACACTTTGGTCAACAACGGCAGCACTTCGCAGTAGGGGGACTGGGGACATACAAAACAGCAAATCACCTGCAGCTTGATACGCCCGGAAAAGATGTCCAGAGCATTGGTTTGACCTGTTGCCCTCGGCAGTGCGCCTTCTCGGATTTCGGCATCGAAATCGTCGTTGTCCGCATGTGCTTTGAGCGTTAGAGATGACTCATGTTTGACGGATTGCCTCCGACACCATCCGCGACCCCAGCCACCGCGTATCTGGAAGCACCCCCGTCTCAAGCTCTCAGATGGGCATGCCCTCATCGCTGAACTTAGCGTGCGACTCGTGTTTGTTCGAGCCACCCTGTAGCTACTGCTCCACGAGCGTGCTATCTGTGGGCTGGGCAGGAAAGCTCCTCTGCCACAAGTAAGAACCGCATTTGGCGCCATCAGGGTTAGCTGCATTTGACGCCATCGCATTCGCGAGTAAACCACCGCACGCCTTGCAGCGCAAGTTGAGAGAGTCGGGAGTTAGAGGAAGAGAGAGTCGGATCGAAATAGTGCGCCGGTACTGCTACTGCTGCTGCTGCTGCTGCTGTGTTTAGTGAACAAACTGAGTGTGCACTGCTGCTGTGAACGCCGAATGAATGCAATTTGATTTTGATATTTCGGAGAATGCGGAGAATGTTCCCGTTCAGATGTAACGGGTGACCGGGAACAAACCAAACTGCGGGTCAACGTGTCAATGTACTCGTAGGCTCGTAGCTGCCGTGTCCAGGATCCAGGATCCAGGATCCAGGATCCGATCCAAGGATCCGGCTACTGGGTCGAGGATCAACTCTGGTGTGTGGAGCTGCTGATACTTGCAGCTCTGCACGACGCACATAATATGGGAAAGTGGAGTTAGCAATTACCCACCGCAATTGCAAGTTCACATTTGCAACATCAAAAACACAGTAGTAAGAACACAAGAAGCTTGACGTTCGTAATCGTATCCTACTGTAGTAGTAGGTATCAATACTGGCGGAAGGTTAGTCTATTACGTTAATTCCATACCTGGCACCTGGAAAGACACACACACGATGCGGGAGCTTGGTGTTCAGGGTGGCATCAACCGACTAGGTTCTCGTGAGGTGAGCAGAGCGAGAGATGATATGAGCAGCACCGCTTGTACCCACAGTAGGCTACATCGCCCAGCGCCACCCCCCCCCCCTCGCCCGTATTTTAACGGTCCTACTTCGAAGTATGTACTTTCCAGGATGCAGGATACCGAAACACATGGATGGGTGTCCATCGTTCTGGGGTTAAAGCCGACAAGCACTTTGAGTATGCCTTACTCAGATCTCTACGAACGCAGCATGTGGATCAAAGTGATAGAGGAACTCGTCTGCTTAGCCGAATCTACGAAAGGGTTTTTGTGTTTAGCCTTTTATCGTGCTGACTGACAACCGTTTCCAAATCAATAGCATACCCTCTCCTACTGTCTGTCGCGGTGCAACGTTCTCGTTAACAAAACAGAACAGCAGCATCAGTATTATAAAAATAAAACAACAGCCGTGGACGCGTCGACGCGTGGTTAACTATTGACGTGTTTCCAATCGCCCGCAAGAAAGCAATACCACACACATATACATACGTACGTACATACCAGTAAGACGTAAGTAGGCAGCAAAAAAAGTCCCTGTTGCAAACGCTTGTTGTGCCTCTGAGCTTCCAAAGGCAAGGGGTAGTGCAGTCCCGATAAAAGCATAACCCCCCCAACCGGAAGTTTTTTCGAATGTACCTGTTTTCCATGTGGCGTTCTACGTAATGTTCTGTGAGTGCAAGACTATTAATAGGCCCTGGCCAGAAATGCACACTATTTGACCTTTCTATGGGAATGCCATGGCACGGCCATGACGCACCATGACATTCATATGGCAACAACATGGTCGTGCTGCCTGCCATAACGGTGCTATAAATGTGCTATAAAGGCCCATGGTAGCGACATGGCAATGCTATGGCACACGCCATCCAACAGACCATGCCAATTCCATGCCAGGCGGCAGTGCCATTGCACGTGCCACGGCACGCGCATTAACACACATCACCATGGCACGCCACCAGAATGTCCGTTCATGGGCGACCGTGGCTGTGTTGCCGTTGCACTGTCTGCATCAACTCCCATGCGCTGGAATGACATTGACCACCATGCCACTGCCAACGCATGGGTGTGCCACTGTACGGCAGTGGCTGCCATGGGACATGGGACATGTTTATGGCATTGACTTGACATTTTTCATAGCATGCCATGGCATTCGGTGCCATGAAACCCCGTGGCGATGCCATGAATGGCCATGGCATGGCACCTCCATGGTGTAGGTTTGGATTCTTCTACAGTTAATATGTGCCGGTTGTGGGATATCGGCACAGCGAAAACCCATGAACGTCCGTGAAATGTCGTGAACGCGCGTGAGATGTCATGACTCCCATGTCATCGCCAACGATGGTGCCACGACACCTCCATGGTATTGCCATGGGATCCCATGGCGGTGCTATGACTGTGCCATGACCGTGCCGTGGCCATGGGAGCCCATGGCGGTGTCATGACCGTGCCGCACACCATAGCACGCCGTAGGGACTGCCATAGCGCGTGATGAAAAAGTCAAATGATGCGCACCCCTGCTGTCGCGGCACCTACTCCGGCACCGCTTCACACCGACCGTACAGCCTGTTCCCGATGTTGTACAGGTCATGCCTTCCCCCCCCACATCCCCGCCGGGACAAAATTCCCGGAGCGTGGCCCCGTCGCAACGTGATCTGAGCACACGCCTGTACGCTTCCGCCTCCACGGTGCACAAGCTGGCACGAGCCCCGTCGTCACCACCGGCGAGAAAAGTAGGGCCTTCAAGGTGAAGCGAGTTGTTGAAGTGCCGCGCTCTCAATCCACACATCCACAAATACAGTGCACCGTACACGACCGTGGTATTTTCCTAGTCCGAAACTCGTGAGATTAAACGGTGCAATGAGAGATCCCCAACCATCGCTCCATCGCACGTCCCTCGATGGGTCCTGTCGATGCCCTCGCGTACGGTGCTGTCATGATGATGTGGCAGTCCTCGCAAGGGACGCTACGGAGAAGGGGGAGCGAAGACGAGCACGGCTACAGTATTTTCTCGCTCAGCCAAAGAACCGCAGTCGTCATGTGCGCCAGCGTCGGGATCGACGTTCTCTACAGGTCGTATGGCCCCACGGATGAAATTCGTGAGAAAAGCCAGTCGTGACCTGTCTGCGGATGTTCAGGTACGAAGTGCACCCCAGTTTGGAAGCTCCCGCAATAGTTCCGGATCGAGTGGGATTGAGACCGATTCTAATGCGTTGGTTGGTATGCATGCGCAAGCAACCCCGAAATGATTTGCTGCGAGACTGCCAACTCAATCTTGTAAGGTTGTAGCTTTGCTGTATTTTTGAAAATGAAGCATGTGGTTGGGTTCCTCCAGTAAGCCAATATTCTAGTATTGTGACGAACGACCCTGGACTTCAGTCGGCGACGTCCTTGGCCAGGCATGTCCGGTATATTTACAACCGCAAGCTCAACATAATTTTATTTCGAATGCTCTTGCACTGCACTCCTAGGCCGCCGGTGGAGGTGCAAATACCACGCATCAGTCAACGTCGAGGCTCTCTTTGCTTGTGAGTACACGATACGAGAGTCTGTAGCCCTACTGCTGTACTGTCCGACCGTTGTGCGTGCGCAACAGTGGCCTCTCGCGCAGCTTTAAATATGAGTTGCCGGCGAGAGCGACAAGCAATCCGAGGTAGACGTCGCTCCGATAACGATATCCACTGCAACGATCATCATGGCCTGTAGACCTAGATACCCTGATGCACACTTGACGCGCTGTTGTTTGACAGGGTCAATACCACGCTGACGGTGCAGCTGGAAAACATGCTGGCGGTGCTGTAAGGAGCAGCCTTGTCGCGGGGTTGAAGAAGCGCGAAAGGTAACATGCTCCTCCGGCGGGCACGGACGGAATGGAACGTGAGAGTAGGCAAGCAGATTTCTAGCGACAAAAGATGCGGACTATTCTCGTTTCGTTTTTTCCCACATCTATTGCGATATCTGTGAGGTTAGAGGAACTGCGATATGTACACATTTGGTACAAGTCGGTTAAAGTGACCCTCCTTTTGTTGATATATTAGATGTTTCTGGGATTGTTCTCGTGTTACCATATGCTCGATGATATCGAAATTGTTTTGAGCCTTATACGATGAATATCTGATCGGCTTTTTGCATCCAGGGAAGAAGGCGTAGCGAAGTCGACAAGAGCCACACGTGTTGGCGTCACGGCCGGCGACGCGTGCATGATGGGGGCGTCACGAGAACACTTGCTAAAATATGGAGTCACCAAGAGTACATATACAGGTACTGTCAACGTTGTCAAATTGAACTACTGTAGATACTGGAAGCTTGAGGGCTGACGAAGAATACCGGCGGGCCACTGTTGACTGTGGCTGGCTTCTTCGGTTTGGGTCGCTCGACTGGGCGTGGGGTCTTCGTATCGTACTCGAAGTGTTTTAGTATTTACGAAATAGGAAGACGTAGTATCTCGCTAAATTCAAAACGCCGCCAAAATAACTCTATAACCTCAGTGATGCGCCCGTTCTAAAGTAAGTTTCTTGTCCCGGACATATGCCGATGTACGAATGTCCAAACGCAGCATCCAACACTGATCAAGTTCCACATGGCGGCTTCATCAAGAGCTTGCAGACCAGTCCGCTATGGAAGGACCCTTTTCGCAACCCAACCGTGTTTCTCTACCTCAAGGTAACATTGGCGGTTTTACCTCTGACATGGGCATGAACAAAAATGGCTTGATCGTGTCGCCATCAACGGTCATTACTAGCGGACCCCACTTGCGCTGTAACTCCCTTTGTCTCGGTATCATTCGGTACTCCTACACTACCGCGCAACTGGAGCCTTTCACAGTACTTGGATTATAATTTTAACGTAAAGTCGTCGCACTGGTGGAATTTGGCTAAATTTCTCCGTGTCATGGAGGCGGGAAGATACACCTTATGAGCAAGGTGGATTCGCTACGTTGGGTTACTGCGAAGTGTACACATCTTCTCGAATACCACTGGGAAAATGCGGAGGACGATGCTCTCTAGTAGAACGTGCACAAGGCGACCATAGTACTCTGTAATAAACATCGTAATCGGTGACATTTCCGAGTTCATCCTCTCGTGGCCGCTGCGCATCGATGTACTAATAATTCCCTCGCGAATCAGGTGGATGAAGAAAACCCATACAAGCTGTCCATTGTTGACACGGTTGAATCTTGTCCGGACAAGTTCTACACTTTGAGTATGAACGGACTAGTTTTGTCGACGAGAGACCGGACGGAGTTCGTCACAGTGGAGCAATTTGAACGCCAATACATGTGAGGAATAAAGCATGTCGAACACGATGCAGTCAGCATCGCCCGTACTAGGGTTTGCGGGTCGCTGTGTTTCTGTAGCTGGCAGAGCTCGGCACGTCTGATCGTGCCACTATTAACAATAAAAGCCTCGACCAGACAACTCTTCGGTGGTTCATTTTGAGCAATCGGCGGCAAGTCAATAGTTGGTCCATGACTGTAATCCTTACGACCCCGACAAAGCGCGCAATTGCTTGAGTTCTTCTGCAGCCAACCGACAAAAGAGAGAAAAGGAAAGCCAATGTCGTCAATTGCTTTTATACTTGTGTGCATGCGTTCTACCCAACCGACAAGTGCGTGTGTGACCTCGATTGTTCGATTGTTCGCTGTTTCGATTGTTCACTTGTAGCTTGCCGCGTTGTACAGCCCTAACAACAGGTGGCACCCTGGAAAGTGTTTCGATATCGTTGACGTCTTTTGTCTCGTGTGTGTACTTTTTTGGGGTACGTACCTGCTACCAGGCAATACCACCGCATAGCAGCCTTACCTTTCTTCAGGCAGTACAGCCAGTGGAAGTCATTTGTAGAGTGGAAGAGCTTCGTGCGCTTGCGCAAATGGACCAAGTGTCGCGCTGTTCTCGAAGAAGATCTCTTCACTCTACATCCGTGGCTGAGGATCGGTGAGTCTCAGGACGAGCTCCACGGAGCTCTTAATGCTAATCACAATGTCCGTGTCAGTGTAACCTTCGTGAGAAGGAGTCGTAGACCGTGGGCGTTGAGCTGGGTGAAGCCCTTTCGAAATGTTTCCTTTTTATAACATGTTTTTAAGAAATTCAAATTATGAGACAGCCACCGTTGTCACTAATACTAAAAAAACTAACCTCCGTCGCTGGGAGCAGGGATACGGAGGCTAACAGAGCTATGCCATGAGCTTAGCACCCAGCGTGCCTTCAAAGTGGATGCCCGAACGCAGGTGCGGCACCGCAGCAATCTTATAGTGGACGCCTACGTAATGCTGAAAGATGGGAATGCATGTGAAAAATTAACTTCAACATATTCTGTTTTTCGTGACGCTTTTGGTGTACGATACGTAGATAGTGGCGATCAGCTTACGCGCGATAAGGGAATGTCGCAGAATTAGCGATTCAGGAACCTGTAGTATCCCGAATATTTTCGTATTGTGCTGGCCAATAGTTTACCATATTCAACTACCCTAGTTGGACGTTTTTGCTACGCACGGCAGACTTTGAAGGAGTTTTGCGAGGCACAGGCAGTACAACGTGACTACCTCGACATGGAACTGCAGCGATTCTCGCTGAACGTACGCGAGACCGTCATGAAGGCGTGCGAGGATACGTTATACAATTTCTTGCAGAACGCTGGGTTCAACGTCAAGGTAAGACGCTACACAAAATATATTGAACCTTTAACTCGTAGGTGCTGCAGCCTCAATTAACTTGCAACTATTCGGTATTAATAGTTATACACAAGCATGTCGGCTTATGCTGTCGCGATCAGTCAATGTCATTGTCATGGACGTCTGCGTACGTAAGGACGGATACCTTCATCTATCGTAAAAGGTTATCTGCATGTCTACACCTGTGTAACACGTGCTTGGTCAGGCGTCTACCCCAGAGGAGGCACGGGAGCTGCTCGCAAAGACCATGGAAGAAGTGAACCCGTCTGAGATATCATTCACAGAACGTGCTGCCATGAGGACTCAGTGTCGGAAGTTAGCAAAATTCATGAAGGTAAACAAATAAAGCGCCCAGCACCGTTCATGAGTTTGCTCGAAAAATAATATGTTCTATCTCACGGGTCCGACACTATCGCTTGAGACCGCTTAAACCGACCAATCTTAGATGGTCGCCATTTTGAACAGCATCCTGGTTTTGAGTCCGACGAATATTTTCCCAATCCATCGCGCCAAAACTACAAGTCTCTGGGTCAGCAATATCCTAGCCATTATTTCTATCCTCCCGCGAAGTTTGGGCTTGCGGACACTACTTCAAGCTGAAGGGTGCGGGTGCTCGGTACACGGCACATCCTCCTTTTCGCGCGAGAACGCGCTGGTGGCAACGACACAAGGTAGCCTGACTCAACGTGGATATCACTTGGGGTCTCGGTAACAGGTGGCGGACTTCCTGGTTGCCGATACCTATCTCGGCGTGGCCTTGGAATCAACGAAGGACTTTCTCCGGGAGATACAGGTACGCAACGACGAGAAGAGCATCGCCAATCTCGCAGGGCTGTTGTCGGCATCGGCTAGCGCCATCGAAGGCACCGTTAATTACGAATGACGTGTTGCCATGTTCGACCCTGCTCTTGAATGCTCTTGAACTGCGGAAGTTGTCACGATAATGTGTCCCTTACGCTATCGGCAAGCTGACGGTGATGTACCAATGTCCTATATTCCTGAACTCGACGACGAAGGAGAGGGAAAAAGTCGCCGCCACCTGGTATTGATGCTCTCCCCCAGAAGTTGTCCAGTTTATAGCGCATGTTAGTGAGCGACACGTCCCGGTGTATTTTTGTATGGTGCCGTTCCTCCAACAATAGCACGCCGTGGACTCGATACTGGACGAAGACGTGCGGAATCTTCAATCCCTCAAGGAAGAAAACAGTCAGTCGCCCCCACGTCGCCAAGTGAGTCTCGCAATATTGGATATGGATGTTCCATGTGGGGTGGAATACGGTGTGTACTCTTAACTAGAAAAGACGAGTGCGGCTTGTTGCCAGCTCGATGACGTCGTTTCGAATTATTTAATAGTGTGCTTACCCAGACCGTTGGACATAAATATGCAAGACACAGAGCAAGTATTAGTACATGTCAAAAAAATTCTCCAAACAAAGAATGGCCGATCGAAGCCACGCGCCCGAACATAACCCGCGATATTACAGGAAGTGGAATCATCCTGCGGCGCTGGGATGCCAAGCACGAGGCTGCCGCTTTTTGTCGTTGAAATAGCTTACGCTGAAGGTATCGAGGAACTGGCAGGCTCGTCGAAAGATGTCTGGGAGGATCCATCGGAGCTCATCACTTTCACTCCTTCCGAGAACGAGTTTCACACACGCTTGGAGGTACGTCAGAGTCCCCGCAGCAAGATCATAGCAGAAATGATATATTTGGTGCCGGCGACGTCACGCCAATTTGATACGGGGACGTACACTCCGATGCGCACGAATAGGACGCGCCACTGAATCGGGTTTGGTTGCCGCGCTGTCTTCGCAGGTTACGCTCTTCGACGGTCTTACGGTCGTGGCAAACCCTCGTCGCCTGCTGAGCGAACCCACCTTTAAAGCGTTCGTCAGTCCCATCGTGGATGAGCGTGGGGCGTTAAACGAGGGGCAAGACCTGGAGGCGATGATTATGGAGGTCCGTTTCCCTATTGATAGTAGTGAATTGCTATTAATAGTACACATCGCTCCTTGTGATGATATTGCAAGAAGATGCTCGTATCGAAACATGTTTGGTTCGTGCGATGTGCAACGGCTATAGTCTAGGCACCAGCACTGCGGATATCTCAACGAAACCATACTGTTTTGGACCACCGATGCAGGACTTGGATTTCCAAGAGATGCTGGAGTCTATCCATCGGAATGTGGCACGTTCCTTCAGGCGCACAGAAACGTACGCCTCTTCTTTCGATGCCCTCACCCAATGCTACATGGAGAACACGAAGTTCGCTCGAGACGTATCAGTCAGGTGAGAACAGCAACTTCAAGACGTCAGTGCAGTGTGGGCTCAATTATGTTTAGATTAATATGGTCACTGGTTTAGTCACCTGGCCATGGGCGTAGAGCTCGTGTTCTCCAAGCGTCGTACATACTAAGCTTTAGACGTTCGGCTGCTGCAACTACCCACTGAAGCCTGACGTTGGTTCAAGCTGCAATCACACTGCACTCGAACTCGCGGTGGTGGTTCCATGACTGAAATATACTCGATTCGTCTTCGCTTTCTGGCATGCCTGACTCTGGTACAGCTACTACTCCAACGCGAACGTGGAGCAGCTGAAAGACCTATTGTTTAACTACGACGATCAGACAACGCGATTCAAGCGCATCAAGACCCGGCAGGATATTGGGCTCATCCGCGTTGGAAGTACTGGGCTAGAAACGACTCTCCGTCCTAGTCCCGAAAGGTGAGGTTTGTCCATTTTCAGATACCTGGCAGTGAACTCTTGTACTACGAGACTACAGTGTTGAGGGCACAAAACCGACCGATTTAACGCGAAGGAATCGATGCAACGGAACAGGTTTTGTTTCTACTCGCGTGTCACAAGCAACATTCAACGCGCTTGGTATTTCAACATCACGAAGTTGTTGCTATTTGCGGATGACGTATGTGCCCTTTGTCCAGATGTCTGGAAATTGTGCACCGAGTCGTACCTCAACTATACAAGATGAACCACGAGGTGCTGCTGAACGAGCTGAGCGAGTCCCTGGACGCGATGAGCAAGAAGTCTAGAAGCGTCGAAGATTTCGCCAACCTTGTGATACGGTACAGGTGACACGACTATTTTGACAACAGCTAGTACCAGCTTGTGCTAAGAAAATGGGGGTGTCTGATAGTGGTGCGTGCTTCGGCTAATGCGGGGATGCAGTATCGCCGAGGCGGGGGCACCCATTATTTTCATATGCTTCGTCTTTCGTGATCAATTGATGTCTATGCGCGGGGTGTTTGAGCCTACGGACCTTGCTGGGTTCCGTCCAAACCTATACTTGCACAAGTTCTCTATGCTGAAACCTCCAATGTCCATGCAGAATGCTAAGCGTTTTCTGTTATTCTTTTAACAACCCCGGTCGGAGGGCAGTGACCATCACAACGCCGAGGTCACTCTTGATGTCCAATTCGCCCTACTCTCTGCGAAACATCTCGGGTGTTGTGTTTCATCCTCATCAACATGACAAACATTTTTTTTTTTATTCGACTGCTTCCACTGACAGGGGCGCTAAAGAGCGAGCAGGAGAAATGCAAGAGCGATACACCTTTCTTGCTTCCCTGTACGAGGTCATGGAGGGAAGCGGGGTCGTGATTGGTGACGATACTCGAACAGCAGCAAACATGATTGTCAAGGTGCAGTACCAGCTGCTTTCCGAAACTCTAACCTACATAATATCGCAGACGTATCCCGAGTCTGGATTCATTCATGTTTCCTACCAATAAAGACCCTCGAATCTTCCTCTTTCAATAGTCTCAACCGTTGCCACCGAAAGTTCAACAATCATGACTGTCGACATACGTTGAATGTTACAATGGCTTGTGGTGTTCAAGTGAGCATGATGCAATACCGAAGAATACCCGACAAGTAAATATCGAAGGGCTCCAGTTGCCCTCGAACGTCTCCGGTTCACTTGTCGTTGACGGCAGGTACGAAAGCAACTCCACGCCAAAATCGAGATGGTGGAAAGCATTTACGGACAAGAGCACCAGAAGTTCAGCTCCGAGCTCACCAAGCAAGCAGCCGGTCTCACTCCCAGGATTCAGGCACGTTGGTGTAATGTCCGCCGCTACGAACGCTAAAGCCAAGCATGGTAAACATTGAACAAAGTCACGTGGTAACAGACACAAGACGTTTGCGTGTCTTCAAACGGAGTTGAGCATACAAACGTTGTCTTTCTTCGACCGACATTTATACGACTAAACGATCGAGATAAATCCTTTGCGGCACACTTTGCGTTCTCCCGACAACGGTTTGGTGCCAAAACCGCGTGCTGAAACGTTCCAGGCACTCAGGATGGACCTTGGGCATGGCATGATACAAAACCCGGCCGCGGAGGTGACAGAAGTGGTGGAATACTTAGTCGCGTGTGAAAAGACTCTGGCGAGCCTATACACACTGGCAGATTGCCTCATCAGCTGGCAGGTAAACTATTATTTTAATACCAAAATTTATCGCCTGAAACGGCAATGTTTTCGCCCGGCACGAAATGGTTCTATTTAGCATGTACTGGTCTTGGTCCGAAACAGTTGTTACACAAAGTGCGCGTGCGCCAATGGCAAGTACTGTAGGCACAAACACAACAACATCTGTTGTATGCATTAAGCCCTGTTCACGATCTATCGCCAAATTGCTTGGCTGTGTTCCGTGACTACATTTTTTTTCAATCCTCCGGCGGATTGGTAAAAATAAAGCTTAAGCTCATCACACTTCCGTGTTCAAATTTCGTGTCGTGAGTCAATTTAACCCATAGTTCCCGTTGCAACATCAGAGCAGGCTGCTGTTACCACTGGCGCTTGGGCACGTTGATCCGATCTGGTCCCCAAGAGGGGCAGGTGCGGTGGAGACAGCCACCCGGGAGAGTCATCTCCTCCGGGTAGTGTGGGACTCGCGCGAGCTCACCCACTAACAAAAACCTAGACTATGAGGCCTTCCCGCCGAACTTGGTCCAGTTACAGTCCACCCTATCCGTTGGGGCGTTGGTCCTCAGTACTACACGTTTTTTTTGCCATCACTATCTCGGCAGACTGTATTGCAAACAGGAGATTTTGATCGTGATGAGCTGGAGGAGATCGAGAAGGAAATGAGCCAAAAGACGCGCCTATGGCAAGGCATACAAACTTTTGAAGAGCACCTAGATAAATGGGAAAGCACTTCATTCGAATCTCTTGATATCGGGGCGATGGAAGCAGAGGTCGTCAGGTACGAAGCAGCCCGTGAAAAGAAGACGTGGAAAATAGTGGTGGGCCTTCTTAGGGTACAGCCTCAAGTCGTTTTTTTTCTGTGTAACCACTGGAATTCCTTTGCCAAGGTGGTGCGGTTACCCTCGCACCTGGGCAACGCGCAGCTGATCGAACGTGATTGGCATGTTTCAGTATCCTCGTGATGTTTTCCGCTCGAGACAACGTGTTTCGCCTATATGTGTGTAAGTACTCGTATATGAATCCCGCAAGAAGAGGGGATCATTTGCAAAAGGTTGCACATGTAAATGATTTTGTCGGACAGCTCACTGCAGGAGTCCTAGCATGGTGAGTACGCTTAAAGGCTTATAGGCCGCGCCAGTTTCATGCCATCAAGGATTTTCTTGATTTTTTTAATTCCGCACAGGTTCTGGCGCATAGTACAACTATCGGAAAAACAGCTTCCTACAAATCCTGCGGTTGGGCGGCTCAAGAATATGGTCGAAGAAGTCAAGCTCACAGTTCCGGTGGTCGCCGATCTGCTCAGCGGAACGCTAACGAGTAGGCACTGGGAAGAGCTTAACCGCGTTCTGGGTATGGACATGAGAGAACAAGGGGCTGCAACGTTCAAGCAAATGATGAAGGTGAAGCTACATACTGTGACGAAATATTTTTCATGCCGTAAGTATTTTCTTACAATTTGTGAGACCCCACACCACTGTAGAATTTGTGACTGTTTGCCACCACTGTTTGCCACAGTTTTCCTGACTGGACAGCTTGCAGTCGAACTCGTTGAGGATAACTGCTGTCGTCAACTCAATATTTTCTCAATTTGAGCAAAAAACGCTTAAAATGACATTTGATAAGCGACCTTCACAATCGCCCCCCTCTGTAGGCCAACGTCAAGGACGTATCAGACGAAGTGAACTCCATTGTCACGAACGCAGAGCAAGAATCCATCCTTGTCCAGCTATTGCAGAAGGTGAGCTTTAAGATTGGTCCTGCGGCGCAAAACGATTTCCCCCATGCTCAAATATGGGGTAAAAAAACACGTTCTGCAGTAAAAGACGCATTGTATTTGCTTGACTATGATGTACAGGAGGGCATGTCTCTCCGTGTTTACTATCTGGCGCTACGTACGCCGACTCGGGTCTTGAGAACCTCCAGTAATTGTAGATTCCGCTATGATTTCTTACTGTGACGGAGAACGGCAACTCCTGAACTAAACTGCTGTCAACATCGATAATTATCGTCCACCGTTGATAAGACGCGCCATCGATGATGACAAATCTAAAACTTTGTCCACTCATTTTATATAAAATCATGAATTAGATGGAAAGTACCTGGGCTGAAGCGACGTTCAAGTTGACCACACACAAGGAGAAAAAGGATGCTCTGATACTGAGCGATGTGGACGACCTGACGACACGCGTGGACGACGCTGTTGTAACTATGGGCAACGTGTTGGCATCACCGCACATAGGGCCGATCCGCACCGAGGCTGAGGAATTCGGGGAGAAACTGAGTGTGCTGCAGGTGAATCAACAGCGTGTGCGTACAGCAACCGAAAAATTGTCACACAAGGTAATTGCTGTGAACTCGACCACAAAGCAAGACGGGAACAATCGTATTCACCGAGGGACTTCGTACTCCAGACTGCTGCCCAAAAAATAAGTTGGGGAAATAACTATCGATGGACATTATATAGATAAACGTGGCAATCGATAGCCTTTACCGACCGCAAAAAGCTCGCCCATTGCACCATATGCTGTTGCTATTGCAGTGGCCGTTGTCTACCGTCCAGGGTGCATCGCTCTGGATGCATTTGAGCCATGAGTCGTACTACATGTCACAACGAGAATACTACTACCAATTCAGAATTTTCAATGAAAGCTGTTCTCGTACCAACTAAATTAACTCGTCCGGTGCCAAATGATATCACTCCTTCTGTGTCGTGGTAGGGCACGCTGGAAGAGTGGCTGGTTTTCCAGCGCACATGGGGATACTTCTCGTCAATTTTCGCCGCACCAGATATTCAGAAACAGCTTCCAGAGGAGATGAAGGCATTCAGGTAGGCACTACCAGTGTCGTGATGTAGTTTGTAGCACACATGCGTCGTTCTGAGCCTGTTTCTCATACCCCCATGCCATTCAATATAGGAGGAGTAGTCGATGTCGATTTCAGCGATCTCCGCTTTCTCCAGCAAACACACACATTGAATAACACTCCCAATGAGGGTCTTCGTTCAACAGGCTTCTAGAATGCGTCCAACTTGACGTTCGTATGATACGATCAAACAATCTGATAAACAGGACGAACCATTTTGTATGATACACGAGGCGTCTTCTACGGTTCGTCAGCGAGAGCGCGCGCATCGTACTTTTTTTGTGATTGACGCCCCCCCGTTGACTTGTCAGAACCATTTTAACATCATGATTGCATCGTATCCCCTTTCTACCCTATCCTTGACTGATATGATTATCACCTTAACAAAATTAGGCTTGAAATGTTACAGTGTATGTCCTACAGTGTAATGATGTGATAGTCTCACTCTCGACATTCCGTTTCAACGGCACAGGACCATCGATGCCTTTTTCAAGGACGTTATGCGCAAGACCGCCGAGGATCCACACTGTCTCACCGCAGGGGTCGCCCCAGGTTTATTAAACAACTTCAAGCATAACAACGAGGCTCTCGAGGGCATTGCGAAAGGCTTGGAGACATTCCTCGAGGTCTGTACCTTTCCAAGCTGATCCCTCGCGATATAGCCTGAACCGGTCTTCAATTCGCGTATTGGCTTGTTGCCGCACACATCCACGACTCTCCTTGACCTCAGCAGTCAATCAATGATAATGTTGGAGCTGCTTGGTATGGCCTGGATTGCACCATAAAAATCCCAAGAGGTAACGCTTCGCGTTCCAATACATCAGAAGGAGCGCCCGGGAGGAAAACACCAAACAGAAACTGGTACTGAAACCACTTATCCGACCAGTAACATCAGTCCGCAATGAGATTGATCAGTATATACAGATACCGAGCTGGGCAGCTTTACGTTGCATCTCCCGTCTCCGCGTGGTATTACCGTCTCCAGGTGAAGCGACGAGCATTCCCCCGTTTTTACTTCCTCGCTGACGATGAGCTGCTTGAGCTACTAAGTCGGTGCCGCGATACGGATGCCGTTCAGCCGCACTTGCGAAAATGCTTTGATGGTGTCTACTCTCTTCAATTTGGAGACGGCGCCGGGTCGAACACGATCAACGCTATGGTGAGTCGGCCCTTGCGAGGTTTTTGCTGGTTTTACAGCACACCCGTGGTGCAGATTAAAATCAACATATTGCTTCATACTGCCGCATATTGCTGCATGCCGTTTGCCTCACAAGCAGCGCAGTGCGCAGTACGATCCGCTTGAACACAATCGAATGGAGGGACCCTCGCATGCTCCAGTTGGTTGTTTTTCGCCTTGGCGCTTGCCGTTCATGTAATGCAACTGGCAATGCCCCTGGGATAACGATCTCCGATCAAGCCATCGTCGTCTTCTCCCTTTGGCCCGTCCAAAAACGGCTTAGACGAACCATGAATCACAACATTTACTGTGTAGCGTCTCCCGTTATTGATAGTGAATACCTGGTGCACGCCTTCTCCAATAATTGACGACTGCTGCTTTTGTACGCAATACTGGCATGTGGCACATGGTACATGGTATCGGCATAGGTGAGTCGCGAGGGAGAAAGGGTAACGTTAGGGCCGAACCTCAAGGCTCGTGGTACGCTGGAGGACTGGCTGATGGCGATGGAGGAAAACATGCGGAAGGTGCTTCACCGTCTTATCAAGGCCGCCTTAACAGAGCTGGAGGGAATAAACTTCGATGGAGGTACGATACTGCGGTTCACGCGGTGTAAATTTCAGCCACGCATTCCACACAACTACTGATTCGTGTTATGAGGCATATATTGGGTAGGCGATTGGTTAACCTTTACCTTTAGCCCAACGGACTAAGACCTTAACAAATAGCGACGACGGCAGAACATGGGTCGTTGGTCGTGAGTTCGAGTCTCACGTCCACCATGAAATCGCTTTTTAAAGAAAAGTGAATTTCCTCATGTCAAGAATCTGAAAAAATACTTCTGGATCCCCAGAAATTGGACCCGCGTGTTGGTGTCACGCGTCGACCCGTATATCCGGTCCGTTCCAGGGGGGGGGAGTGTTATGAGGCTTAGATTGGGTAGGCAACTGGTTAACCTTTTACCTTTAACCCAACGGACTAAGACCTTAACGCAATTTTGCGCTACTGGGCCGGCACCCCGAACCAACACCGCCAAACCAACCGCCTGTACCGCCGAATGAGAATTGGCGCGGCACAACGGGAGTTTTCTCGGAGTAACGGCGAGCGGTTTCTGGCACCCGGCTATGGTTGCGTATCGCACGCCGATTGGCTCCGCCGCTACAGCAACACTGTACTTCCCAACGGGGCCCACTTTTGGTACAAGGGCGACGACGGTCTTTGGTGGTTCGGGAAAATCAGCGCAACTACACCGACGGATGGAGTATATTTGATTCGATTTTTGGACGACCCGGGACCAATCAAGCTTCCTCTTTCTCCGGCGCGCTACACGACTTCGACGAGAGCTGTACGAGGTTCTTGGTGTCTGCAAATTCACTTGGCTAGCGCGTTTACACGGGGGGTCCAGCGTAACGTAGATGAATCTCGAGGTGCCGCCGTGGATAGCTGAATTTCTCTTCTTGACTGCACTCGTTATTTAGTTATTTTTTGTCGTCTTCCTGGGCCTTGGGGGATGAATTTTTGTCTGCCCGATATGTTTCTGGTGTGTTTTTTTTTTTAACTGGGTTGGGGATGTGTTTTTGCGTATTCTGTCCTGTCTTCCCCCCCCGCTCGGTGTTGGGACCCGCTTTCAGAGTGGTGGACTGGGTTTAGGCGGTTCTTGTCGTCTTCCGTGTTATTTTTCTTTTCGTTCCCGTACGCACTTTTCGCTTTTCCGTGCATCTTCCTCGCCCCCCCCCGTGCGGGCGGTTTGGCGATGGCTTTCATCGACGATTTCTTCCTGCCCCTTAAGGCTAGGTCTTTATTTATTTTACGTACTTTGCCGGCTTCGTTGCCTCGCCGTTCAGAGGTGTGGAAGTGGGTTTTGAGGAACCGCATCTTCGACTCATGTTCTAGTTCGTGGAATCGGGGTTTTCACGAATTTCCCATAATTCTGCTTATACGGCTCATCAGAGTGGGCTAGTGTTAAGATATTGTCTTGTATGATATTGAAAGCCCGGTAACTACCTGGGTTCAATCACTGGGAACGTATTTGTAGTACTTGGAAGGCGTATCTTAGATGGAAAACCAGGGGTTTTCCAGAGGAGCACGAGCTTGGTCTCGGTCTCCGCGTGCACGAAAGGAATAAAACTGCTCTTCATCTATAGCTAAGCAAAACAACACATGTGAGTACAATGTTTACCGACTTAAAAGACAGACCTGTCCAGGGATACAAAGTATCCCGCAACCGTTGATCTTAACATTCGTTCCGGTCGCTATGTGAGTCAGCTAGAGAACAATCTGGTCTAACACGATGTTTCCCGACGGAGAATACACTCGCTCGTTGCCAGCGCAGGCGTGACACATTAACTATGGGGGTCTCCCGTGTGCGGACTCTGATAACGCAGGTCTTGGGGGTGTCCTAACTAGGAGCCCAATGCAGAATTTGGAGAATCCAGCAGAAACGAGGGTGGCGTGGGCTCTACAGGGGCTTCCCGCCCAGGTCGTAGCTACAGCCATCCAGATAGGCTGGGCAAGGTGTGCAGAGCTCATGGTCCACGCACCCCTTTGCCGTCTCACCTGAAGCGACTCAATCCCATTTCTGACTGCTGCAGTGCCCTGCGACTGACAGAATCAGCCGTCGGCGACTCAAGAGCCGACCGTCGAAGACAATAAAGTTGCCATACTACTGAAGTCTCGTCATGATGTTGATGTCACGGTAACTCTCTGTCGTCTTCTCCCCCATTGCTTGATGTTACGGTAAGGCCCTGTCATATTTCCCCCCATTGCACGTCTGATTGTGCTAGAGCTACGGAGCAGGCGATGTCCAGACAGTCAAAAGGAGAATCTGGCGTGATGGGAGCATGGCTTGAAACCAGTATCACGGGTCTTCGGGCGCTCGTTGGGCGGATTCAGGTATATATTGCCAGTATGTTGGGGCTTTTGAGGCTGTTAAGATTGGCTATCTCGACCGGCTTATCCTCTGTTCTCTACAACGACTTTAACAAGAAGAATCCGTCTTGAACCTATCCTACTCTTCGTGGACATGGCAACGCTCGACTAAACAAGTACTCCTCGTGTGCCACCCACTGTACTCGACGATGCTGTTGTCGTTGGAGTGACCGACAACAACCTGAAACCCAACACCCAAGCAATTCCAATAACGTGTTTCACGCTCTTCTCCAGGATGAAATGACGCCGCTGCAACGCACATTGGCTGTGGCCTTGGTTACCGCGGAAGTGCACAATCGAGACGTGTTGGAGGGTTTAATATCCAGGAATGTCGATGACTCACAGAACTTCATCTGGCAGGCTCAGCTCCGGTACGTCCGTAATTGTCATTCTAGTGATAACCTTTGACGTGCTTAGACAGATACAAGAATGTTTGTGGAAACATGCATGGCCTAAACATTGATAGCTATCCTGAGTGCCAAGGCTTATGTTCCACGGAGCTCATTATCGGCATCATCGAACGCGGCGTACGAGTTACCTGAAATACCTACACAAACAAGCTAGATGGTATGTCTGTCACGCTTTAGGTCGGCAACCCTGCTTGGAGACGGTATGCGTCTCTCATGTGTAAACTGACACAGCCAACTTCATGCCAATTCTCCTTCGCCTTGCGCAGTTTCTACTGGGACGCGGACACCGTCAAAGTTCGGCAAAGTACGACGAAGATGCAATACGGATTTGAGTATCAGGGTGCAGCTACTCGTCTGGTCATTACGCCACTAACTGAGCGATGCTGGATGACGATAACAGGCGCTTTAGACTTGAAACTGGGTGCAAACCCCCTAGGACCGGCCGGAACCGGCAAAACAGAATCTACGAAGGACCTGGCCAAAGGTCTAGGGACGCAGGTACCCATCTAGTTGGCCATTAGTGTATGTTCAATACTCGCTTGCGGTATTGAAGGCTGTGGCGAATATATCCTACCCCAATTTATGTCAAAATGGTATACTTCGTATACGAGTGGTTTTACATAATACACCTAGTAGTCGTTGTAAAGATGTGGCCTCAACAAGGCGCCTTGTGCATGGCAGGATGGCAACACCCTACCGAATGCATGCTGCGCTTACTAATGCTATGCCCCACGCCTTGTGCTTACATCGTGCACTGCAGTGTATTGTGTTCAACTGTTCCGAACAGATCGACCACAAAATGCCTGCAAGGCTTTTTTCTGGACTAGTACAAACAGGGGCTTGGACCTGCCTTGACGAATTCAACCGGATCAACATTGAAGTACTCTCCGTCATTGCGGAACAGGTGATACGTTTGTTGTCAGATTGCATGGCGCAGACTTGTTTGGTTGGCGTTCTAATATATATTCTCGTTTTGATAAATCTTCGTAACTGACGGGATATGTGAAGCACAGACTTGTTCCGTACAAAATCAAGCTGCTCTAGCCGAGGAAACACACATCTCACATCGGAAGTGCAACATGTTTCACTGAGATTATGATCTTCGTTCCACTTGCGCAGTTGATGGTCTTGCGGAACGCTCGCCTGGCGGGAGCGACAGAGGTGGTCTTCGAGGGACGAAAACTCCCTCTCAAGGACCATCACGTGGTGGTGACGATGAACCCATTATACTCCGGTCGCACAGAGCTTCCAAACAACCTACAGGTGGAGGGGGCTCATCCGACTAAACGTTAACCAACGAAATTGAGTGTTACCTTTGCATCCACAGCGCCGTGACACCGTGTCCTTTTGCGAAAGCGCAGTCGGTTGGGTCCTATCCGACAGCGCAGATGCGAGAAACAACAAATAAAACACATTGAAGTCGGGCACCGCGAACGAATATCGTTGGGTAGCTGATGTTCAAGAGTTTTTTCTCGTGGAGCTCGTCTGATTAACGCCATCTAATCTTTTTGCCGACGCATGACCAGACTTGCTTCCGCCCGGTGGCAATGATGGTCCCAGACTCCGAAATAATATCCGAAATCATCCTGTACAGCGAGGGTTTCGAGTACGCGAAGGTGACCATGCTGAGAGGTTTTAGTTATCACGTTATTGGATCACACGACACTGACTGGCATACGAAGGTTGGAACCACAATCTAAGGATATAACTAGTTGCATCGCCTGAAGACATTACACAGGCGTTTCGAGATTTTCCACGTTTTGTTGTCCGTACGGGCAGCTTGCGGAAGGTCAGCACTCAGCACGATGTCCAGAACTTTGCTTTTCGGATGCACGGAATTTTCTCGGGGCATTTCGAATGGGCATATTAATATGTTTGAAGGTGGTTTGCGGTGCCTGTCATGCTTGGCATAACTTCGATTTCGCACGATTCTTTTTCCTCTCGTGCTGTTATCTTCTAGGAGTTGAGCGCAAAGGTTTCGACGCTTGTGCGTCTTTGCTCGGAACAACTTAGCCAACAGCCGCACTACGACTTTGGTATGCGAGCGGTGAAGTCGGTCCTCACGTTCGCTGGTCGAAAAAAGAGAAACAAGAAGTCCGACTCGATACTAAGCGAAGAGGATGTGCTCATACAGGTAAGGGAAAGTGTGAATACAATGTGAGCGTCGTGAGTGGTGGTGCTGCCCCCACCACCTCCTTTCCGTGGCCATGTCATGCGCCGCCCAAGAGCCAGAAGCTCATGCTTTCATAACCCGTTTGGCAACGAAAGTTCCTCCAGCACTTTGATGATGCGTGATTCAACACACATGTAACCTGAATTTTGCATTGATTCGTCCTTTTTCAGGCGCTAGGCAGCAGCAACCTACCAAAGCTTCTTGAGCACGACACTCCTCTCTTCACGGCGATAATGGGGGACTTGTTTCCGCGTAAGTCGCTGCGCACACCGTTCCACGATGATCTTCACAGAGGAGTCGCGGAAGCCGCGAAAGCGATGGGCCTGCAATCACTGAAAGAGCAGTCCACCAAAGTCGATCAGCTACATGAAACGATGGAGGTGAGTATCACCGCCCGCAGGCCCAGAACAGCGGAAAGTGCTATTTCTATTGATAGAGCTACCGCACACCCGTGTTTGTCTTCGCTATCTAGTTGCAAGTAAATCGGGTCAGCACCCTCGTGACATCTGTTCCCCAGTAGCTTATTCAACATGGAGTATATTCTCTATTAGCTTATTCAAAAATGGCCGCGTCGGAAATACTCACGAGTATGAATCACCCGTAGTGATTGATGTTTCCAGATTGCATTCGAAGCGGTCTCCAGTGCTCTCCGTGTGCTACATGTACCAGGTTCGGTTCGGAGTGGCTCTCGTCGGTTGTGCGGGTGCAGGAAAAAGCGTATTACGACGGCTGCTGGCAGAAGGGTCCACTTGGCTCAGAGACGAAGAGCTGTCCCAGGTGAGTCATGTTACAATGGAGCTGATTTGCACAGGGTGCACCGTTGTGCATCGTTGCGCCATGTCCCTGCTATATGTTTGTAGTGGGGCCTTCGCTCTTTTGTCTCATTTTGGTGAATATTTTGCATGCGGTGGAAACTACTGGCTGTATGCAGCAAAAGCTGGTGTATATGTACTTATGCTGTACCAGGTGTCACGTAATTTATCGGTGTTTAATTCGTCGGCGTCGTACATAGATTGCTGAACCCAGCGGAGGAAAACCAGGAAAACGGCAAGCGGACAGGAGAACGGCCCCAGTCGACAGACCAACCAGCACGGCTGAACGACGCGACGACGCCAGGCATGTCTCGCCGTTGTGGGGCAGCAACCCTGAGCAACGAGAGCAACAAGAGCAAGACGCACAGGGCGAAAGAAGGGAACACGGTTCGGAGGACGACATACCGACAAAGTGGCCACAGGTTGGAGAAGGGTGAACTCAACGGCGTAACATCGAGAAATCGCTCGTGGTATAAGTTTGCTAGTGCCAGCAAGTTGTGCAAGAGGGGCCTCAGAATCGCTCGTCATCGTCGACTTGATATCTTCAGTGTGCCGAAGTACCGAATGTAGCTCATGCACAGATTAACGTGGCATAAACAGTGTTGGATATGTGATGCCGTCAAGCAATGCAACTGCTGCCAGCATCCTTGCTAATGGGGAAAAGATCTCCCCACTCCGTGCTCATTCTGTTCACTGCTTCTTGAAGGTCAAAGTGGATGTTCTTAACCCCAAGGCCATAAGCGTCGGCGAATTGTACGGGCAATTCAACCCGTTCACGATGGAATGGCGGGATGGCATAGGGTCCAGCCTCATGCGACGTGCTGCAGAGGCGAACGCAAAGGTGGCGCACATTTTGCGAAATGCTGTAGAAATTTTCACCGAAAAACTGTTTCATAAGCTACCACGTGGGCTATTACGTGGGCATTGCGTGAAAATTGTGCATGCATGGCGTGATGGACGGGATATTTTCAGTGATCCCTGAGGGTCTTCGTGCCAGATGATACCGCTTGTTGCCCGGTGGGGTATCTTAATATGACCCATTTGGCACACCAACGGTAACTTTCTCTGCAGGCCATTACCCCCGGGAATAACTGTTCGTGTTTTGCCGTTTTCGTCGTTAACCAATCAGGTCAGCACGGAATATTGGATCGTGTTTGATGGTCCTATCGATGTCGCGTGGGTCGAGTCCATGAACACCGCACTGGACGACAATCTGACACTTTGCCTGGCGTCGGGAGAGCGTGTGAAGCTTCGAGCCGATCGAATGCGTCTCCTTTTTGAGGTAGAGGACTTGCTTCAGGCGTCTCCAGCAACCGTGAGGTATACGCGTGCAACAGATTGGTTGGTGCGTATTTCGTGAAGTGCGAGCACCCCATGCGCGCTAGGTTCTTCTCGTAGGCCTCTCATGCGCCGATAACAACCATACCAGCAACTGATAGACTCATTGTCGGCTCTGAGCACATGTGTATGGAGCGCGAAGGCACACCGACACAAGAATCATCTACATCCCACGTGTGCGTTTTGCTTCCAGTCGTCTAGGAGTGGTGTACGTTCCTCGAACGTGCGTACCGCCATCTTCAGCGTTCAAGACATGGCTAGACGGTCGCGTGCTCGGCACTCTGCTGGATGGTATCGGCGCATCCCACACCAATAAGCTGAAGGCGAGACTGAGCGAGCTTGCACGCCTACTGATGTGGCCGACGCTGAAGTACATGGCGAGCCGAGGTGACACGGTCTTCCGTGAAGAGGTTATGACCTTCCAGGTGCGCGAACACTCGGGTACTTCATCCAGACGAAGCCGCCGTAAATGAGCAAGCATAGTCTATCCATTGATGAAACTGAACTACTAGTCGTGGTAGCGGAACCGTGTCCGTTCTCATGGCACCACTCGTCCGGTCCATCCACCCTGACAGCATTTACCCTACTCAGACGTTTGCTTTGTAATACGTAATCGCTATCTGTTTCTCAGTTTGTTAATATGAATCGTGCATACTCTGACCCGGAGGCATATAAAGAAGTCCTCTCGCCCTCCTGGCCGATTCCGATGTCCTCCACAATTTTGTCGCACGTTAGCTTCACCTCTCACAACGCTTGTCGACCCGCATCGAATTGAACTTTATCGCTAGGCGCTCTCCACGCGGTTATTTGTCGTATTTCTCCACAACCTCCACAGGACGCGCGACGTGAATAATGAAGCCCCCTACTCCCGAAACAAAAGAATACATCAAAACGCTAAGAGGTTGCTCAGTTACGCACCATATAGGACGGTGTGCATTTAGTGCACAGTATTGCCGTGTTTACTATTAATAACATGTGCACCTGTAGTATTCCACGAACCCTGTTTGAAGATAAATTCTCCGGCACATGTGCAGGTTCAGCGAGTGGAATCATGTTGTGCTCTTCTCGAGGGCATCCTCGCCCGCCAGTGCGAGCTCCTTACTAGAGCAGCCAACCTGGTAGCAGAGGAAGCCTCGGTGGATGCCACCATTTCACCTCGAAAAGGGTTACCGAACGTACCCCACTCGATGGACGACTCCGAGAAAGGAGCACCCCACGGCACCAGCAACCGTGCCGAGGACCATGTCGGTGGGGTGGCTCCCTCGCTCGGAGTGGTCGATCAGGCGTTTCTGGTCGCAGTGACATGGGGACTGGGAGGAGGGCTAACAGCTGACCCGGCTTTAGCGTTCGATGTGTACGTCAGGGACCTTCTTCAGGTGTGCACTCTTTGTTGTTGACGCGGCAGTCAAATAGGCACCACGGCCAAGCTCAGCTACTCGTAGTGGGAGGCATGCCTCAGTTGTTGCTGTTTCAGTTTTCCATGTTATGGACACCCATCAAGGTTCGCGTTTCGACCGACACTTGTGGCTGGGTGACGCCGCTTACATTTCCTTCTACCCAACGATGCCCCACTTCTCAACCGCCGTCGTCGACACAACTCGAAGAGCTCTGGGCTCTCCAATTCAATCGATGTACCTTCGACTGGAACTTTATTCGAGTACTATCCACACTTTTACCCACCGGGACTGGGTGGAGTTCGGCCGTACAAGTGGTGCTCATGGACAGAGGATGTTCCCGATTTTATGTGAGTGGTGTTGGTCGTTTGATCTACATGCGAAATTATGTACTTGAAGGCTGACGTTGACAGATGTAGGACCCATACTTCACTGTAGTCACGCAACTCATCTCTCTCCCCGTAAACTTCGTGTATTGCTCTAAGTGGCCAAATCGGGCGATCGGCCTTTGCCGCGTAACCATCGTTCCGGTTTACCAGGTACATCCCTGACATACCCGTGTACGCGATGATGGTGCCCACGGCCAACACCGAGCGCTACTCGTTTCTCTTGGAAACCAATCTGGGAACTGGTCGGCCAACCTTCTTGGCGGGAGCAACTGGTTCTGGCAAGACAATGCTAGCAACGCAGGTAAGTCCGAATGCACAAACCCTCCAAATTCGCAGCACACCTACACATTTGGCGCTGGATGACAATGTTCCCTGACGAGAAAGTAGCCCATCATTTGCAGCGTAATTCCGCGAGTTGATGATCAACTCTGAGTCACTTGAAAGGAGCACACGAGCTTCCACAAGAAGTGACCACGTGCGTTACAAACTCGAGACCTTGCCAAGACCTAGCGCCTAGTCGCCTTGGTTGACCACAGTAGGCTGCACACACAGCAGGCCACACCGCGTGGCGTCGGCTTTCGCCTTCGCCAAACAGTCACAGACGGGCCTATTCTCGCGTCTAAACTGATCTGCGTAACGCCTACGTTTCTCATGTTTGATCCATTTCTAGTTATTCGAGCGACACTCGCGCCTGAGACTCCCACCACCAGCAGAACCTGCCTCGGGTAGTCACACGGAGAACAATCATCCAGAATCGTCCACGACCGCGTACCTTAGCAAAGCAGTTCGACGGAGGACATTGGGTCTTGACGAAGATCCTGCTTTTTGCTTGGAGTGGAGGTCGACTGACCTTCTCAACTTTAACGCTCAGGTGAGTTTTGTACGAAAAGAGAAGACTTTGCCTGGTTGATCGGTTTCACCAACAGTTGAATCTTATTGCGAAGCACACATATGGCCTGATGAACGACTCGCTTCCTTCCAGGCCTCAGAGTGTTTTGAAAATATAGTGTGTTCCACATTTTGCCTGTCGTTCATACAGTACCTAAATACATAATCGAGGTCCGTTTCAACTTAATCAAGCGTTTTTTATTGCAATGCCAACACTTTCGGCCGAATGGCCTGTCATTGTTCGCCAACCGTCGCCGAGTTGTAGCAGGTATTAAATACCCTCGGCATGCGACAGATTCAATTGAGCGTTTGCGGATGACTTGGTTGATCCCAATTTGGTTGGGTTTGTTGTATAATAGCCTGTTTCCTATATTTATATATAAAAGACCCCAACCCATGGAACCTTCTTAAGAGTAAACCCAACCTAAGAATAATAAGGTTAAAAGTTGCATTTTGGTCACTATTTAGCCAAAACTTTGGGAAGAATCTAAAGTTTCGTGGCTTGGGAGTCGTTGATAAATAGAACAGAAACCACAAGAAACGCAACCAAATCGGTTTCACAAATTCTTGGCAAACACCGTATTGGCACCTATTGCTCTTCAGCCCGTCAAGCATTGGCCACCTACAGAACAAGCAATCACAATCGCTCCGTCTGCTCCGGTTAAACGTTGCACTGTAAAAAAAAAAAACGCCTGGTCACTCAGCCCGTCGTAATCAACATGAGTGCGAGGAGTAGCTCGAAGGGGGTGCAAGCAGCGTTGGAGTCAAAGATGGTGTCGGTGCACAAGAACGTCGTCGGCGCACCTGTGGGCAAGACTAATGTGATTTTTGTGGACGACGTCAATCTTCCTGCGCGGGATGCCTTCGATTCGCAACCACCCCTCGAGTTTTTACGCCAGCTGGTGAGTGTTTGCTTCCTTTTTCTCCTCGATGTGAGAAGATGTTGCTTTACCCCCCTTTTCTCGAGCAACAACTGTGATACAGGACTCCTGCAACCTGTTCAATTTGAACGTTTCTTCAGACTTGAATATGTGGACGTTTCTTCCCGAAATCCCACGAAGATGCAACATGCTTACACGGAGGTGTTCCGAAAATTCGACAATCGCCGCTCGATGTGAATGCTCAGATGTCCGAAGGCGGGTTCTACGACCGAGAAAAACTCTTCTGGCGCACTGTTCGCGACTCGGTAGTAGCGGTAGCTGCCGCCCCGCCTGGTGGCGCCCGCAGTGCACCCTCGGCTCGCTTCACGCGGTTGTTCAGTGTCTTGTGTCTTCCGACTCAATGCACGGCGTCAAGTACTACCATTTTCGGGTGAGAGGCGACTGACCCCCTATGATAGCCTTTACGAGCAGGGTATTTTCAGTGAAACTATGTGGGTGCAAGCGGACACATAGCAACGTTTTGGTTGGCCCCATTCTTGCCGTCTTCGTGAGGGTAGTAGTAAGGAATGCGTGCAGCTCGTGGTGTACACTGTCGGAATCCCAGTGTCAATATCGCACTCTTAGGACGTACCCTCTCTATTTCCTTTAGGTCGATCCTCAAGGGTTTTTTGTCGAAGGATTTTTTAACGCCGGTGGCAGCTCTTAGTGACGGCCTTGTTTCAGCCACGCTGGAAGTTTACGGCAAGGTGGCACGGGAGATGCTACCTACGCCTTCAAGGCCACACTACACCTTCAACTTGCGCGATATCAGCAAAGTCATCCAGGTAAGTGACCTCCATCCATACCGTATAGAGCTATTTAGCACCGCTGTGACTTGCTTTTAGAAAAGTGTCAACCGGGAATAATATGCGCAGCGCATGGACCCACGTTTTCTTTTCGTCGTGAATCTTCCCGCGCCCATCTCTCCGACCCCGGCTTACCTACTGCCCGTATGACTCATGACTGTTATAATACAGGGGATCGTATTGGTGAATCACCAGAGTGTGCACGCTCCGGATGGAATGGTACGGCTCTGGATGCACGAAATGTCGAGGGTATTCGGGGATCGCCTTGCAGAATCAAACCACCGAGTTATGTTTGAGCACATGCTCATAGAGGCTGTCGGCAGGTCAGTTCCTAATTTGATAATTTGTTTTCAATGGTTACCCCTTTATCCCTCCTTTGTTTGAGACGCACATATGACATTGGGCGTCTAGTTCGAAGTAGATCGACGTTTTGGTTTGTATTTCGATGTAGTGATATTTGCATCTTGGTCTACAGTATGTCTGCGGTACAGCGCATGGGGCGCGATTGCATCGATGCTGACTCGCATAGGATCTTTCTCGGCACTCATACGGCAGACACTTCAAGATGACTGGTCCTGGCTGGCAGCGTGATGATCTATTCGAGACGAGAGATCCCAAACCGGGGGAAGACTATGGGCCTGGAGAAAGCCTTCTCTTGTTCGGCGATGTGTTAGGCACAGGAACGGTTGCCGGCGAAAGGTAACTTGGTACAGGGAGGACTGGTACCCTGAACCGTATTTGCTTGTTGATCTCACAGCTGCCGGTCCGTGTTTATCAATACGTGAGGGTGACATGACGAGATGATCAAGTGCGAACTCTATGCTGTGCATCAACTACCGCTGTACAACCGCAGAAAGCGCGAAAGTCTATCTCCCTTCTTGTAAGTTTCTAAAGGTGTGCTGGGTTCTCCAGGATCGCAGTCTCAAACATGCGGGGGCGATGTGCGTGTCGGGTTCTGCAAAACGCTGTCACACATTTTCTGTTTGTACAAACGGCAAAGCTTCCTTCTGTATATCCCCCGACAGGTTCTATGAGGAATGTCCAGACCTTCGGCGGCTGGTGCGTCAACTCGGGTACTATCAGGACGAGTACAATCTCGGAGGAAATGATACGGAAATGTCGCTCGTGTTCTTTGCCGACGCGGTGCGCCACCTCCTACGCATCGCAAGGATCCTTCGAACTCCGAGGGGAAACGCCATTCTGATTGGCCTTGCCGGTGAGACAGCATCAGCGTAGTCTAGTGATACAAACCGACTTGTAATGTGTGTGCGATTATGACTATCTGAAAGCAGTGCATCCGGGCGTGAAAATACGTTCGCGCCCAGACACCAGCCTTCATTGTGCTGCCTCGATACTTTCGTGCTCTACCAATAGTGAATCGATTATATTCAGATGTGTTGTTTATTTCAGGCCTTCTCGTTACATGACTAAAAATAGGTTGTCTGCCTACAGAACATCTAGCCGCGACAATCTGTCCGCACACAGAACACGACGATTTGTGCGCATAGATAACATATTAAAGCTACGTATGGCTGCGCTTCTTCTTTGTCGTTTCGCAGGAAGTGGCAGAGAATCATTGACTCAGCTTGCCACAAGCATGGCCGGCTCAACACTTGTTCGCGTGAACGTGACGCACAACTATGGGGTCAAGAAGTTCGAGGAAGACCTCAAACCAGCAGTTTTTGCCGCCGGCGTACATGCGAAACACGTCGTTTTCCTCCTCAAGGATGCCCAGGTACGCCGCCAACAATGTGCGAGAAAGACGTTTTGTCGTCGTAGTTGGCTTACAGCCCACGTCAATCGTAACTCGAACTGCACTTGAAGATGACCCCTTGCATGGCTCACGCTAGGACTCGCCGCTTGGAATGCAAGAAATGATAGCCGCGTCAGTTGGCTTTTATTGATGCTTTTTGTTCTGGCCGCAGATTCTGGAAGAGGCGATGCTTGAAGATATGAGCTGCTTGCTCGGTAGCGGAGAGGTGCCGAATCTTTTTACTCCAGACGAGGAAGCAGACATTGTTGTCAGGGTTCGAGACGCCGTCCGAGCCACTGGAAAACCTGACACCCGAGTGAGTGGAATTGTACAGAACCGTGCAATATTCGGTCCCCAACCACACACCACCACAATACCAACCACCCACGATCACGCCAACAACCAAGCATACCCGCCCGAAACCCAGCAGCACGGAGAGCAAAACGGTAGCCATATGTCACTAAAACCAACAGGTATCCTTCGTATCTGGTTGCAGCTGTGTACAAACTAACACGATGGAAGCCCCACTCCCATTTATGCTTAATTTTTGGCGGGAATAATGTATAATATGTTTGCCTCTATTCATAACCCACTCGCTTTTATATTACCCACGTACCTCGTACCTCTTCTTCCTTCGTGCCCACTCAGGCGAAGTGCATGGAGTTCTTTACGGCGCGTGTACGAGACCGCCTGCACGTCGTGCTTTGCCTCGACCCGGCCGGCACATCATTCCGGGAACGTGTCAGAAACTTCCCCAACCTTGTCAACTGCAGGTACTAATGAATCAATGAATCAATCAATCAATCAATCAATAGGCATACGTTAGGGTTGTGCGCGTTCTAGACTAGCGATCTGTCGCATCTGCTTCGATTTATTCACGATAAGGATAGCGCCTAAAAACAGATACCTAGTACAAGGTGAGGCTGAGAACAGCGTACCACGGAACCATACCCGTTGAAGTTTATATCCAATGCATGCGTGCCGAAGTCTTGAATGTAATTGGTGTTTCCCCGTTTTCCCCACAGCACGATCGACTGGTACAGCGCTTGGCCGCGGTCCGCGCTGCACTCTGTAGCTCATCGGATTCTTACCCCCGAGCTAGCGTCGGTAACAAACGGGCCGAAGGAGTGTGGAGTTGGACCGAAGATTGCCGCATCACTCATACGGGCCTCGATGGAGGTACACGGAGGGGTGAGTGCAATCAAAGACAGGATTCAGTACGTATAAGCGCAGGCATTGTTGTAGATCATGTGGTTGGCGATGAACATTGTCTGTTCTACTTATGCATCCCATACGTTGATCATCGATTATTGTCGACCTGTGCCGTGTTCGCAACTATTGCTCGCTCCCCCCCCTCAATGAGCTGCAGAAGGGATTGCCATGGTAATGAGTAGGAGCCGTGGCTGTGGTTGGACGCAATGGAAAGTACGCCTCAACCCCCCCCCACATTTTTGCTGCGTGCATATAATGTTTCCATTCGTTTGCGCGGCAGGTCGAGCCAGCGGCGGCATCCTTCTTTTCGCAGCTAGGGCGCCGAATTTACATCTCGGCGAAATCCTACTTGGACTTCTTGAATACGTTCCTAACGATGCTGCGCGAACGGCGAAGAGCGCTGTCGACGAGGCTCGCAAGGCAAGTTGTAGCCGAGAATGGCGTTCACGGGAAGGGTGGGGGTTTGCTCAATGACATCACATGTGGAAGCATACAGTTCCTCTCAGAGCAGCCGAAAGCACAGCGAAAGTCCGCTGATTGATGGTGAGTTATCGCGGCAACGTTTCCTTCTGACCATGTCCACCACGCCTATGTCATTTCCTCCTTGCGGCTGATCGTGAGGAAAGTACGTTCTTGACTGCATCATTACCTTCCAAAAGTGTAAGCCCGTCGGTTTATCCGCTCAAGTTTTGTTCAGCTAGCAAGTAACGAACAGGCGCCTCCTGCTGCTGACATCCAACGAGGTTCTTAGCCCACCACTCTGATTTACTCAACTTTCAATGCCTCTGATGGCTGCCCCGCCACCGCCCGACGTTGTGCCATGGTGGGTCCGGTTGCAGCCTACAAGATGGGGTGGTGAAACTGGAAGAAACAGGGCGGTTTGTCAAGGGTCTCAAGTGCGAATTGAAGCAACTACAACCACTCCTGGAATCGAAAGCATTAGAGGCAGAAGGACTCCTCAAACAAGTAAGTTCACCGGCAGTCCATTGTGCCTACGTAGCAAACTCTGTAGTAAAGGTAAGTGATACCTCGATGCCAATTGAATCACACGACAAGTTTTTTGTCATGACCGATTGGATGGCTTAAGTTCCTTTCTTTAGCCGTTTATACATAAAAATGGTTACCAACTTGCGCCTTGCACTGCTTCAAATCGACGACCATAATCTAGGTCGAGGAAGAACGTCAAGAAGCGGAGGCCATCAAAGAGAGAGTGGCAAAGGACGAAACCTCAGTGGCTATGCGTCAAGAGCAGGTAACGACGTCACCGGAATGACTCGACATACATGACCGATAGATCCTAGGTTCGTCGCCCCCCCCCTCCCCGTCCCCGCCCCGTCCCCTGTTTGCTCACAACGTCTTGTTTGCTCAAATCGCAACTATTTAATCGCCACAGATTGCGATACTACAGCGAGAGGCGCAGAAAAACCTAGACCAGGCTCTTCCAGCGCTGGAAGAAGCGATTCGAGCTCTCAACTCCCTTAAAAGGGACGATATCAGCGAGATCAAAAGCTTCCAGAACCCGCCACAGGCCGTCCAGACAGTCATGGCCGCTGTGTGCCTTCTGCTGTCAGAGGACCAGGTGTGTCCTCGGCATTTGCCCACCTGAACTTCAAACCGAGATAATTGTATGTAGCTGCGTTTCACGTTTTGGCGGTTGTATGCCAAGACTCGAAGGTGCCGTCGAAGGTACCGAATCTCCTAGGCAGCCTACACGTGTACCTCTCACACTGAAATATTTTATGATTCCAAACTCACATGACCTGGTTGATTTGTGAAAACACTGGATACGTACTACCATAGAGGTGCACCTATGTAATATTTTTTTTATTCTCCTTTCCTCACTTGAGGAGCTCTTAACGCTGATCTCGAGCAAAACCGAAACGTTTAACCCCGGTGAACAATCTCATGTTTTAGGGGTTGATCGAAAAATAATGGAAACAAAGAAGATTTTCCGTCAATATTGGGTAGTTCCTCAGTCGAGGAGCCCGGATTGTCAGAAATTAGGCCCACAAAATTATACCGCTATCTTAGCATGCGTGTTGTACGTCACTGGACTCAACCCGCAATGTCATTGTGACCCGTTTGTGACGCTTCACAGGACTGGGAAAGCGCGAAACGTGTGCTCAGTCGGACGTCTTTCATGGACGAATTGCGGAACTACAACAAAGAGGATAACATGACTACCGACAGACGGAAGAGCCTCAAGCGATACGTGGAAGACGAAAACATGAGCGTCAATCGTCTCCGAAAAGTAAGTCGGGACGACGGCAGCGCTACATCGTATCGTTTTACTGCTGTGCCTAAACTCGAGCAGTCGCGAGATACCTGAGCATATGCATATGCATAGGCGTTATCGCAAATAGCTCCACTTGTCTAGCGCCGCCAGAGCGTATTGTAGTTTCGTGCGTAGCTGCGAGGGAAGCGCCGACAAGACAATCGTCAAAGCAGCACAAGGAAAATGACCATGTTGATGTTGTTCGTCAAACACGAAGGGTGACCATCCATGCTCCGCACTCCTTCTAGGTGTCGCTGGCGGCGGCGGGAATGTGCATGTGGGTGCATGCAATGGATCAATACGCAAGTATCTTCGAACAAGTCAAGCCGAGGATGGATACAGTCAAGGTGCGGCACATGTGGCACACTGGCCCATCCCTTCCATAACGACTTGTTGAGTCATTGTGGCATACATGGCGAGCGAATAAATACTTCGGAATCCATCACGCCGAGAAGTTGTCGTTGGTGCCATGGGTGCTCTCATGTATCACATGGCAAGCTTTTTTACCCCGGTGATTCTCTACGATCTATTAGATTTTCACCACGGCTAGCCCGCGGTTCACAGGTGTTAAATCAGGAGCTCGAGGAAGCTAATAGCGTCCTGAAGATCAAGCGCTCTGAGGTCCAACGCATCGAAGAAGAAGTGTCCCTGTTGATGCAGGTACTCCAACTCCGCGCTTACTGTGGAAGCCGGGTGTTTTACACGGGTATTTTACCATAGATATGTTACAAAAATGCTGATTCTAAAACATCAGCCAAACGATAAGGGCCAAAATTACATTTTTACCACGGAGCATCCGCAATAGCAAGCGCCGTTGTGTATTCATTGTGATGGGAAATGTCTAGCGCTCACTATTTTCTTCGCCGTTTCGCAGAGTGGAGATGAAGCCACCAACGAGAAGAAGAGTCTGGAGGATGGTATTAAAAAGTGTATCCAACGTTTGGAATGCGCGGAGAAGCTTACTTCCGGGCTGGACGAGGAAAATGTGAGCTGCCACCGGCGAAACGCATCGCTAACCTCAAAGTTGTTTGCGCTGCGATCACTGACGGCTGTCATGTGTTCCGGCCGCATCGGTGAAATGCTTGAGCGTAAGCTTCAAGCCCGTAAAGAAGGATGAATCGACGTCAAATGAAAGTATTCAGTTCTAGGAGATCTCCACGTCATCATGCTTGACTACCGATTCCTCCACGTCGTGATCAAAGCCGATGTCGCTGTGATGAAACGGACGCCCTTCCTGGCCGTACAGAAACGGTGGAAAGCAACCGCCCAGGATATTGTCGACCACGAGGTGAACCTTACCGGAGACATTTTCCTGAGCGCCGCGTTTGTGTCGTACCTGGGGGGTTTTACGGGTCCCTTCCGACATTCTCTACTGGAAAGCTGGGTGGTTGTCCTGAGAGACAAGGGTATCCGCGTCTCGGACGGTTTCTCGCTCACACAGGTGAGCAAGACGGCGCCGAGAAGGGAACATCGTTCTTACGCTCCTGCTACTGTCCTGATAACCATCTGTGCACACGGTGATGATACGCTCAGGTGTCCGTTCTGTCTGCAAACCACTGAAAGGCGAAACAGAATGCACGAAGTCAGTCGCGAAAACGAGATTACCCCCCTTCCTCGATCAAACTTTCTCTATTGAGAGATTCACAGCGATCATCTGCCTCTTTTTCCAGGTCCTCGGTAAGCCTGTTGTGTTGCGAGAGTGGAACCTGCAGGGGCTCCCGAGCGACAAAACTTCTGTCGAGAGCGCAATAGTGGCTACCACCGTCGGCACTGGAAAATGGCCGCTACTTATTGATCCGCAGAGACGAGCGTGTCGTTGGCTAAAGCAAAAAGGTACGTAAATGCTTTAGACGAACACTAAATCATGTGCCAACGTCATCGGCGGGAGGATTGCATTCGGGTGGTTTGCAGTATTTCGCAACGGCGTTAGCGAATATGATATGATACATGACGAAGAACTGAAACTTTGAGCAGTCATGGCCGAACATTTTTCTATCACTGGAGATTCCAAAGGACCACCAGCTTACCCACCTTGTATGTGCGCATCTGCTACACCCGCACGCCGTGCGTGACTGGCGACATATGCAGAGACCGCGCAAGAACATATTCCGTCATCCGAGAAAGGTAGTTCTACCGGTGCGGTCATCATCATCTCACCTATCAGTAGCACGGGCTCCGAAGTGGCGGGGAGCTTGCTCTGTGTGAACGCCAGCAGCCCCTTACTTATGTCCACGATTCAGCTGGCCATGAAGGAAGGAAGGTGTCTGTTGATTGAAGATATCGGAACCAACATTGACCCCGTCCTGGATCCGGTTCTCTGCAAAAAAACCTTCGTAAAGGTGGGGAGTTGGATTGGGGTGATTCCTACTGCCAAGAGGGGGGGGCGCGTTAGCCACATTTGCCAGAACTATAGAGCAGGGGCTGCTGAAGACTGCATGAGACCTTCTGCCAGTCCATTAAAGTTTGATTCTGGACAGGACGAAACTACCAGTATGATTATATCGACAGCGTTGCAGCAAGACGGACTGTTGGGGCAGTGGCATGGTCTCCGTGGAAGGATACAATCATGCGATGGTTAAGCGAGAACCTGTGACCCACATCGTAGTTGCATTTTCTCTAGTCGCACCCAGCGTACAGCCTACCGTTTGAAACCCCCGTTGACCCTTCAGCTCAATGGTGATTTTTAGGGACAACTCTAGAGAAAGCGCCTTGCTATGTCGGAACCCCCTACGGACTTCTCAGTATTTCCACCCGCGTTTCGCCTGCGCATGATAGGGAGGACGCACGATGCTGTCCTTGGGCGATGCTGAGGTGGAATACAACACCAACTTCCGTTTGTACCTGGCAACAGAGGTGTCTAATCCGCACTTTCAAGCCGACGCGGCCATCAAAGTAAACCTCATCA
Organism: Macrocystis pyrifera; assembly: GCA_031763025.1. Classification (NCBI taxonomy): domain Eukaryota; class Phaeophyceae; order Laminariales; family Laminariaceae; genus Macrocystis; species Macrocystis pyrifera. The sequence goes on along the minus strand of JASSKH010000010.1, from coordinate 14,871,526 downwards.
ACTTTACCGTCACTAGGCGCGGGCTGGAGGAACAGCTTCTCGGAGAGGTGCGCGAGCGCTTGTCGAAATACATTGGCGACGTATTTAGCAAGGGTTCGGTCAAATGCATGTCTAGACTAGATATCAAGCAACCACCATGCGTGACATACTACCTGCATTGTTCGGGGCGAGACTTGCCTAGCTTCACCCTCCTATGCACGCACGTCCAGATTCAGTAAGGATTTGGCCAACTGCATTCCATACGTAGCAGCTCATGGTGTGTTTCTCAACTACTGCGTTGTTCGGACAACCACGTAACTCCGCTTCACTCTTCCATGTACGCAGGTAGTCACTTTGGAGCAGCCTGAGCTGGAAGAACGTCATCACGACCTTGTGACCAGCATTGCCACGGATCAAAAGCAGCTGTTGGACATTGAAGACCAGATCCTGAGGCTCCTCAACGACGCCGGCAGCGGGGTGGAAGTTCTGGACGATGAGGTAAATATGCACAACCGTTATGAATAGTTACGAGGCATGCCACGGTAGGGGTGCACCGGGATGTTTCCGAGGTTCCTCACTTGGTGAGATCGCTACTATTTAATATCGCTATTAATAAGTCAAAACTGGCTTCGAGAAAAAAAATCTACGCTAACCAGGCGAGCCATGCGACTTTAGGTACAAAACGAAGAGTAATATTTAAAACAACGATAGAATGGTTGGGTGGTTCCTCAGCTGAAGATCCCCGTCAGTCCCAGTGACGAACAAAAATGACCAAAAAGTGGTATCCCTATCGTGGCAGGCGTCTTACGGCTGGCTCACCAGCGCATAAAAAACTGGTCTCCTTCCTCCCGCACTTCTCGTTTTTGTTTTGACCATTCGATCTGTGGCAACAGCAGCGCTGTAGTTCTTCAGTATTGCCTGCACGATACGACCTGTCCTGCTTGAAACCACGTCGATGTTTCCCTTCGCGTTGACAACACTGCAGATTCTGATTGCCACACTGAGCAAGTCGAAAACAATGAGCAAGGCGATCGGGGAGCGCCTTGCCGACAGCAAGAGCACCAAGCAGCAGATGGAGGAGGGCCGAGAACGATATCGCCCGCTGGCGGTCCGTGGTTCCCTCCTGTACTTCACGGTCGCCGAGCTGTGCAGAGTGGACGTCATGTATCAATACAGCCTCGATTACTTCCAGGTATAAATTCGCGTTCTGCGAGTGTACTCCCATCCTTTCGATGGGCAGATGCGCAGCCCTATTTAATAGCACAACAATCAAGAACGTCGACACAGTCTTTTATTGCCGCACTTCAGTCGCAAACTGAAAGCACCGTGCCCGCGCGTGGTGTGCACCACTTCATGCCAAGGGGGGGGGGAAGTGATGACGTCAACATAGAACCGTACGAAACCCATTCCAGCCACTTGACTATTGATTGTTTTGGGAAATCGATCACCCGCCACGCCGTATGCCAGCTCCTTTTCACGAACTGCATCGTGGATACGCTGGACTCCGGAAGCGAGGGGCTACCGGCAAGGATTCAGCAGTTGCTCGAAAAGAGTACCGAGGCTGTTTATCGAGCGGTTTCGAGAGGGCTGTTCGAGCGTCACAAACTCCTGTTCGCGTTCATGCTTTGCACCGGCATCCTCCGGGCCGCGGGGAAGGTGAGCCACGTCATGATACACGCGTCAGTGTTGTTTCGTGTCGTTGGTCATCGTATAAGTACCATACTCACGTTGTTATTGTTCTCGCATTAAAACATCGCTAAAATCGAGTTCGTGGTCACATGACAGACTCCATTAGCTGTAGAACGGAAGAACGCCTCAGGCCGAAGTAATGAAAGCAGAATCCACATAAAAATTAAAGAAAAGCGTACACCTCAGACAAAGACAAGAACGTAGATGTTGTAGCAGGCAGGCTGAGAAAAGGCTGTCGGACAGTTGTGACCGCCTGCTGTTTTTTCCGCTTGCGAAACCGAATTCAGGTAGAAACGACCGGGCACGTGTTGATGCAAGTTGATGGTTGAAAGCAGTCCCTGGTTGGTATTTAGAACATGGAACCCATCGCTGATCGCCCATTAACTCAACCCAATACAAGCTTAACATTCTTGCCCGCCTCATCTGTAGGAGAGAATGCTGCAATTATGAAGAAAATTTCCTGAACATACATCGAACGAGCCACTGCGAAACAATGCAGTAGTTACACTAAACACTTGTTTCCCTCCGCCGTTCTGGTGGCATGCCTTGTATTGCTTCAATGACGCGCAGATAACGGGCGTTGAGTGGAGTCTATTGCTACAGGGAGCGCGCCCAAGCTTCCGGCGGAGAACCAGCAGAGGGAACAAAGGGAGGGACAGCGAGCAAAGAACCAGTGTTGTTACGCACAATCCGGACCCTACAACTTTAGGCGAACGGGTAGGTTGCTGCGCACGTTAGCACCCGGTTCGTATGTCCGAATATTGTTTTAGAAAAAACGGGGAACATATGTCCCCATTTAATAGATTGCATATTATGCTTTCAACACATGGCAAATTTTTCATGGCTAGGCTAGAGTCTCTCTTGTTAGAGCTCATGATTGCCAACGCATCAGATAAAACGTCGGCATGGACAACATGAGCTTGAGGTGGCTAAAGTGGCTCTTTGCATTGCTCGAAATCGACAACCTGACTGGTGTGTAATCGCAGAGTTGGAAGACACTACAACAGGCAGAGGTGACTGTTCCTTCCATGATGGGTATCTGCACATCTCTCGTCGAGTCGTGGGCGCAATGGCAGGATTGGCGGTCGGATGCCTCTGCGCACCGGGCTCCACTGCCGATGGGATGGGAGGAAAAGCTGAACCGGTTTCAAAAGATGATCGTTGTTCGCACCCTGGCAGAGGTGAGGTGCTCGAGCACAACGATTAAAATCCGATCGCGCTGGTGTCGCGCAACACCTTTTCTGGCGCTTTGACCCGACGTGCCCAACGTGTCTCAAAATGTGCAAGGACAACACGTAGAGCCACCTTTGCATGTTAAAACAATATAGGGCTTGCAAGTGAGCGCGACTGGGATGGTATTAGCCTCTCGTGGACGTAGGCACAGCGTCAGATACTCGAATAATGTTTTGGATATATTGCGTCACACGATCGTATCCGTTGATCGTGTCCAACACTGCTTCCCCCCTCCTCCTCTTCAAGTTTTACCACCCGCCCTAATACCCTTGCATGTGTGACCCAGGCGAACACGCATGGTGCAGCGGCAGATTTAGTAGAGCATCATCTTGGGCGGGAGTTGATTAGACCTTCGGGAACAGCTGCGGGGTTGGAAGAGGTAAGCCTTGGTCGGCTCGTCGGTCTATTCTGGGAACCGTCAGCTTCTATGAGAGTTCGAGACGTACTTTTCGTTGTTTTTCCGTGTGAAAGCTCGACGATCTCAGGTGCAGTAAACGATAGTGCCAGCTATAACATACGATATTGTTACTACTAGCTGTAGCAGATTATATGTCAAAATTTAGGAGAACTGTGACAGACTGGATTACTACTATTAGATAGAGCAGACGATATCGCGCACATCCACACACGCACGTAAGCACTCTTGACTCCGTGAGGCCATCGCGATCGCAATGATGTAACCTGTAGTATGCTGTATTGAATGTAGGAGTCGACTGCTCTCTACATTGCTGACGTCACACGACTTTGGACAGCTACTCGTACTGCGGGCCTTAGCGTCACGCACGTATTCACGCTACTATGACTTGATCTACGGCATTCACTTTCAACAAGGTCTTCGCGGATGTGGACGAGAAAACACCGTGCGTCTTCGTCCTCTCCCGTGGGGCTGACCCCATGGGCCTACTGATGAAGTTTGCGGCATCTGTGGGTATGGAGAACAGCCTAGCTGTGGTATCCTTGGGCAAGGGACAGGGCCCCCGCGCCGAGGAGGTCATCAGGGTGAGACGGAGACGATGTTTGTGCCATGTAATTGTCAAGTTAGCGAGTTGTTCGAATTTTGACATGACAAGATGCTGGCAAAAATGCCAGGCAGCGAAGGTGTTGAATAATGTCGGTTTGTTGCCGCGAGTCTCGTGGTGGGCTTCGGGCAGAATTTCGGACGAGCGCCCTAACACAGAAATCATTATGTCTCATGCCCTGTCCTTCTCTACGTCATGCGCGCTTGGTGACAGGTCGCCCGGATGAACGGTAGCTGGGTGATGCTACAAAATTGCCACCTCGCGTACTCGTGGCTGCCTACCCTCGACCTCATAGTCAAAAATATGTGGAGCAACTCAGAGCACTCGAAGCCAGGCTTCAGATTGTTCTTGAGTGCGGCTCCTGTGTCCTATTTTCCCGTTGGGGTGCTCGAAAGAAGTGTGAAGATCACGGACGAACCACCACGGGGCATCCAAGCCAATCTACGCCGATCGTACAATATGCAGGTGAGTGTTAAAAATTGTAGAACTTCGGTAACGATGTAGTCTAGTGCGTTTCCTGGTATAATTTAAATGCGCGGTGAGCAATACACAGACGAAAGGCTGTTGGCGGGCATTCGAGGCTGTGCTGTGTTTCTCATCAAAGGCATTTCGGTGTCTTTAAACGCCCAGCATGCCGATTCAACGTGTTCAAGCTTCGGTGTTTGCGAAGAATTCTACCGCTATGCGGCGGCGTCTAAACCTACCTGTGGATCAAAGTGCTAGTGTGTTAGCGAAGTGTTGGCACCTATAGAGTAGCTGACTGCTTTACGTCTGATCCACTGTTCTGGACCCTCTTATTGCATCGCAGATGTCGGAGATATTGGCCAGAGAACGAATGGAAGGAATAGAGAGACCGCCTGAATGGAAGCGTTTGCTTTTTGGACTGTGCTTCTTCCATGCCGTCGTGCAGGAGAGGTGAGAAAAACGCACAAGTCGGGGCATATATGCTAATCCTATGCGTCGAAATAGCAACGGGGTGGCATCGATTAATACTGAACTGACTTGCAATTGTGCTTGTTTCAAATGCTAGCCGTCCTTTCCTTGTCAGCTCGCCGCCTGCTTCAAATGCGTACCTCTAGCATCTCGGGAGGGGTATCGCAGGAATCATTCATTTTTTTCCGGCGGACCACTCTTTCGTCAAAAACACCGTGAATAATTGTTTTTTGTTCTCCTATTTCGAGGCACCCTCGATTCTGCACTGGTATAAGCCTCGACTGATATGATGTCTTCTTTTAACAACATTTTCGCTTTTATCTCGCCGCCGCGTGCTACCACCATCGGTTTGACCAGGGTGAAATTTGGTCCTCTGGGCTGGAACGTGGTGTACAACTTCGGCGACTCCGACCTCGACACTGCCTTCAAGCTCCTGGGCAGGTTCGCGGACGATCTATACGCAGATTCGTCCACGGCAAGTCTTTCCAAGTTACCGGTGGACAGCTTGGTGCACGTCACGGGGAATATAACTTACGGCGGCTGGGTTACCGATGAATGGGACCGGCGGTGCCTCTTGGCGGTGCTGGATCACTTCTACTGTGCTAGCATATTTGGGGATGCGGTGAGTAAGAGCTGTCATGAACAACCGACGTAAAAACCTCAGCCTTGCCCACCAACGTCGCGATAATATATCCACACAGGCGGGACATATTCACTATGTCTGTGGTCTCTTGTTATAACCTGGCAAGAGCTACGGCCGCGTCCTCGGTTACACTGTCCTTCGCGCATCCTTTTGGGATCCACTTGAAACACACGAAACATGCGATGCACAGAAGTTGCCTGAGTTAGATTTTTAATTGCTTTGGCGTCGTAATCCCACAACCAAGGTTCACAAGTCGGGTGGAATCCCGTCGAGCTCCGGACTAAGGGGAAGTAGGGATACAGGAATCGGAGAAGGTCCTTCGAAAGCAAAGACACGCCTGGTGCGGCGCTTGTCAGCGTCGTCTGCGATGATAGCTGCCGCTCCCGTCAATGCACCCTCAGAGAGCTACCTGAGCTACATCGAGCAAATTCCCCCAGAGGACGGCCCGCAAATGTTTGGGATGCATGTGTCGGTAAGTGGGGATAGCATCTGAACCTTACAGTATGAGTAGAGGGTAAGCAGCTGAAAAAAGTCACAGCATCTACCCGCCGACAAATATTGGAGTTGATTGTATTGACCCATGTCCAGAAGAATTTGCGTGATCCTCTTTATTTCTCGGAAGTTTAGTGAAATCCGCAGCTCGTGAGGGAAAGCGACAGCAAAGGTCAAGCGTATTTTTGTAGATGTGTACCTGGTATGTAAGACTATTCACCAATACTATGCTGAAATTTTGACAGCAAGCATTCGACGCGCGATGCCCGATCGCAGGCGGACATTTCTCTTCGCTTGAAGGAGAGCACAGCCCTTATGGAGGCGGTTCTTTCCCTACAGCCGAGGGACGCCAATGCCCCGGCGGGTCAACGCCCAGACGACGTGGTCATGGCGGTGGCGCAAGACCTCGTGGCGCGATTGCCGGGGGGGTTGAAGCATCGCAAGGTAGGTCATATTTTTCGGAGCGACTCAACTTCTTCTGACGTCTTTACACGTTCGTGAAACATACGCTGTCCACCAATCCAGACAGTTGAACCAACGCCGGAGCTCGCGCGTTACCACCGATACCGCTTCAATCGTATCATGGGGTCCGTCGTGATTTTGTTCGCTCTTGCGGTACACGGAGGTAGTTCCAGATTGAGTTCCTCCGCGCATGTGTGCTAGTTTTACTGTTGATGAACGCTTTATTACCGTCACGATCTTGTGTAAATGCGAGGACGCAGGCCTGTTTTGAGCCAGAGAGTCTGCCGTCAATCGACTAATCTAGGCAGCACTACGGTAACTCGCACTGTCTACTTTTTAGGAAGGGGCTGTAAATCATCTTACAAGAAGAGGATCGAGCGTTGCACCTGGGGCGTCGAACACGGATAGCTTAATGACAGTGTTGATCCAAGAGCTCGACAATTGTAACAGGCTGCTTGAGGTGAGGTCGCCGTCCCTCTCGGGAACCATACGGCAGCGAGGTTTGTATACCAATGGTTATAACCCTGTCACTCTGCCAAAAATATCCTGCGCTATTTCCAACCAGTTTATCCCAAAAACGCGTTTGCAGATAAAATTAACTGAGAGTTGCGTTGATGGCACCCGCGTGTGCTTTAGGGACAACCATGACTTGGCCCGAGGACCTTTTGTTGACTGGCAGTTACTCATGTCACATATCACGTACAGTACCTTCAGTCGTGTACGGCTCACGCGCCACTGGTACCACTAAGCCCGTCTCATCATCAAGTCGCGCCCACTTTCTATGTCAGATCGTTCGTATAGCAGTGGAACAACTGGTGTTGGCGATCAAGGGAGAAATCGTCATGAGCCCGGAGCTTGACAAGGTCAGTTAGGAGGATAGTGCATGCACGAGGTGTACGTTTGGTTGGAAGTAAAGGGGCATCAATTACGTACGTGCACATGTTAATCGATCTGGTACTGCAGTGTGCCTCGGTCAAAGGACAGTTGACCGTACGAACCTGCACTGATAATCGTCCTGAATGTCACTAAATGCTAATCAAGTATTGGAACACTTTTCGCACCGACAAAACGAAATGTCCGACACCGCAGAATTCAATCCTACAATCTCCTAACATCTTCCGTGGCGTTGGCCAAATAAAACCGTTGTGAAAGGTGTACAGCCATTTCCTGATCAACCAAGTTCCGCCGGAATGGCGTCGACGAGGATTTGCGAGCCTAAAACCTCTGGGGTCGTGGACAAAGGACCTCCGATGGCGCGTGAGGTTCTTCGCACTGTGGCTAGAGCGTGGAAACCCCTACGCGTTCTCTTTGCCGGCGTTTTTCTTTCCGCAGGTATTAAACTACAGTATGTAATCGGAGGGTAAAAAATGCTTGAAACAACCATGTTTAGGGCGGCGACCCGCATAACTCCGCGCAGAGATGGCAATTGTCAGCGTGAAACGTCAATTTCTGACGCGCGCAATAAAAAAACCACATATTACCACCAACCGACTGATACTGTGCTGCATTGCTTGTCCGCCGATTGATCCCCTCAGGGTTTTCTGACTGCGGTTCTCCAGAACCACGCGCGAAAACACGAAGTGCCGGTTAATCTTCTCCGATTCAAGTATCAATTTCCGGACATCATGCAACCGGAGGTAACGAGCAGATTGTGGGGAATTCGAGTAGGTGGAACTCTTGGGTACCGAGGCTCAAGACGGTGAATGATTCCAGTTGCTTCTGATAGACTCTGGTCCGGCTTCTACCTAGACTAGCTAGGTCAATGGTGATTTGGTTATTCGATGGGTGCTGCTTCGTTAGCCGGCAAGCGGAACAGCAGGGACTTCGTATTGGTATGCTTGCACGGTACCCAATACTCAAGATTCTCTTATATTTCCGGGTGCACTGAACGAAAACGAAATGCTGTTGATAATTTATATTGCCACCTTTTTGCATACGCGTTTTCATCTGCGAATAGGATGCTACGAGCCACCCCGCTGACGGTGTGTTGGTTTACGGCATGCACCTCGAGGGCGCGTCGTGGGATTGTGCGACTAAGCGCCTCTGCGATCCACGTCCGGACCAGATACGGGCACCAGCACCGATAGTGCACTTTTTGCCCGAAACCGGTCACAAGGTTAATCCTGGTACGTGCGTAGTTTGCTCTGGTCCTGGTCTTGGCCTGTGTTCCGCAGCTGTACTTGACTGGTGTGGTTGATCATCGAAGTCGGATGTGTGTATCACTCACTATCATTTTTTATGACGTTTCTTCAAGGTACGACACGCCCCTGCGTGGGAGAAATGACTATATACTGTACCTCAGGAAATGCATACTTGAGCGAGAAATGTGCCCCCTGGTGCACGAAGCATGGACGGGTTTACCAATGGACGAAATATCGACCAGAAACCGTCACAAAGCACGATAACAGCGACTCGACTGCAAGATGTGATATATCATACACAACCGAACATACCATTCCACGTGATTGTTACCCATCGTACGCACGTTGCCTCGCTTTCCCCCCTGCCTCCAACTATTTCTTGACAGCGGACTATATTTGCCCTACATATAAGACGTCGGAAAGGAGGGGGGAGCTTTCTACCACCGGGGTGTCCACCAATTTTGTGGTGGCCGTAGAGTTTTTGACGAACATGCCCGTTCGGCAGTTTATCCTTCACGGCGCTGCCATGCTGTTGTCGCTAGAGAACTAGTCTACTGTAGATCAGACAGGAAACACCCACTTTTACTTGCGTCAAGTGCCCAACTTCTAGCTTCGGAGTGATGGGATGGTCGGTCGGGACAACGGCATAGTGTGCATGCAGTACATGCACGTGCACGACGTCGGTCAACTGGGGCTCCAACAAGTATCGCAACGTTGTCGTAGCCATAATGTACTATACATACAGTACGTTGTGACAAATTCGGCAGGTTTGAGGTGCACAGGGAAGGGAAGTCGCTACCAGTTGTGGATACTGTCTCCCGCCGTTCCGCCGTAACGTCGTGAATATTTCAAGCACATGGTGATGCTGCTGTACCCGCAAGTGATGGTTACTCAAATTGACGTGCATCCCCAGGTTTTGCTGCATCTCAGCATCCTTTCGGTGTAAAACGTACCCGAACGTAAGACTGCGCAAGCGCGCCCCCACAAAATTCGTCTCGTTCTTCATTTTGTGTTTATCGGAGGTTATATCATAGCACCCACGCCAGGCGTGTCAGTCCACCCACACTTTTCGGCCATGCTTGACCTTCAACACGTAGAAAACCCCCCACATGACCGATCCAAGCAATGCAAAGGATGAAGACGCAAGCAAACCCTTATATGCAGTTTCCAGCGAAAAGTCAATATATGCTAGGAACTCTTCTTGGAGAGTTGTCGCCGACGCCGGGTCCATGACTCGTTCATCGGCAAACCAGAGGAGGGGGACATACCTGTGTGTGAACGGCGGGGAATGCGGAGCAATGTCACGATGTCCCAATGTCCCAATGTCACAAATCGACAACGTGTCACCGGGCCCTTATCATGTTCATCAAGCATCTGAGAGCCGGGTGAATGCCATGAACAGTGCTTGACGATCGCGAGACAATAGCCCGAACAATATTTCATACCAGGTACGGTGTTACTACGTATATTTTTCACCCGACATTGAGAGTGACCGCTACACCATTACTGTACATATCATTGCTCAAACAACAGATGTGGAAACGGGGTGAACTACATCCCATGCACATACTTCGAAGTATGTATATTTGGAGACGCCATGGTTCCATCAGAAAATGCCACATATGTGGGTATGTATCAACGAGTCTGAATGCAGACAGACGGTTTAGTCGGCGGGACCACCCTCCTGTCCTGCACCCATCTTACATGTAACAACCGGCGCCGTCGGACAAGGTGTCTTTCGTAGGAGACCGGCACAGAGTGATACTAGACTCGCTGGACAGTAGATCCGGGCTGAAGGCGGTCCGTTCCATGCGAAAAAGAAACTTTGGGAAATGGGCAGTAGAGGATAAGGGCATCAACTGGTGTTGAACGGTTGGTAGCTTGGCGCTTAGAAGAATACGTCATGGTGTCGTTCCATTCGCTCACGGTAGTCACCGCAACTTTAACTATAAATTTATATCAGACTCAGGATTGGTGCCACCATCTAAATTCGATTTTTTTTACAACGGCAATGCGATGGACACGACCACGTTGTTCAAGCCGCAGGTGTTTAACCACGCCGACCTCTTTTCTCGGGTACACGTTTATGCCTTTTCGTACTAAAACGTAAGAGCATGTCACGGCAACAATGCGCCCGCGGAAATAACCACAATCCCCTGTTCGGGGTGGCAGTTCGGGTTGACTACCGCTGTAGTTAAGGCTGTCAGTTGGCTGACTAAAAGTGTGGCTACTGCAGTAGATACTACACTACTGTAGTTGCATGCTGTAACATCCGCGATAGTAGTCACGGAGGAAACGCAGGTCCTCCGTTACGCGTCAATACGCGTCACAGCCGTGCTTGTCTAAAGCCCCCCGACATTGACCTCTGGTGCTCAAAAACCCATGTTACATGACTTTTATTAGTATTTGAACCGTCCTACAAACCCGTCTGACCAGAACCTGCGTCGTGCCTTGCTATCTATCCGCCCTCCTCTTGATTCGAAATTTTCAGTATGACAGTTACCTGCAGTTTCGTATCGGTTGGGGCTACTGAACTTTTGTCGGTCAGTCTGCATTTTTCCTGCTGGTCGTGTGTGCCGAGGTGATGAAGCCACTGAGAGCACCCACCCTTTTTCTGTGTCTCTTGCCTCTATCTACCCTGTTGGGATACCATTAATGCGATGACGTGAAACGTATCTTGCATGGAGCTGAGTATCTACGAAGCCCCTTCCCCCTCTATTTCCGGCTGGGCAATCGGACACCCCCCCCTATGCAACTGCCTGTCTCCCTGTGGCCTGCCAGACAACATCCCGCCTCGGCTTAGACTGAATCGATTCATCTGATGGTCCTGGCTACTGAATGGTCTCAAAGGGGCAAATTGACGAATGTATGCCATCCTTAACGATCAAGCTCGCCAACGCAGGAACAAGGGTGTAACTGGTATCGTTTTTATCGTATAGACCGTGATGGATGCCTACCACGACACAACTGCAATGTGTTTTTTTTTGTCAGCCTATGCACAATCTTGACGTAATCGTCGTCGGTGTTCTCGTACCTGTAGCCTTATCGTACCTGGAGCCTCATGGCTTTTCGGAGAACCTTGCCCGTTACGGGCTCAATGTCGACGAGACTCCGGTGAAGTGTTTCGTCTGGCTGTATATTGTTCATCTGGTCAGAGAGACATAATATAAATAGGCGCAAATGGCAACACCAAACGGGTATTATTGGTGACGATGATGTGCGAAGCCAAGCAGTCTCACAACACGATTGTTTGAGTGGTAGCTGTTGTGCAGGGGGAGACGTTGGCTCTGTACGGTAGGGTGTGGATTGGGCCCAACAGAAGGCGATCTCACTGCGTGATGTAGTTGTACTCTGTTCCAGTGTTTTCATGCTATGTGACGCGTGGGATCGTGCCATCTTTTCCATGCATACACTCAACCAAAAAAAATTACTTCGTTCTTCTGAAACGCTTTCGTTCCTCTGAAAAGCTTTCAATATCGAATATTATATTATGTTTATATACTGTGACACACCCGACAACAATACAGATATCTACCAGTATACTGTGACAACAGCACGGTCCGTAAAGAAGACCTTCGTTTGGAGTTGAGCTGATGTAGCAAACTTCCCTGGCAAGTTGTGCTCGGCACAAAGCACAAAACATCCCCCCCAACCACCTGCACCCGACAGATTCGAGCGTGAGGCTATCGCTCGTCAGCCATTTATGCCACCAACGGAAGCCTTCACCTGTTCTGCCGCTTGTTCATCGAGTAGGTCGTTCGTAAGAAAATGGGGGTCGCTCACGAATGTAGCGTAGCCCGTGAGCACCTAGGTATGCATTGGAGAAACGCGTCGCGTTAGGGCGCTTTCAGGGTATTTTCATTCGCGTCCCACTTAGAGCTTTGAACCATGAACATATACACAAGGCTCCTAGCTTGCGTTCCAGGCTCTCCAAACGCCATGGGATTTCTCACGTACTCGAGGAGCATTTCAGAATCTCCTCACGAAAAAGCTCAAGCGCGCTGCGCAAATTGGCGGCCCACAAAGGAGACCGGCGATTTCCTCGGCTTTGTCCGGTGCTCTCACCTGAGTACTGACCATACCCACCGGCACCAAGTAGGGCATGCCGTTGAAATCTGTCAGTGGATTGTCGCTCAACCTTTCGCGCGCATCCAACCAGTTCTGAATACCCGGAGAGCATATGATACAGGCGGAGACAGGCGATGTTGAGTACTTCACATAGTGGACAGATCACGATCTCCGCTACGGTAGGTCGTCTAGAGCCTGGGTTGGCTGTGTTTGCCATTATTATATCATCCAGAGCCTGTATTTGCCGTTTCAATCTTGAGCTTCAGACTCTTCGTCGTGACTTCGGACGGCACGTGGTACCGGGCGTGAACGTTCCACTTACCTGCGTCTTTGAAAGGTATCGATTAAGGCGGATGTCGGTGTCGAGAGTGGTGTTGTCTTCCGCACGATAGCGCGTAGGGTACTGGAGGGCGGCGTCATCGCTAACTCTCGCCATGTGGAATTGAAGGAGGTGCTCGCCCTGAAGTATCACCTATCACGCGCATATATCAACGCCACGACCGACAATATATATATATATATGTAAATATATTATGGTGTGGTTTTTTCAAAGAGATCCGAGCACTCTACTGTAGTAATCTGAAGCAGAAAAAGGCGACGCCCCCATGGTGTATCCCTTTTCGGGAAAGCCTCATGGTTGTACCGGGAGACAGTGATAGAGTATCACTCCGTGAGCGATACCGCAGCTCTACAACGGCACGACAAAGTAGAAAGAGGTCAGGAAAAAACATGGTTAATGTCGAACGCAGCGAAAGCTGCGGCGGCCACCCCGCCCCAACGGTAGCAGAACCTCTTATTTACCAGGCATTTGGGGACAATAAGGAAGAGAAGAAACCCGCAGAAAGGATGAGTCAAACGAGCGACATTAAGATAAGAGAAGGGTCAATAAGTATGAGTGCGATCTCATGCCGCAGCAGAGACGCCGAATCAGCCAACAGTAATCTGAAACAGAAAAGAGGGGACACCCGCACGGTGGATCCTTTTTCGGGAGAGTCTCATTGTTGTACTGGGATACAGTCGTTGAGTATCACTCCGTGGGCGATATCGCAGCTCTACAACAGCACGATAGAGTAGGAAGAGGCTAGGAAAAAACAGACCATCCCGCCCGCCCATCGTTCAACGTTGGTAGCGAGGTGTACCGTCGACAACGACATCAGTTTTGTTTATGCTTATTTTACTGCAGTACCTACTCTCTGCGACGAGGTTGCCACGTTGATTGCCAGACAATTAACGCGGGAATAGTAATCCTGGGCGAGAGTCTCCGGCTGGTCGCAGCAGGAGACCTCATTGATCCCAAACTATATACGAATCAACCTACAACGCGATGTTACAACAATAGCCCGTATACCAGTATGGGACTTGAGAGGGGAAGAAAAAAGTCGGAAATAAGTGACGACTACGTACTCGTAGTAAAGCATTCGCCAGACGAAGCAGCATTCTATCATAGCCTGGGTTACTCGGGTAGCGGATGTCTGTATGTACGCGTCCAGACTACAATACAAAGAGCTGTTCGATACGCGCACAGGGTGATGATGATTCTGCTGCTGCAGGCTTTCCCTAAGCGCTTCTTAGAATTGCGTCGTCGTATTTTTCGTCGCTATACGATATAGTCTCAACCTAAATTTCTTCAAATTCTTGGCTTTGCAATTAACTTCACAACTTCACGTTTAAATCAACACAGCTCTCACATCTCCTTTCAACCCCTTTTGCCCTTCCCGGAATGCGCAGCCATGCAGTAGTATACACGGGTTCCAAAAGGGTTAATGATACCTGCCTGCAATGCTGGTCACCACCGCTTATTTAAGCTTCCTAGTGTTTAGAGTACGTGTATGCCCGTGAGTTGCAGTTGGTCATTCACTAAACCATCCCTGAATATATGTTGTTATGGTACCGTTTGTGTGCTGGTAGCATTTACAACATTATACGAGTACTCTATACCTGTACTGTATGAGTAAATCTACGGTTTTTAGTGATGGCACCTACCACGGTATCGTTCCCTCGGTAGTCAAGCCCCGCTTTTCGCAGCAGGTAGACCAGCCGGAATTTGCCGAACCCTTCCCACATTCTCGGGGTGTCTTGCGTGCCGTCGGTGCCATAGACCTCGAGCGACGAGTCTGATTCCAATGCGGCCAGCAGGGAGCTGTTTCCGTAGTACAGACTTGTGCCCCCGATCTTGTCTGGGTCGTCGCTACCCGTTTGAGCCTGTCGAGTTGGTTTCAGATTTTTCAACATGTTTTTGTTGTTGCTTGTGCTTGTTGGACTGCAACCGCCAACATCAAAACTGTAGACTGGACGACAACAATGATGTACCTCACTCTGCTAGCTTGCTGTTAGGTGTGCGCCCTGGCATATATTCAAGTATACCTGATACCGTACATCACAAAGGTAGAGACGACACACCCAAGAGGCAGTGAGTTATCTGGCAATCTAATTTTGAAAGGCACGAGCGCGCGTTGAAACGGCGTTTTGGTTTTGCTCGTTTTGGACACTATTCATAGAGACATCACGAGCAAGAACGTGCATCGAATGGTACCTTAATAACTGTGAAATTTCACCCAGCCGTCATTTTTCAACTTACCAAAACTCCGTGAGAATTGTTTTACCGGACCTTACCGTGGTGTCACAAGTGTTCCACAGGCCCGTGCTCCCTTGAAGGGTTCGCTTTTCGCAGTCCTAAACACGGGGCGATGCAGACGGGATGTAGAATGAATCAAGCGATTGGACGGCGCGGCTATATACGCTACTCACAGATTGCGTCGCTTCCGCGTTAAAACGGCAACCTTACTGGTCCTGTTGCTACTGCAGGTCACCACGTACATAGTGTTCGTCGGCAGGGACATACCGCACATTTTGGTCTGGTTAACACTTGGATCGATCGGGGGGTTGGGCGTGAGTGCGCTTTAACGTGCAAATTTTGAACGCTGGGCAGCGGGGGGGGGCGTGGTTGGTTTGTACCGGTACTTACCCTTGTCTTTTGAAAAGTTTCGTTGTCCCAGTCTCCACCAGGATACACTGCGAAGACAGGATTGTTGACGCTGCCAAGATTGTAGGGCAAGAGCAGTTCGGCATTGTACCACTGGTGCCTGCTCGGACCCGTTTTGTTGACCTCGAGCACAGTGCCGTAGGTATCGTGTACCACCTATCAATGCGTACGTACCAGGTAGTCAAGTGGGGGACGAGGTTAAATCAGGGCAGTGGTGGACGCGCCTACGAAGAACTAGGTATAAACATTTCAACTGCAGAACAGTGGACGGTCTAGGGAGGGGGTGCACCCGCACTTTTGCTCGCTTTTACAACAATGCTGGTTCGCAAGAGGGCGACGAAATAACGCACTTTTGAGAGCAACGTTCATCATTCCGCGGTGCTACTATTCCCACGAGTTGTGCTGTCTGTGGTCTAGTAAACAACGGGCAAGGCAGACGGGTAGGCGGGTCAATATCAATCGCCCTCCCGGGACTGCCTTCCGTCCGTTCAAGAGAGCAAAAAAGAATATCCCCCTGAAAACACCGCCAGGTTTAGCTCGCACTTTCGACTATACTGTGATTTTCCAATGGCATGTACCGGGTATGAGAAATGAAAGCATTCCACACATCGGACAGATCAGATCAGATCAGATCAGATCGGATACACTGAATAATCTAAATGTTCCAGGGCAAATATTTCATAGATTCCTGCTCCGTTTGATCTAGCTCCTGTCGTCGGCCGGGAGACATGTAATCTGCGTGGTCTAGCACACGTTTCCTGGGTTGGATATGTACGACACGGATCCTGCACAAAAGGTTAGGGACCAGACACTCTAGATGATCTACATCATGATCTGTCTGGTGCGCGAAACGTCCGCCGTCACACGCAATGCCCTTGGTCACTGTCTATGACGCACAAGGTATGTTACTAAAAACTCCGGGTAGTGCAATATTTCGCACCTGAAATCCAACGTCCGTACAATCGCCGTTGTAGAGGGGCTGGCAGTACATGTCCCACTCGAGCACGTCTTGCGTGGAACAGCGGATGGTCAGGTTCCTTGAAGACAAGCCCTTGTTCATGAGCTTGATGGTCAGCGCGTCGGTGTACCCGTCGAAAATGACGTCTCTGTGGAGTGGTGTCAAGAAAGTGCGAGGAAGCCGGGGTTGGGGTTTCAACAAATAAAAGGCGATTCAACACCTACATATCTTATCCTGTCGGCCGTTGTTTCCGCGCAGAAAATGTTGGGGAGCATAGAAGTACAAACGTGCTGGTCATCAACATTATCTCAACGTGCCATGCATGCCCATCAATTATTGGGAGCAGAGGCCACTGTATGAGTATAAGAGCGTATTTTCACCGTTAGCAACAACGAAAATGGGTCCGCGTGACTACGTTCGCTCCAACGGTGGTTGTGTCACCTCGCTTTTCTGGTGGTGAAGAACCCCCCCTTCGAGAAGTCGCATTCGTTGGGATCATCACACAACAGGAGCTCCTTTTTAAGTACCTGGTTCAGAGATAAGAAGACGAAACGCACACCTCTGAAAATTAGACAAGTTGAAAAAGTTGCGTATGGGCATTGAAGTGGGCAAGGCCAACACACCATCCGCTGCCTCGCCGCGGGTAACCGAGATCAGTTGGCGATTCGCGAAAAGTGTGTGCGATAACGGCAACGGCCGCCGATGCATCTCCCCTTTTGCGTAAAGCAAGAAGAACGAACAATATTTACCGCCGACGCATCCTTGTCACTTCCCCATAAATACTCCTGGGCAAGTCGAGTATTCAAAGAGCAAACGATGGCTGCTGATCTGTCCAACTTTCCGATATGAACATGAACCGTGCATTCGGCGCACATCCGTTTCATTTCCTAGATCGATCGTACTCACCTCTTCCCATGCGAGGGAATGCATGAATGCCGCAATGACGTTTCCAGGTTTCTTGGGGTAGGAATGAGCGTTATCGTAGATTCGAGTGGCGTCGCATTCTATCCCCGTGACGGTGTTGCTGATGATCGTTTGGAAAAATACGCAGTTGGTTGGCCACTCGTCGCCATCGACCACCTGTCGTCACAAACATTTGCAGGATATCTTCAGTATGAAGTGTGTACGTAGCTGGCAAAATAATCACTCTGGGAATATCCGGAGCACATCCCTGAGCATGACCCAAATGATGAGGTCTCGTACCCGGGTAAAACCCCGGGTATGTATCGTACACTGCACCCTGCTGAAGACACCCTTGCAAAAAATTGAGTATCATAGGGTGCCCGCATGGGTTATCAGGCGCGGTAACTATGAAATCTGTATCGTCTTCCTCCGGTGTGGGACTTATGAATGTCTTGAATTACCTCATTCCAGGTGTGCATTAGCTAATAAAAATAACGAATACATCAGAGGTGCACGAAAAAAAGTCAAAGCGACCCCGCACTCCTCACAGGGAAATATCACCACAAGAATGAAAAACAAAACCTGTGGGGTGGGATTTCCGAACGACTTTGCAAAAAACGAGTTTTGTTTCTTTGTTCAACTTGGCTTTAGTATACCCCCTCCCGTGTCCGGGCCTCGAAAATGGGTAGTGGTGTGTCGGATTTTGTTTTTTTTCGTGCACCCCTGATTTTAATTGCTTGCTTGTTTGGTTTTCGCCTCTGTTTTTTTTTTTTTCCTGATTCATATATTGCCTCCTCAAACTAAAATGCGAGTTTAGCATGTCCACCCTTTTTCTATACCTGGTACGATATGTTGGTATTGTGAATTACCCTGAGATACATCTCCCTCCGCCTACTATTGCACTACTGCGAACAATTTCCAACTCTATCTACAATTAGAATCAGTTTGCCTCGGAAGGGCTCGGCTCTTTCACCAATGGCTCGATTAAAGTGAACAGAGGAACATGACAACCGGGTTTCACCTGAGCTAGACAACTCTCGTAGAAACCTTCGAGCACATAGCATTGTGCCGGTGAACTCATGAACGAAGTGTCGAGCCAGGTAAGAAGGTTCACGGCAGTCTCGCTGAGATTGTTGAGATTGGCGGCCCCCCAGGCGGCGGATGAGAAATCTCCGTAGGGGTTCTCTTCAACGAAGAGAATGTCGTCCGAGTCAAATGATCGCGTCGTGCTAGAAGGACCCTCCCACCTGGATGGATTACATATAGCATAATATCATGATCACCACCGGCAAAGGAAATATTGGAGGTCAGTTTGCGGTGAGAAATATCGTCCATTATATATTGCGCGAGTCCTTGTCGGCGACCATTACCGGTTTAGCCGAGATTAACGAACACAGGACCTCCATTCATAAGGGCGTTTTTTAGGTTCAGAAAGATTTCTCCCGTGGGACAACGACCCCGACAAAATACATTACATTTAATTACATTCAGATTAATATAGAACTTGCGGAGCGCCGTGCTCGTGGCTTGCCGCTCGTATCTTCCCGCGACCATTAACTAGAACCAGGACTAGCCAGCCAATGAGCTAGCTATGCGAGGCGTTGAGCACGGACAGACCCAAACCGTGATGAACGTCAGATTCTTGGGCGCCTTATTTATCATTTTAAGCACAAACATTACCTTTGCAAGATCACTTTTCTGCTGTACGCACCAGTCATCGGAATCGCCGAAGTACGTTGTGCTCTGCCCCAGCACGAATCGGCGAAACTCGTCGGCCTCGTGGCTATCCTCTGCGAGCATGTCCAGAAGCCCTCTTCCAGATGTAACCGTGAGATTCCCCATGTTGAAGTAGCCGGCGATCGCGACCTATTAATAGTGCAGGGGGCGACAAGAATACTGCTGTCAGCGGTCGTGCCAATAGAATCGACGACCGACTGAGGTCACGCAGAAAACCTTCAAGACTGTGCTTTCATTTTGATGCGAGTACATAGCACAGACAGAGAGCACTCTGAGTATATCCCACGAACAATAATGGTGTGTAGTCGAACAGACGAGACGAAGTGCATGGTCACTGGGAGAATGCCCGCTGTTTTCCTGTAGGCCAAAATTTTGAAACGAGTCATTCGATTGGTCGACAAACAAAGGTTGTCTCGATGCTCGGCCGTGCTACTATTCACCTGCGTCATCAATTCGGGCCCCAATCGATGTCGGCTTTCGTCCATGAACTCCCATATCCCGTTTTGAGTGATGGTGCTCAGGGTCTGGAGCCCTAAGAGAGTGGAAGTTACGGCCCCGGTGGTCCACTATTTTTGCAAAAACCGGGGAGAGACGATGGACTTGATATCGTTAAAGTCAGCATCATAGGAGTCGCATAATTCAATAATATGTTGTCTCCTATAAGAAGCAATTCATTCACCACTTCACCATTCCGTGTTTCGCACAAAAATATTTCTTTCCATACTCGCATCATACGTATATACATATGTATATGAATTTACCGGTACGTGTTGTGTATCGATATTGCGCGGAGTTTACGTCGCGCCAATGGAGCGCTACCTTCAGTAAAAGTCTACGGTAGAACAGGGGACCCTACGCGTCTGAGTCTTGAAGAACCATCAAGGTATAGTTAGTAAAGCACAGCCCACCTGCACGTATCCGATGTCCTCTGGGTTGTCTCCGCTCAGCTCGTATCCCGTCAGATCCAAAACAGAGGCGTTGATATGATTGACAATAACATGGTTCAGCCAACTGCTGTTCTCGATCCAAGAGCCGAATATGTTGGATGCTATTTCACAAACCTGCGGCAAATGTGCGAAAAATACGGTCCTGTTGACGGTGGCATTGACCATGGGAGCATGTAGATATGTATGTATGTTGGAACACTCACGATCGGTGTATCGCGCAGTCTAATTAACAGCTGGCGTAGTATAGCCCTCGCCTTCGGCCTGGCCTGGTATTAGTAACGGGGAGGCGTCCGCGCATTTCTGGTGCACAGTCAACATGCCCCCATCGGTCGCTTTCAGCTGGAGCACATGGCCACAGCAAAGGCCAGCATAACAAGAAGACCGTGACACTCTTTGTTCCCTGAAGCAAGTGCAACAAGCCTCCGATTTCATCCAGGAACCCTCGCCGGCAATCTTTCAAGCACGCCGAGCGCAACGTTACTACAATAGTATGCCAAGGTCTTTCCACCCCAAAAATCGACATTTCTTCACCATGCACCCCTGTCTGATCCTCCTCGCACCTGTTCCACGTAGTCCGGCCAGGCTAGCGCCCCGTCTGCTGACTGCAAAAGTCCTGGTAGGGTGTCGTTAGCGGCCTCCTGGAAACGACTGCCCTCGCTGCCCTCGTAGCATGGGAGCGACGAGGACAAGTCGGCCGTACAGTACGTGTAGGCGTGCCCCCACAATGTCTGGCCATCCACTGTGTAGTGGCTGAGATCGTTTCTCGTGTCTTGCTCCGCTGGATCGATCTGTTGACGAAGAGGCACGCAGTGTAGCGCTATTAGTAAGGTGAGCGGTTGCATGGGATCAACCGGAAATTCCTAGAATGAGGCCTCCGCCGCACCATCTGCTAAATCACGAGGGTAGATTTACTGCAGTATTAGCAAGTAAATGGCGAACGTTTCTAGCCATCTTACATGTGTCACATATATAATATTCCAACGGAAGAATGTCACGTGTATACCTAATGCGATATACTTTACGCGAATTCAAACAGACCTTCTTCGAAAAATTTCGGCGTAGAGTGTTTTTCAAGCTAGCAACGCCCGTTGCTCGATAAATCGAAGGAAATCACGCTGGATTCGGTGCGATTTTTCTGGGAGAATGGCCCGGGGACATCAACAACCCAACGAACGAGAAATTGCTTCAGAACTCGCGAAAAAACGGTGCGGACTCTTCAGCAAGTTGCAAGCTTCGCGGAAAAACAAACTATGCACCATTATTTGGGGTCTAGTTCTCCCTTCGCATGTGGAACGATAAAGTTGAGGCGATTCATAAAAAGAGGAGCGGCGATATTTGCCATGACTACAGCGGACGCACCATAAGCACTGCAGCGGACGCGCTGATGTTCCAACCCGCCGAGTTGGTCCCGTTGACAACTCTCCAGGGGCACACACCACCTGCTACGTCGCAGACGATGTCAACACCGTCGCCTGAAGCACCTCGCCACTCGTCTATGACAAGACCCTCGAGCTCGTTCTCCTAATAATAGACGTGGGTTCGGAAAGGCGTTGCCCGTGCAGATTGTGATATGTCAATACCTGGAAGTATATATTTGGCGACAGATCAACTTCGGTGAAAATGAGGCCCGGTAATACGTCGGTCTGACTTCCGCGACAATAATCGGCTTCAGGGTCGAGCCTTAAGGCATCCCTGGCTTCCTAGAATAAAGATGGATAGGACGACCATACCGGCACCAAGAAGGTTCCCGAGGGGGAATGATGACTGTTTCGTGTCAGTTCGTGGGCTAGCGTTAATCTTGTAGGTGTCCACTCATTCGATGCGCGTATCGAGTCCGAAAACTTTCAGTCGACGATATTCCCTGCGAAAAAAAAAATTACCTCGGTATACCATACGCCGAAGAGCCATTCTAAGATACCAGCAACTTTCGCTTGGCACTCGTCTGAGGTGGGAGCAGTGCCGCCCCCAGCCGCCTCCCAGGTGCACACCTGTCATACCAGTGCAGTTTATGGAAGTACAGCTGGGATGTATGTATAGGTTGCGCAAATATATGTTATTGTGCGAATACATTCTACACGACGTTCGCTCGGCGATAAATACTGTCCAGCAACACAAACTGTTTCCTCTGAACATTTTCCCGTATGTAGTTGACCTTCGACCATCTACCGCGATAAATACAAAGTGTGGACTTAGACACATACGTTGTATCATGTTGTCGCTTATTCACCCGACCATATACGTACCGTCGCCACTAGCTCGTCGAACGCACTCTGTCCGGTGACATCATGATCATCAGGATGCGGCATGGACGGTGGCGAGAGGTACCCAGCATATCGGCCGGCGGTTATCCAGGTGAGCGTCCCTCCCGTGCTGTCAAAAACAGAAGCGTTAACCTGAGGCCGAAGGCCAAGCAAGTACTCCGCCTTGAAAGTGCGAGCACGAGAAACAGTGGCGGACAAAGGATGAATAATATTGTAATCTTCGGTATGTGCGTCATCCAACAACGTGCAGCATGGGCTACAACGTCGATCACTCATGAACATTCCCACAAATAAGAAAAAAACAAGGGATATATGTGATGGTAGATACTCGCGTGAGCAATCCATCGTTGAAAAATGTCGCACACGCGCACTCCGCGCCTCTGAACGAGCCCATCGGAGTTACACCGGTGCAGTGTACTCGTAGGTGTGAGGTGCGCATGTACCACCGTACCCAGGAGCAAAGCCTCGTCTCGTACCTCCACCTCGCTGAAAGTGCCATTTACTCCTAGAGAGCTCGCCGCGCTCTCGATGAACGACAGCAGACCCCATGGGCAGTCGCTCGAGTACCCCGTCGGTTGATACATTTGGCAATCAATCGACGTGCCATCGTAGCTGCCTCGGAGGGAAGACACAGCCGTGGCCGTGCCGTTGGATATCGAAATGGCGGAAAATATTGTGCGTAAGATGACATCCGCTGTTAGAAACGCCTTTCGAAAGCGGAAGACGTCGTCGAGCACCGTTGGCAGAATGTAGGCTTTTGTAGCCCGTACAAATCCTACAGTCATGCCGTGCTGGTATGGCACAGAGGTACGCGGGGAAGTGGATTGACACGAGGAACGATGGCGGGTACGGGAGTAGTAAAAATGCTTGTATCAGAAATCGCGATATATCACTGACTTTGTCCAAGAGGTCGATGTCCTACTGCGAGGGAAAAGTACCAACCCGGGATCGGATCACAGCAGATGGAAAGGCCCATCGACCAATATCTAGCAATCGTCGCTGCGGTTCATGTACAGCTCTGTTTTTCCTGAGGTTCCGGCTGTACCTTCTGCCTCACGCACCAGGTTGTTAATCGATAGGTTTGTGCAAAGATCTGTAAGCTCTTACTCCACTCGAAAGAACAACGGTAAGCTAAGTCTAGGTGGTTGCACGCTGATACGCTAACTCACCTTGATGTCGGCGAACACCTCCTGCGCTAAAGTGGATATCATCCCGGTTGGTTTGTATTGCTGCATCAGCTTTAGAAACAGCGGGTTCACGACGGTCACCTGCGCACAATTAGTGCAGGCAGCAACGCGCGTTCGAATGGCATTGGCTCTACTTGAAGCGGACCCAAGCCTGCATGGTGAGAGATGCTGTTCGCACCCAGCTACAACAGTACGACATGGGTACACGAAGCGGCCCCCGATGTTGTGCTAAGAAGCGCATGCTTGCTTTAGCGGAATGTGCTTGTCTACCTCTTGTTTACCTCTTGCGCGTCGTCCACGCAGTCGCACGAGTTCTCGTCACAGTCCAGTATGCCTTGCCGCAAATTCGCCTTGTCCATGCGGAAAAACATCTCCGTGCAGTCTTCGTTGTCCTCAACCTAGCTAGGCGTTCCCATTGATCGCACAACGTGAGAATGGTATCATTGGTTGGTGATAGTGAAAATAATAAGCCACAGCCAGGGACCTCCGGAGTGTGGGCATGACCGCAACCGTGTTTATTTTCTCAAGGTTCACGCCAATTTTCCTGTATATCTATCAACCTACAGTAGTTCAGTCATAACCACGCGGGGACAAACAAACCGGTGTTTGAATCGACATCATCACTGAATCACTCTCACAGGGTCAAAAACTGTCCAGGATTTGTAGGTGACCTTGTCGCTGTCATCGTCCGAGAAGATGACGTCATACTTGGTCGTTCGCTTGATGTACCCAAACGGGCCCTTTTCTTCAAGTTTCGGCTAGTCAGTTTGCAGTATACCGGTCGAGAGGGGGAGAGGCAGCAGCGGGCGAACGCGGCTGTAAACATTTTTCCACTTCCTGGACAGTTCAATCGTACATTGACTGCCTGTCGGCTATGTAGCACTACCCACTAACCTACATAGTCATGTGCGTCCACTAGCGTACATCACGTAACTATGTAGGCTACACTTGGCACCGAATTTTCTGTAGTTGGCGAGCGATAGGAAGGAGCTTCACGTCATTGCCCTTGCTTCAGGCTACGCGCTCCTGGAAGCACAGCATGGAGTGTCTGGAGATCCGAACTGCATCCCCTCCGCCATTACGAAGTACAAACTCTACGGGTCGCCCACCCACCTTGAAACCTTGCTGCAAAATTTCAGACGGATTTGTGATGTGCCACAAGTAGATGCTGTTCAATGCGTTCTCCGCGGTGAGCTCTTCCTGAAGGCGATTGTCGACGAGTCGAAGAGAGGGATGGGGTTTGCATTCTGCTCCGGTGATGTATGCAGCTTCCATGCATGGCCGCGTCAGCGATGGGAGCGCCTATTTATAACGCACAGGTTGCACAATTAAATATAAAACCCTCAGCTGAAAGAGCTGAGAGGCACGCCCTAACCCTAACCCTAACCTTGTGCATTCCCTCGACTCTTACTCCAGTCCCTAACTCCCAATGATGCCCTCAGATAGATAACAGCATGGAGCATACATGCAGATTGCAAAGTTGAGTATCAACCACTCAATCGGTCGAACTCACAGGTGGCGTATTATATCAAGTCTATATGATGCCGCATGCCCTATGCAGCTATCCGAGGGCATGGCCTGGGGTTAGGTTTAGAGGTAGTGTGTCTGAGCCCCGTGTGTTTCTTTGCTGATTCGAGCTATCTAAGCTACGGGTTACAAATAGTAGCTCCCGTCAGAGATGGGTCCGTTGCACTTGTCTCATATTTGTTCAAATCTCATCGGTCTCTACTTCCTAGGAAGCACATAGGTAGACGTCCAACATTACTGGCGCAAGCATAAAAGCGACAAATCGCCGTGCAATGTTCGTCATTGCAACCGATCCCGGACAACACCGGATGCTCATTATGTCGAGTCTTCCAGATGGATGAGGTTATTTCTGCCAAATCATTCACCCATTCGTTGCTTGTCCGCTCCACGATTGACTCGTATTCGTCCTTTGCGCCTGGAACACTACACACGAATGACACATCCAACGCTGTATGCATGCACATCATCGAAGTCACCAGATTCCAACATGCTCGCACCTCGTCCGAAAAAAGTCCTTGCAGCCATTTGTTGTACGTGGGCCCTAATGCGGCCTGATCGTTGGCATCAATAATTGCTTCGAATAAGGTCTTGCTATTTAGCGCCATTGGGTACAAGAACTGTGACCACAGCACGCAAGCGACAAAAAACAAGACGCACGCAATCTGCAGAACGGCGGGGAAAAGAAAATTGAAACGTTCGCAGAAGTCAATACGAGAGTAAGTTAGGCAAACGTGTCTCAGACGGAGCGAGTTAACGCAATGATTAGACAATAGAGAGCATGCAAGAGCTTTTGACACGTAGCCTGTGTTAAGATCAAGGGTTGCGGGACACTTTGTATCCCTGGACAGGTCTGCTTTTTAAGTCGGTAAACATTGTACTCACATGTGTTGTTTGCTTAGCTATAGAAGAAGAGCAGTTTTATTCCTTCCGTGCACGCGGAGACTGAGACCAAGCTCGTGCTCCTCTGGAAAACCCCTGGTTTTCCATCTAAGATACGCCTTCCAAGTACTACAAATACGTTCCCAGTGACTGAACCCAGGTAGTTACCGGGCTTTCAATATCATACAAGACAATACCTTAACACTAGCCCACTCTGATGAGCCGTATATGCAGAATTATGGGAAATTCGTGGAAACCCCGATTCCACGAACTAGAATATGAGTCGAAAATGCGGCTCCTCAAAACCCACTCCCACACCTCTGAACGGCGAGGCAACGAAGCCGGCAAAGTACGTAAAAAAATAAAGGGAAGACCTAGCCTTAAGCGGCAGGAAGAAATCGTCGATGAAAGCCATCGCCATACCGCCCGCACGGGGGGGGGGAAGAAGAAGATGCACGGAAAAGCGAAAAGTGCGTACGGGAACGAAAAGAAAAATAACACGGAAGACGACAAGAACCACCTAAACCCAGTCCACCACTCTGAAAGCGCGTCCCAACACCGAGCGGGGGGGGAAGGCAGGGCAGAATACGCAAAAACACATCCCCAACCCAGTTCAAAAAAAAGAAAACACACCAGAAACATATCGGGCAGACAAAAATTCATCCCCCAAGGCTCAGGAAGACGACAAAAAATAACTAAATAACGAGTGCCGTCAAGACGCGAAATTCGGCTATCCACGGCGGCACCTCGAGATTCATCTAAATTATGCTGGACCCCCCGTGTAAACGCGCTAGCCAAGTGAGTTTGCAGACACCAAGAACCTCGTACAGCTCTCGTCGAAGTCGTGTAGCGCGCCGGAGAAAGAGGAAGCTTGATTGGTCCCGGGTCGTCCAAAAATCGAACCAAATATACTCCATCCGTCGGTGTAGTTGCGCTGATTTTTCCGAGCCACCACAGACCGTCGTCGCCCTTATACCAAAAGTGGGCCCCGTTGGGAAGTACAGTGTTGCTGTAGCGGCGGAGCCAATCGGCTTGCGATACGCAACCATAGCCGGGTGCCAGAAACCGCTCGCCGTTACTCCGGGAAACCTCCCGTTGTGCCGCGCCAATTCTCATTCGGCGGTACAGGCGGTTGGTTTGGCGGTGTTGGTTCGGGGTGCCGGCCCAGTAGCGCAAAATTGCGTGGCGAGATAGCTGAAGGTCCATTTCCCGTTC
This sequence comes from Macrocystis pyrifera, assembly GCA_031763025.1. Taxonomy (NCBI): domain Eukaryota; class Phaeophyceae; order Laminariales; family Laminariaceae; genus Macrocystis; species Macrocystis pyrifera. The sequence goes on along the minus strand of JASSKH010000010.1, from coordinate 14,844,270 downwards.
CCAGGATGGCCGGGAAAATCCCTTCCAGTGCGTCTCGTACATCACCGCGATGACGCCACCTCGACCTCTAACCGATTGATGTCCAGTAATCTTTTCCACTTCGAGTCGTTCAAGAGGGGTCGAAACGTCGTCCTCGGTGACGTGGTACGGAGGGGATTTCTTGGAGAAATTGTTGAGCACGTATTGCGTCAACCCCGCCGGCAAATACTTCGGCATGTCGCCACGGTCGTGGGGGTTGGCACAGGGCTAGCAGCGTTGAACAGATACGCGCCGGCGAGCCTCGGCGCCGGGCATATCGGAAGGAAGATCCAAATACAGGAGCTTTGCTCCGAGAGGAGATCCATCCGGGGTGTCCGCTGAGGAGCAGGGGCCAACTGCGAGAACTTTGTAGGGGCCCGTCCAGTTGACTGAGAGTTTGACCTTGAGGACCTTGGCGTCCGTGCCTGGTTTCGCGCCCTGGCGGATGGTGGCCGCCGTATTGTACACCCACACCCAACCACCAACGTCAAATTTGGGGACCGGACGCAGAGCGTCGGAGAGGGCGGAGTTGCGGCGGTTCACGCGAGCGACAGTGAGGGCGTGGTGTTCTCGAACGATGTCGTACGCGCGCTGCTGGCGGTCCGTCGCCAAGTCGCAGTAGGCGAGGTGGTCGCGGGCCAAGCTCAGGTGGCCGGCGACTCCTGCACGTTCGAAAATCGTGAGTGGGAGGCGTGGGAGCCGACCCATATGTACCTCGTTGGGAGCCAGACCCGTGGCGCACTGACGGAATTGTTGTACGCAAATTCGATGTGAGGGAGCTGTTCATCCCAGTTGTTTTGGAGCTCGTTGACGACCATCGCCAACATCTGGGCCATCGTGTGGTTTACACGTTCCACCCCACCCGTTACCGTTTGGGTGGTAGGAGCTGGTGGCAATTTTTCGAACCCCGAGAAGCTGATATACGGCGTGCGAAAGCTTGGAGCAGAACTGGAGGCCGTTGTCCGAGAGGATACTGCGCGGGCACCCCCAAAGAGGGATATACCAGTTGATGAGAATGTTAGCCGTGCCCTCAGCGGTGAACTCGGCCGCTGTGACGGCGTACATGTCGGCTCGGCGGCTGAAACGATCAGTGAAAAGCAAGATGTAGGTATTACCTCGAGGCGTCACCGGGAGGGGGCCGAAATAGTCGATGCTGACGGCGATGCCGGGCCCTTCTGGCAAGGGCAACGTGATGGAGGGCCACCTGACCGTCTGCCGCGACGTTTTCCATGCCTGGCACTTTAAGCAGTTGCGTAGCCACCACCGGGTGCAGATGCTCATGCCGATCCACCAGTAGAAACGTTCGAGCATACGTAGGGTGCGCGCGGTTCCTAGGTGGCGGGAAGCCGTAGAATGGCAAGCCTGCATGACCCAGGGGCGCATGAGCAGCGGAACATAAATGCGAATAGGCTCGTCGTTCAATAAGCAGGCCGTACGACCCACCGGGCGTGGCGTATCCAACGCAGGGGGGGGAGACGGCTGTCGGACAAGTAGAACGATGCCCGCGTCAGTGGTGTGCAAGCGGCCTTTGGTGGCCAGCTCTTGAACTTCCGAAAAGGGAGGGCGCTGGTGGGAAAGGAAACCTGATAAAAAGTCGTCTGGCAAAACTTCCGGTCGGCCAAGGGCTATGTAGCGCATGGCGGCATTCCACGCGGGCTCAGCCTGTTGTTCCCGAGCCCAGTCGGCGTGCGAATAGCGCGCTGCGGAATCACCGAACTGAAACTCGGCAGCTGCGCCGAGGGCGTCCAAGGCGGTCGAGGTGACGGGAGGTGCGTCAGTTAGCGGCGGAAGTCGTAAAAGAGGAGTTCCCACGGGCTCGGTGCGGTCGCGGCCGGACGGGATGGGTACCGTCGGGACGGGCGAGGCGGCAGGAGTCGGGGCCAAAACGACGGGTGTGGGCGGTCGCGGCCGTGGGGCTCGCAGCGGTGTGGTAGCACGCCGGGCTGATGGTCTAGGGGTCCCGCCGGGCCCGAAGCCATAATCAACAGCAGGCGGCACGGTGCCAGCGGCGGCGGCTGTTCGTCGGCGCGTCCGCGATGATATGCGGCCTGAAGACGGCAAAACGTTCGGAGGCGCCGGGTTGCCAGGCGGCGATGGGGTAGACCCGGCCGGATCAGTGATCACGGCGGAATCTTTTCCCTGTAAAGTGCTCGTCGGGGGAGGAGTGCGCTGGGCGACAATCGTCGCTGCAGCGGGGGCTTCTGCAGAGCCCTGGCATGAAAGGGAAGACGCGGCCGGAGCAGTGCTCACGACGGAATCTTCGACCTGTAAAGTGCTCGTCGGGGGAGGAGTGCGCTGGGCGACAAACATCGCTGCAGCGGGGGCTTCTGCAGAGCCCTGGCCTGAGAGGGAAGACGCGGCCGGAGCAGTGCTCACGACGGAATCTTCGACCTGTAAAGTGCTCGTCGGGGGAGGAGCGCGCTGGGCAACAATCGTCGCTGCAGCGGGGGCTCTGGCAGAGCCCTGGCCTGAGAGGGAAGACGCGGCCGGAGCAGTGCTCACGACGGAATCTTCGACCTGTAAAGTGCTCATCGAGGGAGGAGCGCGCTGGGCGACAATCGTCGCTGCAGCGGGGGCTTCGGCAGAGCCCTGGCCTGAGAGGGAAGACGCGGCCGGAGCAGTGCTCACGACGGAATCTTCGACCTGTAGAGTGCTCGTCGGGGGAGGAGCACGCTGGGCGACAAACGTCGCTGCAGTGGGGGCTTCTGCAGAGCCCTGGTCGCCTCCGGAGGGTACGACAAAAACCGAAGCGAAAGCGGCGTTGGCGGGGGGTGAAAAATCCCCCAAGCCAGGACGGCGGTCGACGGTGGCGACGGAGGCAGATACATGAGCGACGAATCTCCCCGAAGGAGCAGAGAGGTCGTCAATCCTCATACGTGGCCCGTGTGTGCGAAAATCGCGACAATCCGAAGAGGCGAGAGGTAGCCCACCCAAGACGGCACTTTCACTGCGGGACACCAGTCCACCCACACCGACACCAGGGGTCGGCGAAGAGCGAGTGCGAAGCCCGCAGGCTCGGATGAGGAAGATACCACCGTCCTCGACGGGGTTGAGGCAGCTAGACCCACTACGGTCGTGTTCTGTGGCGGGCTCTGGCAAGCGGGAGAGAAAGTCAGCATTTCCGTTGGCGCTGCCCTTGCGGTACTCGCGGGTGTAGTCGAACGCGGTGAGGAACTCGAGCCACCGCTGGACTCGCGCGTTGTGGTCCCCTACTTTGGCGATACTCTCAAGTGCTTTGTGATCCGAAAATATTCGAAACTTCGTACCCCACAGGTAACCTCGGAGTCGTTTGATAGTCCAGACAATGCTGCCAGCTTCCAGGTCCAACGGTGTCCAGTGCCTTTCGGAATCGAAACCCATTGTGATTTCACGCGCAGGTTCGTGTCCTGCCGATGACGCCACTTGTTAATATCAAGGGTTTCGGGACACTTTGTATCCCTGGACAGGTCTGCCTTTTAAGTCGGTAAACATTGTACTCACATGTGTTGTTTGCTTAGCTATAGAAGAAGAGCAGTTTTATTCCTTTCGTGCACGCGGAGACTGAGACCAAGCTCGTGCTCCTCTGGAAAACCCCTGGTTTTCCATCTAAGATACGCCTTCCAAGTACTACAAATACGTTCCCAGTGACTGAACCCAGGTAGTTACCGGGCTTTCAATATCATACAAGACAATATCTTAACACTTGCTCAAGACGGAAACACAAGGATGTCCATCTTGCTTTCTGCTTCGATCGCGCTAGTCTCACGACAATGGGGTGGCAGTAGACTTACAACGCTCGCGCGACCGCTCGTGTACATTGCGAACATGAAGTTATGCTCGTACGGACAGTAGCGAAGGGAACCCGTTATTAGCGTACCTGGCACAAGGTTTTGCCCAATTGAATCCATTTCCCATGCTGGTAGTGCTGCTGCCATTTTTTCTTCATACCGGCTGGAGCGCGATCTTCGTTTCCTGTAGGCTTAGCCATCGTGGTCCCTACCTTCCCGCCAAGACCAACTGTTTGTAGACCCGTCGTGAGCATACTTGTGGTAGCTTTCAACACCTGTACCACGCAGGAGTATGACGCACGTAGACTACGCATAAACCAGGCGTGGTCGTGTTTTCGTTTATTGGTACCCCATTAACGTGAACTACAGTAAGTAGTAGTAGCCGTTTTAGTGGATTAACAGCAGCGGTAAATATGCCAACACACACATGAAGGTAATGGCTTTCATTAACGGGCGGTTTGCTGCTCTCGAAATTGATACTTATGCGCTCATACACAGCCAACGCAATACCTGATACCTGGTATACTGTATCTGGTATACTGTATGCAACATATTCGTGTGCACAGGGTGGTGGTTCAATTGTTTTAGGCACCTCATAAGAAGCGTGAACATAGTTGAGCGATACTGCTGTGCTGCTGTGTCCACCATCAACACGCACCTACCGCATTGTGATTGACGGGTGGTTTGCCTATCTTGAAACAAAATGGATCTCTGTTCTTGAACTCTTTTCATACAAATCATGCTACGATACCTCACCACGGGCATGATATGATACAAAAATAGGGTACCAGGTGTCGTAGGTGACAGCCGTACAACAGCAGTAGACAAGTCGGAAACAGCCACGGCACCAGTCTCACCTGCGAGTCTACCAGACTCTCTGCCCGCGAAGACATGCTTGATTCTGAAGGCTGTCGTTCTTGACGGTAAAATATCGTTTGGGAGCCATCGGAGACGCTCCCTGCATCGGTTAGCGACTTTGCCAATCGAGAGGCAGTCTTCACTGACGACCGGGGACGGCGCTTCGCCGACGAGGCAAATTGGTGATCCATTCTGGTGATACAACACGAAACCCTGTACTCAATCAATGTAGCTTCTACAATGTGGCAATGGGATCCCCCACCCTGGAGAGCCAGCAGAGCTCATCCCAGCTCCGAGGGAGTCAAACTGAGCCAAAACATTAGGACGTCAGGATCTACGATGATCGGTCAGCGAAACGTTAAGAAAGCCTCTTCTTCAACACGAAACCGATATTCAACCTGCACCCCTGTCCCCTCCCCCCCGAAAATGAACTGAAACAAACTGAAAACTTTTGAATATTTAAATTGTTCAATATTTAAATTTTTCAACATTTCGAGATGCTCACGTATGGATCAGGAGTGCCACGTACTGCTGTTGGGATGATATGGAGCTGCTGCGGGTGGTGCTCGCGCACCGTCTCGCCAGCATAACGACCACGGATCTTGTTCTCGGTGGCACACCTAAACATCGTGCAACAAGGACTACATATGGACGTGAGGCGTTTTCAACTTGGACCCGTTTCTCCTGACTCCTGACTCCTGACTCCTGACACATGTTGGCAGATACAGCAGCAGCGGGTGAGTGCGTATGTCGGGGGCTCGGGGCTTGCGTGGCTATCCCGCCACTTCTCGCACATTGCTGTGATTGTTACTCAGAATCGAATGTCAACCTATTACTGTAGCTGAACTCGTAGTGACAATCGACCCATTTTCGTCCGTTGCCCCCTGTCGTATTCTTACCTTTTCTTTCCAGGCCCAAGATTCCGGCAAAAACACACCACACACGATTTACAGTAAGGCCATTGTTAAGATATTGTCTTGTATGAGATTGAAAGCCCGGTAACTACCTGGAACCCTTGATCTTAACACCATCTCTTATGGGAGGGTTTTGAAAACCGAAAAACTTACCCGAAACTGTGTTTTATACGTACTTTCACGTACTTTACACCCGGAATCCGACCGAATCAGGCTCACTCTTCTCGGAATACTTGCAGTCTTTTGGGGAGAGGTATATCTATATCTATTAATAGACCCGTTTTTCAGACTAACTGCTCAAAAATCAACAAGGCATTTTCAGATATATATCGACGTTTCAGCCGAAAAATGGCCTCTTTTTCAGATAAATCGCGTCCGAAACTGAATAGAGGAAACTGGAGTGTATCCACATATTTTCAAACTGCTATCCTGAAGAAACGGCAAACGGCGTTGCATGCTTCTCGCAAAATGGCTGGTGGGACTCCAAGAAAAGCGTGCCCGATTCGCCCGTTTCCCTGGTCAAACACGCCTGCGAAGGTGCTGAAACCTCGATTTCCAGAAATCATAACCGGTTTGCCGTAAGAGATGGCCTAAGAGCCCATCTTAACGGGAAACACTAAATTTCGTTATTTGGAAATAAAGTTTCAATTCCAATGAATTTTAATTTGATTTCGAAAAAAAACGTGTTTGTATCCTGTATCGGGAAACGGCGCATTCATTGTCAAACAAAAAAGAAATCGAAACAACCTGGAATAATGCAGCGCGTCACACAACGCTCAGCCGACAAACAGCGACGAGAGTAGACGAGAGCGAAGGTTTGCGTTGTCGCGTGCGCGCCACCGCCAGCTTTTTGTTCTTTTTGGTGGCTCAGGATAGGAAGCTATCACTCTCAGGGTGTCTTGGGTGGGCGGAGGGAGCCCTCAAGCGCCACGTGCGGAACAGCAACGGTGGTGCAGCTATCGAGGTCTCGAGCGTATCCTCTGTTTTTTTGCTCGTTTGCTCGGTTTTCGTGATGATTGGCAGATCGAGCAGGCCGAAAAATTGGGCTTGCGGCCGCCATGATTTCTTTTGAGGCGCCACCGCCAGGGTAAATTGCTATGGTCTGTGGCCGTGGGCGCAGCTATTGCTCCGGTCGCCTGCCGTTGAGGTTCGGGTTTTATCGCCTCGACCGTGGTCACCAAAGCCGCCAAGAATTACTCCAGACTCCAGCGGGGGTGTCGATCCACCATGAACATGCTACATCAAGGCTGATCAATTCCCAAGTTCGAAATTGAAATTAAAAAAATCACACGAAAAAAGTCCCAAAAGACTTTTCCCTCAAATTGTTTTTTTCTAATTTGCCCCTTCGAATCCTGCCTGGTCATTCACTCTTGGGCCAATCAGATGCGAATTAAATTAGAAAAAAAATAATCAAATCAAATTATTATTATTATTCTTGCCTTCTGACAAAATAGCGTAGATGCCGTTCCTATATAAACCAAATATCCTTCCTTAACAGTAGTATCCCTCATACACTTCTCTTCCTGTCGTTTCCAAATTCCCATTCCCCACAACATTTCATTTTATCTACCAGTACACTATATTATATTCCTCATCGACGTTCCATCCCCATGTCATTGGCCGCATTCCTCCGGCTTCTTCCTCCCTTCCCCTAGCGGCCTGGCGGTCCCTCAGGGCAAGTTTATATCTATGTACTCTACGTGAAATTGCGACCTGTGTAGTCACGATTGAACGAACCAAAAGTCCTCGATAAGATGGGCCCTAATAATGAGGCTCGTATACAATATTTCCGAAGTTCGCGTGACAGCCCATCAGGCATGATTGCACGATTTTTATTGTGGTCATACAGCCGGCCCCACCGACTGCCCGATTTTGTTTTATCTGTTGACCGCGTGCAGGCAGTTCCGGTCTCCACTATTGCACCAATCGTATGAGCGTACATACAACTTGCTGGCGGTGACTCTGACGGGCGTGATACACGGGCCAGGGTTGGAATCGCCCTCGCGATTAACCAGTACCTCATGACCTCCGCTTGGTAATCTGCTCCTCACGTGTATACCCGGTGTTCGCGGTGAGTGGGTGAATGTTTTTTACAAAACTGAACTGCTGTCAGGTAGCGGCGGAGTGCAACGGTGGTGTCAGGGGCCCATGTTGTCCGTTTTTGCGCATCGACCAGAAGAACGAACGCTTGGTGGTCTATCTCGCCATGTGCTGGTGACAAGAACATGACGTTGTTCGGAACACAAGTCAGCGTTGACTGAATATCTCAGTGGTTTGACCTTTAAAAACGAGCAAAAGAAGTCCGGGGTTCAGGTCCCGCCAGACGTCGTGTTTCCGCTTTTTCTCTCGAGGATGGAGAGAACCACGATAAAAAACACTCGACCAGAGAATCGAAAGTGGAGTGAACCACTGCTTCAGTAGAAGAGCACACGACTAGAGAGGGGGGGAAATATGAAGGAAAAACCAGGCGCTGATCAGGGACTTGATCAACCCCGGAGGATGTTATCGGCGGGAGGACGTATCGAGCCCAAAATGTACTTCTATATATATATAATATATTTGTTCGAAATATTTAGGTTATACCTCTGAGCTACCAAGTCAGCGCTGACTTAGTAGCTCAGTGGTTTATCCTCTATATTCGAACAGACGCACCGCTTAGTCTATACACCGCTTTCTTAATTTTCCATTCAGAAGAGCTGTGGTGAGTTGTCGACGTGATAGCATCAGAGTTTTACTTTTAAGTTGAACATTGCATCCCAGCGATGCCGCGGGCTGAAAATACGCATATTAACATTGCGGGAAGCGGCGGAGTACGACGGTGATGTATGGGGCCAGTGGTATCCATGTGTGCGCATCGACCAGAAGAACCGTTTAGTCTGCAGGTCTCAGGGTCTATCTCACGACATGTCGGTTCCAAGAAACAACACCGCACCGCTTATATATACCCCACTCTCCCCAGCAACGGATGTTGACTAATACTGTTAATAGGAAAGCATCAGAGTTTTCGCCGACATGAGCACAGCATCCCAGCGAATGCCGCGCGCCGAAAGCACACGTCTCATCGCAGTGTTCGCTCTTATGGGACTTGAGATTCATGCGAATAGTCACCCTTCCTTCACTTGTAGGGGGCGGTCGTTTCGTGTCATACGTAAACAAGGGACTTCGGGATGGGCACCGTCTTGAAACAACCACCCATCTACACACCGCCCTCCACATCGATCACACCATCCTGAAACAACCCCCCATCCACACACCACCCTTCGCATCGACCGTGCTTTTCACTGACAGGCATCTACGGGGAACGTGTGCGGTGGATGAATTTCATCGAGGAGGGGGAGATTTTTGATGTTGCCCTTGGCGATGCAAACCGATGCATGCGACAAGGAAACCGACCCTTCGACCGATAAAAAAAAACGCGATTGATGCCACGTTGCGTGCGCACTCGGCAGGGTTCTACACTATTATTTTTTTTCGTGGCATGGTCATGGTACCACCCATGCATCGGTTGCACATGCGGGGCGAATCGTGGCGTGTGTGGAATTTATTGATCGCTGTAGTTGGCAGGTACCCTGACGACTGAGTGTGTGCTTTTTTTGTTTTGTGGCGGGCGGGTGTACCTGGTACGTACATACCAGACCCCAGTAAAAGGTAGGCTCACCACAATTCCGCATCTGTGGTGTCTGCCAATTTCAAGACTACTCACCATGTACGGTTTTGAAAGTTTGACAGTTTCTGCGTTCGTCGATTAGTATCGAAACATCGTTGATAACCATTTTGTGAGCTGGCCCACCGGGGTGTGACGATACCAGTATAAACCCTTAAAAAATACACATGTTTGACGTTGCAATTGCTGGGTAGAGGACAGCTATTGTCAATACTTGAATGCTACGTTCAGTGGTTTCATTGACCCTCCGAGCGATGGCTTGTTTCCTCGCGAATTCCTCGCCGTGCATAGAATATATCCGTGGTGTCCACCACGCCTTGTGACTTGTGTCGATGTTGTAGCAGCGCTGCGTGCCACGACAAAGCAAGCATCAGGTAAAGTATGATAACCCAAATATCATTCGATTCGCGACAATGTCTTCTGCGAGTCAATTCGGCAACTAACTAGATTTGACGGTGAGTGTGCACGGTTCGGCCGTTTGAGGCGATTAACGGTGCTTGGTTTCTTTTGACATCGAGGCCGGCGCTTTGCTTGTCCTGTTGACAACAGTACCAAAACCAACAGGCCCTGAGATATAGCAGTGCGTGCCTGGGACGTTTCACTTGCAAAACGATACCAGAAAAACATTGTCCGGGTAGTGCAAGGTCTCGGACACATTCCTGGTGGTGCATGAGAGCCACAGTTCCGTTTTTTTCGGCAGCGGCAATCGAAAAAACGTCTGGCATTCAAGTCTGGAATAGGTCGAAACCCAGTCACGACCATGGTCGACCGCCCCTCATGTAGCGCATGACCCTCACGTTTAGGGCCGCGCCCGATAAAGCAACCAACAATATTACCACAAAATGCTGATACTGTATCATAAGTAAAGGACATGGCTTCGACTCAAGCCTCAAACTACTCGAGCACAGCTTTACGGAGTGCCAGCTGCACGTGGTAGCCGTCCGGGTCCACAAAGCGAGCCAACTTCCCCTCGTAGATCGTCGGCTCCGGGATCTGCTTAGCCCCCCTAGCTCTAAGGCACTTGGACGCTCCATCGAAGTCGTCAACGATGAACCCCAAAAACCCGAAACCCTGGCATTGTGTGCGTGCGAGGGAAAAGGGCTAAATTGACACACGACACGAAATTGGAACGTGGAAGTGTGGTGAGCTTAAGCTTTATTTTTACAGATCCGCTGTAGGATAAAAAAAAAAGAAAAAAAAAGGGAAAACAGGTGTTGGAGATAGGCGAGAGGTGTCCCGTGCACGGGTGGTTATTTCAGAGGGTTCGTCATGTTCGCACACAATGCAAATGCCTCCGAACTTGAACGGGGTTGCACAGTCTCTGTGAAAATGCCGGAATTATCCAAAAGTGGCGCTCTTTTTATCCAAAAGTGGCGCTCTTTCACTTCACGCGTTTCCAGCATTGTCAGCATCGTAAAACATAACTCCACACAACGGCATGATGATAATGATCATGATGTTCTCACAGTTGCTGAGGCATTCGTTCATTGACGGCTTTGCGCCAATGACAGCATCGTAAAGGTGTAAACATAACTCCCCACAACGGCATGATGATCATGTTTTCCCAATGGTGCATTCCCCTGAAACCAGCCCGTGGTCACAAACGGCACAAACTATCCCTTCCCAATTTTGGGCTGAATCCAAGAATCCGAGCGAAGGCCGCCAACAGTTCGCGAGGGCGGTTGCCATACGCACCTTCGGCTCCGTGTTTCCATCGTGGTACGAAAACGCCGCATCGCTCTCCGTCCCGTGGTTGTGCGTCAGCTCCAACACTGGAGCCCACGATCGGCCCATTCTCTCGTACGCCGAGGGTGAGTCAGGGGCAGGCAACGAAGAAATTTCTTCAGAAGACAAGGACTGCAGGAAGTACAGGCTGAAGCTTTCGAAGTGGAGCTCACACACCTACAGCACGAGGCATCACCACGAAAAAATGAGGGTATTACTTTTTGGTTCACATGGGTTGCAGCACCGGGGACAGTGATATATCCCGTGCTTATTGATACAATGGGAGACACTCTAGCGAGAAACGCCTCCACCTCTAGTTTCTGAGGCGTTTGAATGTTCCACACATTGGACAGATGACGATTTAGTCATAGGTTAGATCGTCCATATATATCATGAAATGGCGATCATATATCTCATACGTCGTATGCCAAATGTGTGGAATGTTCGCGATTTTAAACATGCAGGAACCAAGTGCTACCAAGGACTTCCGACGATCGAGCCCGCGATGAAAAGCGGCAGTATCGTATACGACATGTACCCTCGGGGGTATCGGTTCGTAGGAGCTAGAGTCGCTTGCTTACCTTGGTCATTCCCATCCCGCCTTCGCCGGTGTAAAAGTCCAAAGACTTCTCGACGTCTTTAATGCGAAGCATTGTTTGACCCAGGTTGTATGTCTCGGGGTGTCCAGCTTCTTTGTTCCTCGACACCAGCTCGATCCAGTATCCGTCGGGGTCGTACGCGAATGCTAAGCCTTTCATCCGTCCCTCATCTGCACAACACACGTAAGACGGCCAAGACACTAGCTTGCGTATTTAAGCAAGAAACTGCAAGCGAATAAGGTGTACCAGTAATAATCTGCACGCGAAGGACTGTAAGTAAGCAACAGTACGCATAGAAACTGCAAGCGTACACGCGAAGGGCGACATCACAGCAGTGCGAGTAGTAGAATGAACCAACCCTAAAGCAAGTCAACATCTACCATCCGCACAGCACTCCCTCCCCATGTAAAGGTCAATCCTTTTCAAAATGTACGCGCGTTGTTGGGGGCAAACCACGTACCAGGTGGTTGGAATTATTGCGGGATGAATTTGGCAGTAGTAAAACGATTAAACGCGGCAGCTTCAGGTACACATCACATGCATGGGGCTATCCCGTCACCTGGCTTTTTCTTGAAAGATACTCCAGCCTTCTCAAGTTCCTCGCTGGCTTTGTACACATCGTCGGTAAGGAGAGCCAGGTGCCCAAACCCTCGGTGCGGCTCGTCGTTTCCGCTAGAGTACTGCAGGTCGGGATTGTTCTCCGCGCCGTGCTCGTGCTCAAGCTCAACACAGGAGTAATCCATGTCGAACAACCTCTCGTGGGCCTGATCTGTCAGGTATTATTTCACGAAAACACGTGTTTGTGTTATGACGTCTTCGTCCTGCTTGAGGCGGAGGAAACGCGAGCATCGACTACAGCAGTTCTACTTGTTGGCGTCTTGTCCGCAACTAGCCCTTTAGGGACTTGATTATAATATAAAGGGGAAATACGAAAAGTGACGCCTACAGCAGCATCGCCCGCCGATTGGCTGGGAAGCGATATACCATGGTATTCAGAAACCGAACTACAAGGGAAAGAGCTAGAACCATACGACACGGGTGTATCATGGCGCCACTTGTAATGTTGCGCGCTGGCACAACAAACTATACATTAGGCGGTTGATAAGACCAAACATCTCATTTGTTTGGTACATACTGTAGTTGTCTCTGGGTTCCAAAAGAGTAAAAACGTGCACCGCATGCCGCCTTCAGGGAGTGGCGTGGCAAAGTTTCAACCGGTCTTACGGCGTGTGGCCGTCTCAAAGGTCACCTGTGTAACAGACAAAACGGTTGCGATTCTGGGGCCTCAGACTCTAAAGACACAAGGAGGACTCCTAGACATTGGCAGCACGAGAAGTTCTGAGAGCTCCGGATCTACAACCCCCCAGGTGAAAAGTACACCCAGTCCTCAACAACCACGATGAGAGGTTAAACAGGATAAGATATTCGTCAGAAAGAGTTTCCCTGGTGGTGTGCGGCCGTGAATAAGATCCCGACGTTCATGCGTTTCGCGCTTCACACAGACGGAGTCAATCGGTTGAATGAATCGTTCTCGGACCTTTGTTGCGAGAATACTCGCCTGCACTGTGCCGGGCTCAGGCCACTCCTCCCCCTTTCTGACGGAGGCAAGGTAGTAGGTGCTTTTCCCTAGGGTGGGGCTGTGGTACACGTCCACTAGCTTCATTCCGAATCGTTCCTCGTAGTACTTGACGCTGGCAGTGGGATCCTGGACAAACAAACGGACGCCGGAGGAGCGCAAGGGTAAATGCTTAAAGGATGCGCGCAACTCGACATCTAGCGTTCGTTACCGGCAATGGTGTGATAATGAAATACTTGTCGGGACCAAGCATCGGTCCAGTCGAGTCTGCGCAGCCCAAAGCGGCAGTGTGTATTCAAAGCAAAGCGACTACCATCGGCTCTACATGATCTTACGAGTACTGCCAACAACTAAAAATAAGCAGATCAAAGCAAAGGCGGCTGCCGCAGCAGTAGACCCTGCTCTAGCTGTGGAAGGTTATCCTATTGGTCACCGTTTGCCAAATCCGATTGGTCGAAAAAAAAGAAAATCATTGGTTGGCCTGTAACATTATCCAGTCCTGAAGTCAACTTGAATCGAGGCAAATCCCAATATCCCAGGTAATGAATACGTATCGGTATTGACCATTAATAATGACCTTTCGGGGCAGGAGGAGACCGCACCCTGCGATAGCGACCAAGTCAATGAAAGCGTCGGTGTATGAACTGTCCAGGAGCTATAGAGCAGCGTCAGCACCCAGCAGTACGGGTAGGATCGTGTTGCATCCGTGAAAAGTATACTCACAGCATTGTCAGATTATCTTGAGAGGAAATATCCCGTGAGGTATTGCGGAGATTCGGGGGGGTTTCGTGTCTGAGTGGATCTACGATCGGGATACCATCTTTACCCCTGAATTGTGTTTTAGGCCGCATGTGTCTGTGACGTACGCTGTGGCTTGCTACTTCTTCTTGTAATCTACTTCCTTTCCCGACTCCGTGTCGACGACTCCGTGTCGAGGACTCCGTGTCCAGGACTCCGCGTCCTTCAATCCAAACTACTAAACCGGGGTTAATCAGCTACCGTACAAAAGGGGGTCCGTCCACCCAGGGGCTAACACGCCACCGCCACCGCTGCTATCAAGTCCAGCTTCAATACATTTCATATCATCAACAGGGCTCCTCAGCCACGACAAGGGTACGGGTTGTTTATAGGGTTTATTTCGTCTTTCTTTTCCGCCGAGCATCGGGCTATCCCCCTCGGCAACAACAACAAGGGCGCCCGGAGCACAGGGGCTACTCAACACGCTATAAGGTATTCCAAGACATCTTCACCATCGCCCTGCCACAACTCGTTCCATTCCCTCTCTAAACGCTCTCCCTCCATGTCATATCCTTCTCTGTACTGTGACACAAAAATCCTCCATCCTTGCTGAGGGCTCCCAGCCGCGACGACGCCGCCGGCGTCGGCTCAGATGATGATGAACCACCAAGCGAAGAAGCTCCATGGATCGGGGACGGAGACCATGCCGGAAGCGGGTGCGAGCCGGACGACGGCGCTCCCGATGCTTGCTGCGGCGACGGCGCCGGCGATGACGCGGCCGGCGCAGAAGACGGCGAAGCTCCTCTGGGCAGCGGCATGGCTCCGAACCTGGGCGGCTCCACGGACAACGGCGACGGCGCGGCGGCCCTGAACGGCGGCGGAGCGGCAGGCCCTTGCGGCGGCACGAACTGGATCTGGAAACCTGGGTGCGGGGGCGGCGCAGGCGCGGAAGGGGAGAGAGGGACACCGACTCCACGTGAATTCCCCCCCCCCGACGACGGCAGCGACGCCCACGATACGTTGCTCGTGTAGCAAACATGCCCCGTGCGCGCCTTCACGACCTTGACGCAGCAGTCCGCGTGGTTGTCGCCTCCGTTCAGGTAGTGGCAGACGACGGCCTGGTCCTCCATCTTGTTCCGCCGCTCGACGCGCATGTATCCTCGCTGGAAAAACGGCAGGACACGGAAAGGCCCCTTCTTCCCGGTGAACAGCTCCTGCGGCGACCGGCGGCCCTCGTTTGCGGTCGTCCCCGACTGGTTGAACGCCTCCGTCGCCCATTTTGCAGACTCGGCCCACAGCTTGTCGCCGCGCTCGTCGGGCCTGGGGGTTTCTCGAACATCCCCGGCCTCGACGAGCGCGGCGACAAGCTGTGGGCCGAGTCTGCAAAATGGGCGACGGAGGCGTTCAACCAGTCGGGGACGACCGCAAACGAGGGCCGCCGGTCGCCGCAGGAGCTGTTCACCGGGAAGAAGGGGCCTTTCCGTGTCCTGCCGTTTTTCCAGCGAGGATACATGCGCGTCGAGCGGCGGAACAAGATGGAGGACCAGGCCGTCGTCTGCCACTACCTGAACGGAGGCGACAACCACGCGGACTGCTGCGTCAAGGTCGTGAAGGCGCGCACGGGGCATGTTTGCTACACGAGCAACGTATCGTGGGCGTCGCTGCCGTCGTCGGGGGGGGGGGGAATTCACGTGGAGTCGGTGTCCCTCTCTCCCCTTCCGCGCCTGCGCCGCCCCCGCACCCAGGTTTCCAGATCCAGTTCGTGCCGCCGCAAGGGCCTGCCGCTCCGCCGCCGTTCAGGGCCGCCGCGCCGTCGCCGTTGTCCGTGGAGCCGCCCAGGTTCGGAGCCATGCCGCTGCCCAGAGGAGCTTCGCCGTCTTCTGCGCCGGCCGCGTCATCGCCGGCGCCGTCGCCGCAGCAAGCATCGGGAGCGCCGTCGTCCGGCTCGCACCCGCTTCCGGCATGGTCTCCGTCCCCGATCCATGGAGCTTCTTCGCTTGGTGGTTCATCATCATCTGAGCCGACGCCGGCGGCGTCGTCGCGGCAACAGCGCCCGCCGCCGGCAGCTGCCGCGAGATTTCCGCCTCTCACTCCGCATGCTATGAGACAGGTCGGGGGTGAAGGGGATCGTCGGATTCAAGGGCGCACTCGGCTGCAAGCACGGGCGATCGCGGAGCAGAGGATGCTTTCCCCGATGGTGGATGGGGCCGTAAACTCGCCGCTGCCGGAGTCTTCGCCGGGAGATGGGCACCGTTTGGGTCTTGCTCCTCAGGTCGGGCCGAACGTGATGGCGGCGTGGGAGAGGACTGCCTGTGCGACGAGGGAGCATATCGATGCGGTCATTCGTGACGAGGTTCCGCCTCTTCAGCGTCCCGAAATGCCCACTTGACACGCGAGTGACCTTCACGTGCCGAAAAGTTACAGGGATGCCGTGCAGGGTGATCATTCGGTGCAGTTTTCAGATGCCATGCAGAGAGAAATTCACGGGTTGGCTGAAGGACAGGTTTTCGAGCCTGTGCCGGAGCAACAGCAGATAGACAATTGTATCGGGTCGAAATGGGTGTTTGACTGGAAGGTTGATGCGTTCGGTTGGCCTGTGAAAGCGAAGGCGAGACTTGTTGCCAGAGGTGATATGCAGAGAGAATTCTTGGATTTTGGGGAACTGTATGCACCTACTGTAGATGTGTCGTGTGTTCGTTTGCTGGCAGCCTTGGCGTGTGAGCTTGACTTGGGGTTGTTTCACCTGGATGTTGATCAGGCTTTCGTCCGAGCGGAACTCGAGGAAGAGGTGTTCATGCGTTTACCGCAGGGATGTGGTGCGTTGTCGGGGAAGATCGTGAATTTGGGCAAGAGTCTTTACGGGTTGAGGCAGGCATCCAGGCAGTGGTTTGCGAAGTTGAAGAAATGTCTTTTGCGTCTGAGTTTCGAACAGTGCCTGGCAGATCCATGTGTGTTTCGTCTGATTGAGGAAGGAAAAGTCGTTTTGCTCTTGGTGGTTCACGTCGACGACATTTTTGCAGTGGGAGAACAGGCAAGGTGTGATCAGTTCAAGGAAGACCTGAACAAATTGGTTCCAGTGAAGAACTTGGGGGATTTGACGTGGTATTCCGGGTGCTATTACGAGAGAGACAGGGAGGCAGGAAGATTGACGATTTCCCAGAAGACATACGTCGACAACCTGGCAGGAGAATACGGTGTTACGTGGGGGAAAAGTACGCCGTTGAGCACGACGTACAGACTTTGGGAGTTTGATGTAGATGAGCCGGAGGTGAACGAACCTTTTCGACAATTGGTCGGATCGCTTCTGTGGGTCGCTCGGTTGACCAGACCCGATCTTTTGAACGCAGTACGGGCAGTAGCGAGGTATTGCAGTTCGCCGAAACTGATTCACTGGAATGCGGCGCTCAATATCCTGGGGTATGCAGTGAGGACGAGCCATTTTGGTATTTCATTTCAGAGAGGTACTGTCGAGGGGCTGAACTTGGTTGCATTTGCAGACGCTGACTACGCAAGCAAGGCAGCAGACAGGAGGTCGGTGTCAGGAGGAGTGATTCTGTGTGCGGGGGGGCCGGTCAGCTGTATCTCGAAGACGCAGAATTGTGTGACAACATCTACGACGCAGGCAGAGTATGTGAGCATGGCTATGGTTGCGCACGATATTTTGTTTCTGAGGCAGGTATGGCGGTTCATGTTGCCGAAGGCTGGTATGCCGTGCATTCCTTTGTTTGAGGATAACGAGGGGGGCGATTCAGATCGCGAAGCATCCGATTTCGAATTCGAACTCGAAGCACATTGACGTGCGGCACCACTTTCTGAGGGAGCTAGTGGAGAGGAAGGAATTGGAAATTATTCACGTAGCTTCGAGGTACCAGCACGCAGACTTTCTCACGAAGCCGTTGCCTGAGAGAGAGTTTGAGTTCCACCGGAATTTTGTGATGAATTTGAGGTGATTTTTCGGATGACAGTTTTTGTTTTCAGATGGAGGATTAAGTGTTCGTGATTTTATGGAGTTTGTCGGGTTCACCGTTTTCACTTGGTGACACCGCATGTTTTTTTCTGGTTCTGTTGGAGCGCAGTTTGTGGAGGATAACATGAAATTACCGTTTTACAAGGGTGGTTTCCACTGCGCAATCTATATTTTTTAGTTTTGATACCTTGACGTGAAATTGGCGTTTTACCATGCGATTTCACGAAATTGGATATTTGAAGAAATGAAGAATTGCCGTTTTACCCTGGCGATTTTGAAAAGGGACTACATTTTAGGATTGATGAAACCTCGCAGAATTGCCGTTTTACATTGACGATTTGGGTAGGTTTCGAAAACAATGTTTGAATCGTTGGAGTTATTTTCTCTGTTCGAAATATTTTTGAATTCCAGGATGCGAGGATGGTTTGATTTTCTTGGAATTTATTTTTGGTATTGATTGAGGAATGATTTGAATGATAGTGAGAACGTTGTTTTCTGTATTGAATGAGTACAAGTATGATTTCCGGTATGACAATTTGACGAAGAGTTGAAGATTCGGGTCGAAATCATGACAATGTCGCGAGCAGGGGGGCTGAAAAGTATACTCACAGCATTGTCAGATTATCTTGAGAGGAAATATCCCGTGAGGTATTGCGGAGATTCGGGGGGGTTTCGTGTCTGAGTGGATCTACGATCGGGATACCATCTTTACCCCTGAATTGTGTTTTAGGCCGCATGTGTCTGTGACGTACGCTGTGGCTTGCTACTTCTTCTTGTAATCTACTTCCTTTCCCGACTCCGTGTCGACGACTCCGTGTCGAGGACTCCGTGTCCAGGACTCCGCGTCCTTCAATCCAAACTACTAAACCGGGGTTAATCAGCTACCGTACAAAAGGGGGTCCGTCCACCCAGGGGCTAACACGCCACCGCCACCGCTGCTATCAAGTCCAGCTTCAATACATTTCATATCATCAACAGGGCTCCTCAGCCACGACAAGGGTACGGGTTGTTTATAGGGTTTATTTCGTCTTTCTTTTCCGCCGAGCATCGGGCTATCCCCCTCGGCAACAACAACAAGGGCGCCCGGAGCACAGGGGCTACTCAACAATCCGTACATACCGTACGAGTCCTTTAGTTGCAACTCGGACAACAATTTTGTATTCATTCCCTCCATCAGTCATCACGGAAAGGTTGTTGCTGAAATCGTCACAGCAGTTTCTAGCTTCCTACCGTCATTTTACCCCTCTGAAGTCCCAAGGGGGTTACAGCAAGTTACAGCAGTGACATGACGATCTACGCCTGTACACGATCTAAAATAATGTTTGTCGGGTGGTCTCTTGCGCATATGCTTGCCGGGTGGGATCTGCGTATGTATCTGTATGTTACAGCTATCGCACAGCAGTACTTGGTATTTCATACCCGGTACCTGGTAACATCAAGTCTACTGCTGCTGTAGCATCTACACGCTGACGTACGTAAAACTGTAGATGATCTTGTTATACAGGAACAACAGAGATAGATTGTGATCTGTGCAAAGTGCAACTACGACATACCTTACAGCGGAGCATCGATCGATGCCACTTGAAGCCGTGCGTATTCTGGTTAGTCGAGAGCGTCTTCGTCATGGTGGTGGTACCTCGGAGTGCCGTGTTCTTGAACCCCCAAAGAGGGAGATTTCCTGCTAGAAACGAGGTAGTGACGCTCTTTGCGAACATAAAAAAATCTTACGCTTGCAGGTTGGAGTCTTCTACCAGTTCTGCAAGGCACCCTCGCAAGTACTGCGTCTTGCGTTGCAGTACACTATCAACAGTCGTTGTTGTGGCTCAGGCAGCTACGGCTAGCCCCAACAACTGTTGTAGTCTTCTAGTGATAGTAGGGGGATGGGAAAGTTGAAGCAATAAAGCCTTCAAATGTTTACAACATCTTCCTTGACTCGTAGCTCGTAGAGGGTAGAGGGGGGGGACTGATAGTCTGTGATAGTCGCTACTGCTGCGTGCGTAGCCAGATTTAACTCACTACTACGGGGACATTTAATCTCCATCCCCGGGTTTCCGGTCTTGCGTTTCTCATATTCAAACCCGCCGCATCCACGATCAACGCGTGTAGTATCCGTCCCCTCCAGCACCCCAGACGGCGCCCAGGGACTAGTACGTGACGACAGCGAAGCCCCTCAGCGTTCCTTTTGGTGTATATAGAACCATCAAGCCCCGTTGCTGCAGCCCTCACAGCTCTCAAGACGGACACAAAGTACCAAAGTACGGGCTGTATCTTACACCAGCAGATAGATATTGGTATAATTAATAGTATTGTACTATGGTATCTGTAGCAGTGGCAAGTCAACATGGTTACAGGTACTGCAGCAGCAAACAAAGCTGCCAGTACGAGTATGATGTGATGCTCGTCCTGCTTGCTCCTCGTGCCGCCTCCGCCTCCGTCCCGCCGCCGTACAGCAGTACGTATAGCACAGCAATACTACAACAGCAGTAGTCGTGGTACAGCAGAAGAAATTGGAGTGAACCACCGCGCAGCATGAACGTACTCGGAGTTCTGCACGCTGTTCCTAATAGTGGGCTGTTGGTACTGTAGGACCACACATGCAATTTTTTCGTCGCGATACATAGGCTCGAAAGGGTCAATACAATGAACACGGAATTCGAGCGTTCAGGCTCGAAAAGAGTTGATAATAAGAAAAAGCAGTCCGAGCGTTCAGGCTGAATCTTGGTTGATTATTTTTTTGTTCCTTTTGGCGACCTTCTGTCTTATTGACCTCGTTCTTGCTTTCACCGGGCAAAACTCGAGCCGATAAAACTGGAATATGTTACCGCTACCGTATGCTCGACGGCTCCGAACAAGAAGCTGGGCGACCGCAGCTGTTGGGGCTTCGCCCCAGTAGCGGTAAAGGGCCTTTCATATTTTGCAACGGGGGGCCACAGCCTAGAATATTTCAAATGTTCTGGGAGATCTCAGCCTGCCTTGTAGCGTGAAATTACGAAAGCAAACCCATTTCATTAATGGTGTGTGCTGTACCGTATGTGCATCGACCGCAACGGGTGTCGCACATACAAGTTTCCCGGGTGCTACGTACGATCCCCGGTACTACGAGAGAGGCATTAGTTGAATACGAATTTGACATCGCATGGCGTAGGGTTGCAGGTGGTTTGATTAATTCTGATGAAACCGCAACTGCTTGGCTGTAGATATGGTACCTTTCTCCTAGAGCCAATGTCAGGGAGGTTTCCAACAAAATACCTGGTGCCTGGCACGTGTTCAAAAAACGGCTTGAAACAAAAAAAAAAAACTGTGCACGCGCACCACGATGTCCCCAATTATTATCCCGTGAACTGATGAAGGCACTTCGCGAAAACATTAAAAAAATTGTAAGCAAAGGACGGGGATTGCCAATACTACCGCTGTTTTCTGGGCAGTTCTTCAGTTGAGCACCATCCGCCATAAACATAACGATTGACTCCCAGCGCACACTCTCTATAGTAGCGCGACTCTCGAGCGGTCAGCTTACTGAGTGATAGAAATGTTTGTCCTCCAAGCTCTCTCGTGCATGAACTTGTATCTATCGGTTGGCTCTTTGGCAGGTGACCTTTACAAAGCTGGGAACCGCATGCAACCAGCGGCCTGAACACGAAATATAAACAACTGTATAGACTACCCGCTACATTACTCCGGGGCATATTCCCCTTTCTTTTTTGATCCACCCTCTAAACAGTCCTTAGTCCTACTTTCCTTTCTGTTATTCGAAGGCCTAATGGGCGGATCGAAAACCCTCTCCGCATTGTGGTGTGGGTCGGCAGGGCCAGCACCCGCCTCTACCAAGGCGACCATGTCGCGGTGCATCCTCTTAACGATCTCTTGGCCTCGCCTAAGCATAAACGAATCATCCGCTTGCATACTATCTATACACAACTTGACGGCCCTTGTGCACTGTTCCGTCAAGTTCGCGAAGGCCTTCCCACGAAGTACAGATAGTGCAGCTTTGGGTGCAACATCGTCCTGAACGTCCCCAAACTCTATATCCTGCTTATCGTCGGTGAACACATCACGAGACGGTCCCGAACCTTGCCCGTCAAACGCGCGCAGCCCCGCATTCTCGGTACTCCATTCCTGTGAGCTGTGTCGCCAAAGGGGGTGAAGGCACGCCCCACTGAACTCTTTGGTGCACTTTAGTTGAATGAGAACGGCCACCACGTGGCTACATGGCAACCCAGTTCTTAGTATCTGCGGACACGTGCACAGCTAGAAGTTGTGAGGCCCGAAAACAACAATGTGACCAACCGGTGGATCCTTCTGCATGTGCAATACCTTAACGACCGTGCCGATTTCGACATCCTCAACAAGCTTAGCGAAACAAAGCAAGGACGTCGTGCCGAACATGGAGAGATCCACTACTTTTTTGTCGCCTGCATCGCCACCAAAGGCTTCCTCTGGCACGTCACATATACACATCTCTGGGTTGGCCGTCCTCCAGCCCGAAAGCCAAATTCATCAGGAATTTCCCTGCGTCAACTCTTTCTTTCAAGGCTGTCGCGGAGTAGGCCGAAGTCGCGCACGCCTCGGCGCGCATCTCCTGCGCAACGTCAGGCACGAGGCATCCCGAAAAGAACAATTCCCACATGTGAGGACGGTCAAGGAGCGGCAAGCGGCAATCACGACGCCCCTGTATTAATAAATATCAGGACATACAAGCGCCAAAACGAATGATGGTAGACAGTAGGGTAAAACATAGTTGTTGAACTCACATCTTCGGCGTATCTGCTAGCTTTGTGCGAAGTTAGCTCCTTGAAGAAATGTTCCGCGTTGTGCATGACGTGGAGTAGGTGGTATTCTGGTCTACCTCAGGGACCGCGGTGAGTTCGGCTTCGAGGACGGTCGCGTGGCTACCTTTTATGATGGGCGTCATGGCGACCACGACCTCCTCGCGAACGACAACACCCTTGCCATCCATGGCAGGAAACTGCCATGCACAACGTGAGTTGTACGGCTCAAAGCTCCGAGAGTGGCGACAATCCTCGATCTTCGAGCCGTCCCTTTCGTCCCGTGGGGTGGAGTTTTCCCCTCCACGTCGTTTTTCGTGCGAGCCTTCTTGTCGGTCGGGACCACCACCTAAACCGCGATTCTGAATGCCTTAGAGACCATTAGGGCGGTAATATCTCCACCCCATGCCCCAAATTTGCAAAGTTTTCCAATAGATTCCAAGAGCATCTTGTCGCAGCTGCCGGCATCGGTAGAGCAGTTACCTTTGTCGTCAAAAACTGAGTGCTTGCTGTAAATTTCGTTCGAGACGTATTTCACCTCGGCATCGTCGAGCAGACCTTTACCGTACACTTTGGTCTACCCGAGCACCACTAGCTTCACCTGGCGCCAGTACTGGTCTGATCTCCATAGAGCATTCGCAATTGCACGCCAGAAGCAGTTCCCATCACCAGCCACCCAATACACCACGTATGTCTTGCGCAACTCCGCCGTGAGAATCGAAGTCGCGAAACGGTCGTACCTCTGCTCGTGCAGCAAATGTGGGAACCATTCATGCAGGTGCCGCGTTATGACGTGTCCCAGGTACAATACAACTGCACCATAAAGGAATGTCTGCTTGTCGGGAGTGTAATTCAAGATTCCCAACACGCCGCGGTGTTTGCACACATTTAAGCTACGATAATGTACCTCGCAGCGTGCCCCACTAACAGTAAGACCTTGTCATTGAGTGCGATGTTGACGAAGTTCGAAGGGACTCGCACATATCGCATTAATCGAGCATTAATCGTGGATTGTTAGGATTGCTCACGTAGCTCCCAGAAGCTGGGTCCTAACGCATCCCATAATCAAATAACATTAGAAATCGACTCACGCTACCACTGCCACTGCATTCGACAAGGCCGCACCTTGTCGTTCATCTCGGAAACTTCCGAGACGGGGGGCACTTCCAGACCAGAAAAGCCGAACACCCTCATGAGAGTGCAGTGGTCCGGGTACCACCTAAGTAGTGCCTGCTCCGGGGTCCTCTTAGGGTTGTGGAGGGACGTCGAAGTTGATGAGTCCGGATCATAAATGACCTTGAGTTTGTTGCGGAGCTCGTGCGGCAGCGTGTCCGCCACATCGTCAGCAATAACGCGACTGCGACCCTGTTAAAAAAACGAAAAGCGGCACGAGAGAATGCTTGCAGCCAGCAGGCGTAGTACCTCGTCATCGTGTGCCAGCGCGGCCCCAAGTACGGGCCCGCCGTAAAAAAGAAATACTGAAGGCTCATTCCTTAGGACATTAGAAGAATTGGGCGTAGGGAACGGTGCCTAAATGCTCCATAGAGACAAGAAACGGCGGAATAAGAAACACGTGCCGTCAAGCATCAGTGAAGAAACAGGGTCCGCCGTAAATAAGAAATACAGAAGGCTTATTCCTTAAGACACTAGAAGAATTGGGCATAAGGAACGGTGCCTAAATGCTCCATAGAGACAAGAAACGGCGGAATAAGAAACACGTGCCGTCAAGCATCAGTGAAGAAACAGGGTGGCTGCTGTTCGTCGGGGATCAGCAGGCCCGGACAGGCGCTTCAGTCGAAAGTTAGACACAACAAGCTTCCAGCATACTGCTCAGCCAAACAATTACAAATTGATAAAGGCTGAACGTCACAGTAAAATAAGAAAGAGGAAGGGAGCTGCCTTCCAACGTTCGACACAAAAAAAGCTTTCAGCACATACTCCCAGCCATACAAGACAAGCGGAATGCTGTACTAAGCTGTTGCTGACAAGCGTAAATGTGTGTAAATACCGGTATGTACCCCGTTAAAGACGCGCGATCCTACCGCTGGTTTTCCCGAAGTAAGAAATAAGAACATTTACATCGATTCCCGGGATATACCACAGGCGTAATTGACGTAAGAAGGTACAAAAAATACCACCTGGCTGCTGGTAGGAAAACACTGCTGTTTTCGAACAGCACACAACAGCATAACAAGGTGTAGGACCTTTGGCCGACAAAAACGTTTCTTATTAGAGCGCTGGTACTGCCCAAGTCTGTAGAGAGTGCGATCGTACTATTACGGGGGTCCATAGTAAGTAGGACCAAATATTGTCAGTAAAAAATTGTAAATATATAGGTTTTTATGTATACCATGGGTCCTATTAACTATGGACCCCCGTACCAACCGTGCGTACACTTTACTAGTCGTTGAGACTACCGGTACAGCAGTACCATTATACCGGGAGCTATTTGAAATTGCACTGCTGCTGTCTCGTTCGACCCGGAGAAAAGCGAGCGCTCAGTGTCTCGGGAGATGTGACAGCTGCAGCGACGATATTTGACGGGTCTATGGCGTGATACCCACTTCGAGAGACGGTGGAGAGCTTCTCTGTGGTCGTGCGCTGATCGCTGGGAGCTGGCTATTCTGCGGAGGCGTCGGGTTCAAAATCTACTGGTATCATGTTACCTGGGAAATTTGATGATACATACTCGCAGACTGCTGTGTGCTGTCTTCTTCCTGGAGCGCGCGCTTTGTGTCGGTGTTGAGGGCTGCGAGGGCTGCAGCAACGGAATTTGATGGTTCTATGGCGTGAAGGGACGCTGAAGGGCTTCGCTGTCGTCACCTACTGGTCCCTGGGAGCCGTCTGGGGTGCTGGAGAGGACGGAGACTACACGCGTTGATCGTGGATGCGGCGGGTTTGCATATGAGAAACGCAAGGCCGAAAACCTGGGGATGGAGCTTAAATGTCCCCGTAGTAGTGATTTAAATCTCGACTACGTAGTAGCGACTATCATCAGTCCCTACGAAATTGATCTTACCTGATACTGCTGTAATAGCGTCGACGGCTGACCTACATCTATCTATCCATCGTGCCTGTGGTATGTTTTGGCATGTACTCGTACTCGTTTTTGACGTGTCCACCATTTCACTCTTCGATGTGTACAGAAAACATGAAACCGTCATGAACCAGCCAATCAAAACACCGGATGTTCTCGGCTGGGTATCGTTACTGCTGTACAACTGACACTAGATCCAGTCACAATCCTACGAGTATCATACAACTCGTAGACAAGAAAAATACACGTGCTGCACACCGCGGCATTCTCTGGAAGAGGGCGAAGTGGACCTAGGGCTAACCCTACGGAGTTTAGTGTCCGACTCAAGGACATGACGTCCACGGGACTCCCAGGAAAAGGGTAATTGGAACACAGATATAAAGTATTCGTAACTGGGCTGGAAGGATATGATGTACACGCCCGTTCTCGTGCTGCCCCTCCTGACGTTGTTCGTCATCCTGAGTTGTCATCGTGTTCGAGGCAACGCTGGGTGCTCTCTCTTCAACTGGTGCAACGGGCACGGCACATGCAACACGGGAACTGGCACGTAAGAATCTCACCGCTCCCTGTGGCGCTTGTCGTGATAGCATCACCAGCGAAACTGATGATCTGATGTGTGTTGCTCGGGTTTACCAGTGTTTGTCTTCCGCTTTTGTAGCGGCTTCCTCACTCCGTCCGGTACGATTACGTACAGCAGGCAAGCTTTTGTACGAAGCACACGTAATACACACACGAGCAATACACGCAAGAAGGGTAGAGCGGCGCATTCCCTTGGCGTGGCCTTAGCCAGCCCCGTAGTCGTAGACGCCGATGAAAATATCGTCTCTAGTATGCACATGTGCGACCGACGTGGGTCATCTTCCCTTCAATCCAAACGGCTACCAAGCACCAGTCGTATACAACTCAACTGCGTAGCACAGGCCTCGAGCAATAAGAAAGTCAGGAAATCAAGAAATTCTGGAGTCGTTTTATTAATTGTACGACTGAAATTGCGGTAGTACAGTAGAACGCGTCCATTCTCAGATACTGTAGGAAATCTACTGTAGCCTAGAACAACAGCTTTCCCGTTAGATACCTGGTACCTAGGGTATATTAATAGGTGTCCGATACTGGACGTGAACATACTGTAAGAGTATACGAGTATATTCCTCCCTTCGGAAATGTAAGCACTGTCTGGTCCTTCATACCAGGTGCTGAACACTCAAGCAGTCCTTACATTTACGAACAATGCGACAAAGCGGGGTGAGTTTTGGGGACACACTTACTCGGAGATAAGAGTTGGAGACGCATATATGCACTGATGTACACGTAAGTGCACGTGACAACGTTAGTTGACGCCGGCTCTTTTGCTGTTGTTGTTTTGGTTCAGATGCACGTGCTACGAAGGGTGGGGGGCAGACACCGATCTTACCCTCTACCGCGCTGCAGATTGTTCTGCGCGTGTTTGTCCTGCTGGCAAGGCGTGGGGAGACCTTCCTTCGGGGTCTGTGACTGCCCACGAAGAACACGAATGCTCCAGTAGGTGAGGTACTGGTCGCCCCGGTGATCTAGTTGTTAACCTCGAATACTATTGAGGTTGAGGTCGGGGGTTCTATGTCTCCATACTAAGTCTTTTTTAATTATAAGGACACCAATTATCCTCAGCGCGTGGGTAGCCACCATCCGACGCGAATCGGCGAGGGAAGAAAGTGCTGAACTCTTCTCGCGATAAAAGTGCAAGGCACGAACCTTGTAATAGTGGGGAGGGGGATGGGGCGAAAGAGCCTTCTTAATGACCCCTGATCTGAGTTGCGACTACTGTTAGGAGGGAGCAGGAGCAAGCAAGGCGGAGATAATGAATGGGATGTAATTGAATAAAATATACCTGGTACCTGATACTGTACATCAGCTGAGCTGTGTACAAGTCGGGGCTAGATCGGTTTACAGTGCAGTACACTACGAAAAGAACTATTAATACTAGGTATCATAATGGATTTAAGAGAGCCACAATTGCTCGGCACACCTGTCTCGCCTCAACGGAGTAAGAGGAAATCGTATGTTAGTACTGCATAACAATTTTTCAGAAACGTGGGTGCATCAGTTCTAAACGTATTTAGAGTATGAGTGTGATACTGCAGCTGTTAAGATCAAGATCGGTCTGTACCTGGCACAGGCTAATACTGCGAAAATAGGCCAACTCTTAGTTCGGATAGTTTGTGCCCAAAGCGTGTGTGGATGCAGCTTGAAAGTACTGCAGCAGTACTGCTTGAAGTTGTGCAGTCGTCTACGTATACCGCCCACGGGGAGACGCTTCTCATGCCAGTTCTTCCAGCCCCTTAAGGCTAGGTCTTCCTCTCCTTTTTTTTCACGTACTTCGCCGGCTTCGTTGCCTTGCCGTTCAGAGGTGTGGGAGTGGGATTTGAGGAGCCGCATCTTCGACTCATGTTCTAGTTCGTGGAATCGGGGTTTCCATGAATTTCCCATAATTCTGCATATACGGCTCATCAGAATGGGCTAGTGTTATGATACTGCTTTGTATGAGGTTGAAAGCCCGGTAATTACCTGGGTTCAGGCACTGGGAAAACGTATTTGTAATACTTGAAAGGCGTATCCTAGGTGGAAAACCAGGCGTTTTCCAGAGGGGCACGAGCTTGGTCTAAGTCTTCCCGTGCACGAAAGGAATAAAGGTGCTCTTCTTCTATCTCTAAAAGCGAACTACACACGTGAGTACCAACGAGTACCGACTTAATAGGCAGACCTGTCCAGGGATACAAAGTGTCCCGCATGCTTGATCTTAACATCTACCGGTATTTTAGTACATACCAGGTATGGACGAAAGTATAAGGAGCATTTAGTGAAAATATTAATGTATAAGAAATCCTTACGTTTATGTCCACTCGTAGTGGTGTAAGGCTTGCGCCAAAAGCGCTCTCTCGAGAGAAAACATGGCCCGATTGCAAGTTACAATTACTGTAACTGCACGGCATTATTAACTCACTAAACGAAATGTCTGCTGTTCATTTTTCTCGACGACGATGCATTATTGTGCTGTCAACGGCGGTGGTGGGGATGGTGTGATGCTGTCAGGGGGCTCTGCGACCGTATAACTGGGGAATGCCTCTGTTTCGACGGATTTTCGGGGGCGGCCTGTGAACGATCTGGCTGCCCGAACGACTGCTCAGATCACGGGCGCTGCGTGAACATGAGGGCCTTAGCAACGACCTCAGATGCCCTCCCTCTCTCCAATGTCACCACTTACACAGGTGAGATGCGGAATATTATAACTCGTGTAACGCACCTGGCATGTGGTGGGCCAAGCACGAAGAATCCAAAAATACCATTGATACCTGGTATCAGGTACTCACGTACCAGGTATTGCAGTAAATTCCAGTATTATATGTACGAATTGTGAGTAGAATATACCTGGTACACGAGTGGAGAATGATCAACCTAAACCCCGTGAGGAGCGCGCACACTTTTTTTGCTAAACTAAGTACTTAGATTTAGTGTTAGATCAAGTTTACAGTAGCGAAAGGGTTACAACCCTTTTCGAAGTGCGCCAACCACCACATATCACATATCAGATAGACCTCCACGCAATCTCAATGGCAACACAAACAATTATTAATACCGGTTTGAGAGTGTGTCTGTTGTAGTTAAGTACTATTTATATTATTACGGGGGTCCATAGTTAATGGGACCAAATTTTGTTAGTAAAAATAGGTAAATATATAGTTTTTTATGTATACCATAGGTCCTATTAACTATGGACCCCAGTAATAATACTGCACACGATTATTATTAATAGTATTGGTTCTCGTTTCGTCATTTATTTCATCTTTTCACACCCCGTCCTCGCTCTAACGTACCAGTATCATATGCAATGATGAATTTACTGTAACTATGTTCAGGGGAAGAGGACAGTGTGACATGGGACGAAGAGATGATCTACGGTTGTGTTTGCGATTCCGCGTGGGAAGTAGGGCTCGACGCGGGGCAGACACAAGAGCCGGAGTGGTTCGGGCCGGACTGCTCTTTGAGACACTGTCCCAGCGGTGACGACCCGGTTACGCTCGACGACGAGACGGACTGTTCAAATGTAACGTCCACATCCGTCTACAGTGGCACCGCGGTAAGCGTATATAGCGGATAGTGCAACTGGGTAGGGGGGTTCAAGGGGCCATTAAAAAAAATAAATAGCTGAGGTATTCTTTCACCACACAGAGTTCTTGGAGCTTGTCTGACCACCAACTCGATTTTGGGGATGAATTACCGTAATAATGTGAGGTCAACAGCGACAACAACAACAATCGCGCGACAGGACAGAAGGTGTTACTGGGGGGCGTCTTGTATTTTTGAAAGCGCGAATTTGTCTCGACTCGACAAAGTGGGAGGGCACGCCATGCTTGGAAACTCGGCAGAAACAAAAGGGTGCCATGGCAGGCAATAACAAGCAGCGCCCAGATATCTTTGATCTATTCATACAAAGAGACAAGCACAGTTCCACGGTAGAGTTCAATAACCAACCAGAGACCCCCGTTGGCACAGGGGAGTTCCTAAATAAATAATAGCATGTGTGGAGGCGACTGCATCGGAGCTCGCCCGCCTCGTTGAAGCACCGCCCCCCCTCCCCGGTTGCCACAACGTTTGCATGTGCACTGCAGTATGAGCCAGTGACTTGACCAATTTCAAAGCTCAATGCTCTCTTGCCACTTTGAGTAGTTGCAGCGACAAGATTCCACACCTCGGTCGGACAGTTCATGATCTATCTGATCTGTCTACAGATAGATGATTTAGTTCCTCACCTGCCGTTGTGAGAGGTTGTGCAGGATCTGCCTTATAGGGCAGATCATCCAATCCAGGTAACATGTGCTACTGGAAATCGTGCAGACTATGCGGGTCCCACCCGGCCGGCAACGTGAGTTAGATTACACAGACCGGGAATCTATTCTCCCTGAAACATGTACTGTACAACATCAGATGGGAATGATCTATCTGATCATCTGATCTATCTGTCCAAGGTGCGCAAATTAATACCTAATATGGTACGATGAAACTGACTGCAAGAAATAGATACCTGGCATGATATACACCTAACACGGTTCCCATCGTAACCGCATGCTTCCCGCGTCGGTGCGAAACAGGGGCGTTCGGGCAACTTGTGTCAAGTGGACTGTTCCAACCGAGGCTCGTGCGACTACGACACAGGGCTGTGTGATTGCTACACTGGCTACTACGGCCACAATTGCGGCTTACAGTCCGTTCTCGCCAAATAGCTCCCTCCGTTGAATAGCTATTCTAGGTTCGAGGGTGTTTGGTTGCTGCCGTGACTTACACGAAACATAGCTATACTTGTATATCGCGTTGTGCTCTTCTCCCATGTTCTTTGTTTCATCAAGACGCATGCACTTACAGTTAGCATAGTAGATTTACTCGCGAACTTGTAAATACGCCATATCAACACCTCACAATTAATTCGGTGAAGATGCTATTGACGCTGATGGCCGAAGGAAGGCTGACGAGGCGAGCGCTGTACGGATGAACGGATGAATCCACGCACGGCAATTGCAAAGATTCACGATATCCAGGTTGGGCGCCTTTTGACTGCGAAAATGAGGCGTTGTCCGAAGAAAAGCTCATGATTTATTCCTACCCGCCTCGCAAGTTAATCAGTCGACAAACGTATCTATCCCGGAATTCCAAGTATCGCTCGCACAACGTGCTACTACCGTAATTCCCTCAGCATTTTTTTTTTCAGCGGGCTCAATTAACAAAAATAGTATACACACAAATAACCATCGAAGTATAGTACGTGACACGGCACCACACGACCTAAACTACTGCACGCTCCGTTGAACACATCAGTCAAAAATGTGGATCCGCAAAACAGAGAATGTATCAACACGCCCAACTCAATTCACCCCACCCCGCCCTCCCCTATAGCCCAAGGTCTGCACCATTTGCTAACCCAATCAACGCCGTTGCCGTGTGCTGTTCACCCGCCAACCTACACACCACCCACCACGGCAACAAAAACAAAAAAAACAACAATGGTTACAGAAATCGACGCGCGGCAGCAAAACTGGTGTGTGCCACCGCTGCTGCAGCTTGTCAAGGCATTCGTTCATACGCTCGCGGCAGCAACGTGTGTTGCCGCTTGTTAAGCAAGGAGTTCATAATTACCAGGTGACCGACTGGCCGAGCAACCGCGCTATTCTAGCTCCTCACAAGGCGCGGGCGCGGGGGCGGGGGGTAATGTGGTAGAACCCGAAAACACCGTCAACACTTCGACTACTGCAAGAAAAAATCCTGCACCAATCCCAAGTAGCTTGTCGCCAAAAACGAGGGTGCAGCAATTCGAAAGGGAGTAAAGTAAAGCTTGGACGCCTGTCACCCGACTACCTCACAAAAAAAACAAAACACGAAACAAGGCGAAACTAACCCTCGTCAGGCCAATAATGCGAGCACCCCCCCCCCCCCCCCTGCCATGCTCGACATGAGCCACCCCCTAAACAGCCTGCGCTCTCGGATAACTACCGTACAATAACACTCAAGAGAGGATAGCGCGCACCCTCGGGCGAACCTCAAGGTTGATTTCCTCTCATACGGAGGGAGAGACAGTGCAAAACACGACGAGCGATGCGTCTATTATACGCAGAAAGACCCCGACGAGATATTTCCAAGCACGACGATACGTTTTCCAAAGATTGACCATATCGTTCTGCGTGTGTGCGTGCCAGTGCTCCCCGTGTTTTGGAGATAGCAGTGGGGTGATCGGAAATTAGTCCCAGGGGGTATGTTTTCTTGCGTGTTGCCAGGTACCTGGTATACGGTAAACTGGTGGGTAGCCCAGCGTGCGCTCTCATATAGCTCACCTAGCCAGGCTATTACCCCAACACCCCATTCCAGGTGCATGCCAGATGAGCACGCTTCTGACATGGCCTGAAAACCACGTAAACAAAACTGTTTGGTTCATGTTCCACTACTCGTGCACAGAAACTACGTAAACGCATTTTCTTTCGTGGAAACCCGTGACGCGTGACTCTACAGTAGTCACCAACCGAGACTTGTAGGTTGTTGGCAGTTGGCTCCATGCTCACCGGAGGACAACGACCGAAATAACTGAGGTACAGCAGCGTCCTTTCTACGGCCTCGCAAGCCCGCCGTCTCGCGAATGCGATGACGCCGCTAATGGGCTTCCAGCAACTGACTCTCTCCACCCACTGCTTGCATGAGGGTGTGCCCCCATCTGTCGCCCAGGCTGTTGCCGTCATATTTTAACCTGCCGCGACAGTGGTTGGAGAGAAGCACGGGGGAAGCTTTGACGTACCTCTTGCTCTGGGCTACTCGGGCACCTTCCTCCTTCCCCTCTTCCTCCTCATGTTACGCCTACCCCATTTCCTCATCCACCTCCTCAGCACCTATGACAACAACTTAGCCGATCCCTAATGGAGTTAGTCTATATAAATAACGCCATGTCGGCTCTACTTTGAACATATCAGACATTTTGTTCCATCTTTCTCTCCTTGTCGTCCTCACCTGCACACATGACAATTATTCGCCCCGATCTCCATGTGGGTAGCCAACACTATAACGCTATGGCGGCTCTCTATCTACTCAACACCTCTCGAACACCACTCCCCCCGTTCCCTCCTCCTCGGTCTCCTCACCTACTGAAGTATGACAATTATTTGCCGGATCCCCATGTGGGCAGTCGTCTATAACGCCCCCCGCGAGTCGGAGTCGCTTCGCCCGCCGCGGCCGTTCCACCCCCCCCTCCCCCCGCTCCTGGAGCCCGGCCGGCCGTAACAGACCCGTACGAGGGCGGCGGCGTCCGCGCCCCCCCACCCTTCGACCACGCCGAACGCAAACCCCGAGCCGGCGAAACCGGAGCAGACGATGGGGTAGCTGCTGCTGCTGCTGCAGCTGCTGATGCCTCCATTTTTTTCCGGCTACCCGCTATAGCCAGTCCGGCCTTGGCCCAACTTCCCTTGGCCCACCAAAAGTTGCCTTGAGTTGCAAGACGGCCTTTTGGGCTGCTACCGGCGGCGCCGGCGCCACCGCCTCGGAGTAGTCTCGTAGGGAGAGGGGGGGGTGTGACGGCTACAACAGGCGGCTCCGGTGGGGGGCTTACAGGCAGGAGTGGGTCTTGCGCGTCGTGGCCCTCCGCCGAGGACCCGCCTTGGGCTCTGCAAGCTCCTTCGAGGTCTTGCTCCATGCTCACCGCGGCGCCCTAAAAAAGGAACAGGAGAGCAGCGGCGACAAGGTGGCCTAAGACTTTTAGAGCGCGCATACGATTAGCTTGTACGAGTATAGCCACTCGGGACATTATATACAGGTACAGCAATATTCGCCCCTTCATCGCCGGCTTTTCATCAACGACACGAGCAAGCAAGCTACACTCAAGCGACGGCGAAAAAAACACGCCGGCCGACGATCATACCTCAGCAAAGCTAGGCCATAAACGCCTCCTCTGGAATACATCCCAGCCACACACACTCCCCTTGCCGACCCGTGATACGAAAGAGGCAGTTCTTTTTTGGCCTCTTTGGCAATATTTCTGACTGACGGGGGGGGGTCCTTAAGGGCACGGACAGCACTGAGGAACTAACCAACCACCTGGTACCCAAGAAGGCAAGGCATGCCTTATCTTTTTGAATGTCATCCACGTTTAAAAATATTATGTGTTGCATACCTATATAGAGGACATGGCATTGTTTATTTCGCTTATTTCTTTTAGTCACTGAGACAGAGAGCTCAGGCGAGGAGCCTAAAAAAACGACAGGAGCTACCCCGCCTCCCCATCCATCTAAAAGCTCACCTCTTCGCGAGCTCTGGCTTGATCAGCTCTGGCAATCCCTCGCTTGACACCGTCCGGACACAGCATCACCAGTTGCTTCGACAAAATACGGACCTGCCCGGTGCGGATAAGCCCGAGGCTCGGCCTCCCCTTCAAAGGCGGAGGCGATGGTCCCTGCTTCCAAAGAAATCGACTTCTTGCTCTTCCTCAGCGTTATTTTGGTCGTGGCGCGGGCCGCGAAGCTTCAGCCCCTCGTCGCGCCAGGGGGGGCACGAGCCGCCGCCGCCGCTACCACCGCTGCGAGCGCTGCTGGCATTGCTTTGTTCTTCGACGGCAATCATTTTTCTCTGAAGAATCGGCAAAGGTAACCGGCAACGGGCACACAACAGTAACGGAGCGCAACGGTACAAGCAACGGTGTTGTCAACGCTAAACGGTAACGGCAACGACACGCGACGGTAATGATAACGGGGCGCAACGGTAACGCTAGCGGCGACGGCAATGTCAACGGTACCAGTAACGGCCATAATGATTGATGTACACGGTACCGGCAACCTCAACGGTAGTATGAATGGCGATGCCAGTGGCAACGGCAACGGCAGTGGCAACGGCACGCGCCAGGAACCAACAAAACGATCAGTCCGAAAGCGGCCACCCGCTGCGATGCGACAGAGCCCGGCCCCAACTACAATGTAAGCATACTCAGTACGCACATACACCTATATATCTACTCCATTTGACAGAGCGATCCACGCAGTCATCCATCCATCTGCACACGGCCCGCCCCCGCGGCGGACGCCTGCTCAATGCTGCTTCGTTCCGCTCGTTCTATCCGAACTGGGCGCGACACTATTTCCAAGTAGCTCGTCCCCGAAAAAGCTGGCAACTACTGTAGGTGCAGGTGGACGGACGAACCGAAGCTTCACTCCCCTGTTCCTGTGACTCGCCGAAAACTTCAACGCGTTTCGCGCTCGGTGCAAGCAAAGTCTGCCTAGTCGGTGAAATCCGACGTGCTCCGTCCCGGCATTGTAGAGATGCGCGGGTCTATGTTCACACGACTACGTACGGCTATGCATGACATGAGTACCCCCCCCCCCCCCCCCCCCCCTCTTCAATTTTCAAACGGCACGTGTGATCATATGTGAATTATTGTTCACCTTGCTCCAGCTACTAACAAGCCCCCTTCCGTTAAGGGCCCCGATGCTTGACCTTGACATATTGTCGCATTTATCCTTGCCTGTCGACGCCCCGGAACCACCTTCAAACATGCTGAGCTTGTCCCTAACAGAGCCATCCATAAAAACAGAGCGGCAGGACAGGAGGAAGCGAAATCAGGATGCTGTCGTTCTTCGTAAAACGTTTCTGAAGCCTTGTCGGACGACGGCCTCTGCCGGTAGGCTAGTGTAGCGTAGTGTAGAAACGCGTGCTTGGTACAGTAAAAAAGAAATCCTACCTCTTTGACGCGGAGCTAATGCAACACGCGATAGTCGAATCGTCCTCCACATCAGACTCCGGAGTTAGACTACAACCAGCTACGAGGTATTCATCAGATACACTTATGCGATATATACAGTAGTCTAATGCTTGTAGTGGTTCATTCATGTATCGTACAAGCGTACGGTCTGTCATGCAGCGCCTTGTTAGAACAACCACCTCTATCCTCATCACATCTATATTTATGTACCTTGTATATATGGACAGTCGGAGTTAAATCCTTAAGAATTACCAGGTACTTGCAACTACTTTTTGGTGACAAACTATTTGGGAGCGATGTGGGATAATTTTTGCACGAATGAAAGGGTCGCCGAAAGTGCAAGAAAAGGCCACATCCTGCAAACGTGACGAACCCCCCCCCCCCCCCGCCAACCCGGGCGGGATTTCAGCGCGAAACGAAAAACGTGACATTGTTTTATATCTTGGGGTTGAGAATACCCCCCCGTCTCTATCTACGGTAGGCCTTAGAACTTTTCTGTGGATCGTCATTTTGTTTTGGTTTCCGTGTAATACTGGCACTGTTTTTGTTATCGGATTTATGTACCAGGAACAAGATAAAGGCACAATGCAAACATGACGACCCCCCCCCCCCCCCCCCCCCTGCCCGCCTCTCCCCTCCCCTCCAAACCCGCTTCTCCTCCCTCGATTAAAGGTCAAAGGGCATTCTCCAGGCCTACCTAACGTTGCCGCTCTGCATCCGGATGAAGCTCGTGCTATCCCGTCGTATATCCCGCGTGCCTTTCGCCCCTCCTCCCACCGTCGTCGCGGCCTCCCCATCGCCCACCGCCGCCGCATCTGATCTCCACGACTCGTCCCTGCTAATCTTGGCCAGGCGACGTCGATTCGCCTCCACCGCCCCAGCTTGTCCAGCCGCCCGCCTAGCGACCTCGCTTCGCCACATCCCATCCTCATCTAGGCCTGCCCAGCCAAGGCTTCTCAATGCCCCACCCCTACCGCCCTTGCTGCTTGCCCTTGGCTGTCCTTCCTCCTCCGGGCGTTCCGATGATACAGAGGGACTTTTCTCGCTAGGGGGGACGTGCTCGCCGCCACCGCTACCGCATCTCGACGCACCGGCACGCTCCTCTTCCTGCGAGCAAGTGTTGTTGCTGCTGCTGCTCGACGAAGGACCCTCTTCTGCCTGGGATAAAGCCTTGTTGTTGTTGTTGTTGTTGTTGCTGCTGCTGCCGTGCCCGCCGTCCACCCAGCTTTCTCCACCCTCGATAGGGACGACGGCTCCATTCCTCGGGTGCGACAACCACTCCTCTTCGCTCTCTCTGCCATCGATCGACCCGCCCCCACCCCCTTCGCCGCTGAAAGCAGATCTACCCGACTCTACCGCCGCCGGCTCGATCGATAACCGCTTCACCGCCCCCGAGGCCGCATCAAGCAACGTCTCCATGGACACATCATCAGGCACCGCCTTCCCCCCCTTCAGAAACACCTTTGGGCTAGGCTCAGGCTCCACATTTCCTGTATTCAGCGCTGCTTCGGCAGTCTCCGCTGGGGGCGGAGCAAGGGAAGCAGAAGCATCTTCGTCGGCTACAGTTTCCTTAAATAAGGCCGAGTACCGGGGGGGGCGGGCGTCCCCGATATCATCCCCAGGGTTAGCGTTAGCAATACTGTTGGCAATTCTGCCGCCACATTCAGGACCGAAGTTCTCCGCATCGACGAGGATGCTGCTGCCCCTAGCATGCGCACCGCTATAATCGGAAGCGGCGCTCTTCATGCTATCAAACAGCCCAAGCCCAGCCCGCGAGTCCTTGCTGCTGTCCCTAGCATGCGCACCTCTACCATTTGAAGCGGCGCTCTTCATGCTGTCAAACAGCCCAAGCCTGGTCTGCGCGTCTTTGCTGCTGTCTCTATGCGCACCGCTGCAATCGGAAGTCGCGCTCTTCACGCTGTCGAACAGGCGTACCCCGGACTGCACGTCCGCAAGCGACTTCCCCGGAGAGAGACGAAGCTTCGGGGTCGGCGAGGTCGTCGAGTCCAGAGAAAGCGGGGACCTAAAAAAGTCGCTCAAGTGTCGCGACAGAGGGACACGACCCCCGTCCCCGCCCCCGCTACTTCTA
The DNA here is from genome assembly GCA_031763025.1 of Macrocystis pyrifera. Taxonomy (NCBI): domain Eukaryota; class Phaeophyceae; order Laminariales; family Laminariaceae; genus Macrocystis; species Macrocystis pyrifera. Next base: position 14,806,300 of record JASSKH010000010.1, on the reverse strand, counting down.
CGGCCACAACTCGGCCGGGCCCCGTCGCTGCTCGTCGTTGTCTCCGGCAGCGGCGGCGGCTGCCGCGCGACGACGCTCACTGCTCTATGCAGCGCACCGGTCCCCTCACAGAATTCTACCTCCGATAGGCGCAAAAAATGTGCCCCCCCCCCCCCCCTCCTCGTCCTCATCTTCTTCCTCCTCCTCCCCACCACCCTCGCCATCTTGCGTGTCACCGCTGTCGCTGCCATCCTTACCGCCACTGCTACCGCTACCGCTACCATCGCCACCACTATTGCTGCTACCGCCGCCGCCGCCGCCGCCGCCGCCACCGTTACCTGCACCACTGGCCACCTCACCGGCGTCACCACTGCTCTCCTCGTCTCCATCTCGGGGACAGTCCTTCTTCTCACCGCGGTCCAGATCGTCGTCTCTTCCCGGTTCACGGTCATCCTCAGGAAGGTTGCCTCGGTCAACGCCTTCGCTCGGACCGCTGTCGTCGGGCCCACGATCAGCGGCAGGAAGGTTTGCCTCGGTCAACGCCTTCGCTCCGACCGCTGTCGCTGGGTCCACGATCAGCGGCAAGAAGGTCGTGTTGGTCAATTTGGCTCCGGTCTCTGCCGCCCGTAACGCTGTCGCGCGTGTCGCTGGTGCAGAGCTTCGCAGCATCGCCAAAAGAGTATCCCCCTCCTCCCTTGATGGTGCCGTGGTTAAAAGCGTCGCTTTTAGAGTGGCCCCCGCCTACATTGATCTCGGCGTCGCGGCGGTAGCCGTCCTGTCCGGCGCTGGACTGTGATCGTTCGCCACCACCACCTTCCCGCCGGTGGCAGTCAGCACCGTCACCGCTGCTGTGGGACGGCTCACCACATAAAGCGTGCTTTTCACTACCGGCGCTTTTATTGCGGTCAGCGTGGAACGGCAGCGTAGACCCCGGCGCCACATTTGAGTTCCTTCGGTGGTTCAGCACGCGAGCGTGCGGCGGCGCAAGCGTCGGTGGCGACAACGGCGAAAGAATCCCTCCATCCTCGCGCCCGATAGAGCCATCATACCTCGCGAGGAGCGAATCGAATGCAGCAGATCGTCTTCGTCGCGGGGTAGTCGTAGTCTTAGCCAAAAACAACTCCGATTTAGCAGGGAAAACTTCGGCATCAGCAGCAGCAGCAGTCACGTGGCAACGAGCCGGAGACGCTGCTCCGCGAACAAAACTCTTCAGCGACGGCGGGGAGTTCACGCGAAGAGGAGGCGTGCCCGGGGAGTTCACGCGAAGAGGAGGTGTTCCCGGTGAGTTCACGCGAACGGGAGGCGTGCGCTGTCCAGGGGGTGTCAGTCTCGACGCAGACGAGTTGCTGCCAGAAGACGCCCTGCTGCCAGACATGCGGAGCCTCTGATCTTCCTCACACCCAGGCCTCGACCGCCTCCCGTCCGTCGTCGACCAGGACACCTCGCGGGACGCGGCCGTGGTGGGTGTAGTCAGGGGCGACACACCCGCGGCACTTCCCGGACGTGCGCCAATCCTCTGCGGAGAGAAGGCCAGCATAGGCGGCGGCTCCACAAGAGCCTGGTTCCAACCTTTGGATCGATCGGTCAGGAGGGAAGGGGGGAAGGAAACGATCAACACGATGGATTAATCGATGAATTGATGGGTCGGGGAAAGGGGGGGGGGGGGGGGGGAGAAAGAGAGGAACGACAATCCATACGATGGATTAATCGATGAGTTGATGGGTGGGGGAGAGGGGGGGGTGGAGAGAAAGAGAGAAAGAGAGTACATACGACAGATTAATCGATGAATTGATTGTGTCGGGGGGGGGGGGGGGGGGGGGGGGGGGGGGGGGGGGGGGTACTCATTTGTTGCTTGCCTTAGTCATTTGACCATTGACCATGCATCCCTTTCGAGACGAAGCACCGTTTGTTCTCCTGATAGGGACACCTTCAACAGTTGGGCGCCCATTACGTTGTTCCATATATTGCATGGAAACGTTTCGCTAATCTTATCCCCTTCCCGTTTGACCGCCTGTGGCCACTATCTATCTTCTAGGATAGCGATAGTCTTCTCGCTGCTATCTACTGTAGTGTACCAAACTTCTTCATGTTACATTCGTTTATTTTCCTCATCTCCTCTTCTAACAGATCCCGTTCCTCCTTGTATATTTCACATTCTCCTAACATGTAAGTTTTACTCTCTATTGCTTTGCCACACGGGCACATCTGTGCGTCTACTTCCTCCTCCTCCCGACTGGTATACCTCTTTTTTCTTTCTGGCAGGTCCAGGTACCCTACACGAAAGCGCAGTTTCAGCGTTTTCGCGAAGTCTATTGGGCCGTGCAAATACGTTTTCAGTCCTATTCCTTCGCTCAATCCCCGGCATATCTCTGAGTGTTTTCCCGATTTCACCTTGTTTCTTAGCGCTAGCCTTTCCCTTCTTTATATCGTTTCTTCTACTTCTGCCTTGTGTCTCTCAAACTTCCCGGCGGACATCACCTCTTCTTGGTTTACCCCTATATCCTTCCATACTCTCTCAACTACGCCATCCCACCTTATTCCAGCTCACACTTTTATTTTTTTCTCCCATACAGCTCTATCAACTATGGCTGGCAACCTCTTTTTTGGCATGTTCCTTACTTGGTATTGCCATTTCAACTTTCTCATGTCTCTATTTGTCTTGAGTGTGTGCATTTCCAGTTCTGCTCTTAATACTATATTACTATTACTAGTCGTACTTAAGCGTATTAATATTTTTTAGCTGCCGTCATCTGTACTGTTTCCAACTGTTTTACGAGTTTCGCGTTCCCTTCCCATACTTCTCCTGCATATTCTAGCTTTGATACTATCACATTCATCAGGATACATATCTTAACCCTAGTATCAAGGTGCGAGTCTGTCAGCATCGCATCCATCTTGCCTACGTGTGCTTTACCCTTTGCTGATACTCTTGCTATATGTGTACCCCAAGATCTCTACGCCAAGGTATGTATACTGGTCTACGATTGGCAATTCATCTTCTCCCCGCTTCCAACTGAAATTTACAGGGTTCACATTGCCTTCGTTACAAACAACTACTGCGCATTTCTTGACGTTCGCCGTCACCCTCCATTTGCTAGTGTATCCTAGTGCCTTCTGTGGAGGAGGGGGGGGCAAAGAGCCTACTAGGTGACCCCGGATCTGAGGTGCGACTACAATAGGGAAGGACCAGGTATGAGATGAAAACAAGAAGAAAAGAGACACCATGGTAGGTATACACTACCCGTACATTATTACGAAGCGCCCTTGCGCGGCACGAACCTATGAAGCAGTCGAGGAGACGGACTGGCTCGGACCCTGCGTCTGCCTCTTCCACGGTGGTCCCGCCCTCCACGCTTGTCGCGTAGGTACGAGCAACGCGCAACGCAAGCCTGCGCGGTTCGGTCGACGCAAATACGAGCACGGAGGGAAGAGGTTAGCAAAACGATCGCCCGTCGTTTTTTTAGCACGATATATATACGTACCAGGTATGTAAATATTTTTTCCTATTTTTTTTCAATCAAACGCTGATCGTTCACCAAGGTATATATATATACTGGTGTGTTGTACCGTAGGTATTTTCTCTGGTCAAACGCGTGCTACGTAGCGACTTGGTAGCGTGGAAGTGTGGTGAGTTTAGGCGCAATGGCACGGACCGCTAGCTTTCCGTTGGGCAAACAAAACGCGCAACACGGCACATGATGCATTTGCATATTTTCAAAGCTCGAGCTCGGTACATACCTGCGACCGTCTCCATGACTGCCGGCCCCGTGCCAAACGTACACCAGGGGTCCACCAGCATCAACAACGTGAGAAAGGGAAGGCGACAGCCTCATCTGGGACGGCATACCGCCACAAGTGACCTGAGAGGTGTTAGGACAAGAGAGCGGCAGCATGAACCGAGAGGGGCAGATTGACAGGAAAAATTGGCTCGTGTCTCCTCCCGTGCGGGTCATCCTATCCATTGGGCTGGCGTATCATTCAGCGTAATTGGTAATTGGACATGTTTTTCAAACAGTAGTTACACCACGTCTATACTGGCATCATACATACCTGGTACAGAGTACCATATTTGTTGTGCTTTTCGGGCAGCTAAAATACGAGCACATTGGGTGAGGCTGGGTGGGTACTGGTGAGGACACGAGAATCCTGGCTGCACCAGCAGCCGGCAAACTACAGTAGATCCGAACAGGAAGCTGGTCGCAACGAAAACGCGACCGCCCGCAACCCCCGACCGGCTGGTGACGGGGCCCCCGGCAGAGGCACGGTCTTACGCGATTACGCTTCACTAGAGCTAAAAAGTACGTTGATTTCGGCCATGAGTGATCGGCTCAGGGGTGACCAAATAAAAAAAAACAAGCAAAAATGTCGCGAAAGTGTATGGTCATGTCATGTCCCCTCTACTGTAGGAGCAGGGCTCATTTTTTACCGGTATTTCGTTCGGTTTTCGAGACATTTTAGAGGGGCGTGCGTATGTGGTCACTGTTCACTGGCATCCTGGCAGCTCCCCCAGGCAGGAGACATGTATCCCCAGGCGATATCCAGGCGAGGTGTATCGCCAGTACCCAGCCCTACCGTTTTGAGTTCTGCCTCCACGCCCCCCCCGCGCCTTGCATGCGAAGATGCTATCAATGGAAATTTGTCACCTTGAATGACCACTCTTACACGAAAGTCTAGTCCCAGGTACCCGGTAAATATTACGACCACAAGAAGCCTTGACGTTGAAGCCAAAGACCGGCCTCCTGGCATCCATCTTTAGGCTCGCACGCTTTCTTCGGTGCTCACCTCCCACACGAAGCTTTGCCGCGCCTTCCTGCTCTCCGCGCATACTCCGAACACCCGCACTGGGCGCGAGCGGAATCCCGGGCTCAAATCTTGCGAAAGCAGCTTCCGGTCGTCAGCCCGAATCCCAGTCGAAGCCGACGTTTGCGGGAAGATGCAGGCCCAAAAACCGTCCGGCACGGGCAAGCCGAGCTTCACGTCCGCCACGTATCTTTTCGAGGAAGTAGAATAGAGAAACAGCGGCAAAACAAAACAAACACTAAATAAATAAGAAATGAAAAAAAAAAATGCCCTTTACGTACCTTAAAGAAAGAGGAGACAAAACAGCCGACGTTGTTAGCAGTGACATGCTGACTTCACTACTGCTGTAGACCGCCCACCGACACAAACAGTACAGCATACGTCAGTAGTAGCAGTAAGGCATACAAAGGGGGCCACGGATAAAGAGCTATCGGTTTAGGAGAAATATTACCTTGAGAGATGGCAATGGCTTGGGACGGTTATACAAAACATATACCATGCGTACCTATTCCGATTTTAACTGTTTTGTTGCTGCACATAAACATATCTCAAACTCTAATTCCAAGTAACCATTCCCCAATTGTCGCAAAAAATGGGAGTGTGGCCCTCGAAGGGTTATTTACATGAGTGCGGGTTGAAGAGGGATCAAGTCAAGCACATCTCTCTCTTAAAACACAGCCCTCTCTTCACTGCAACGCACACTACACTGCTGTGCCGTACGCTCTATACCATGACAACCTTGACATCTTCCTTGACTTTCCGAAACGGCGAAAAACTAGGAAAAAAAAAAAAAAAAACAGCCGCGCTACCGCGATCGCCGTTCAGTGAGTGCATCACTGGCTTGGCGCGGCGAGGTGATGGAACACTCCAGCGCCGAGCGCGCGCCCCGGTTCGCACGCTTCTGTCCAAAAATCCACCTCAAATACAAAAAAAAATAACAACCAAAACCATAACAATGACCGAAGACTCACTTCAAGAACGAACAGCACCAACAGCACCAACAAGGACGGAGACCACGGCTATCGATCAAGTGCGACCTTGCGGCGATCAAAACCCAAGATTCCGCACGCTCGCTGTGTCTCAATCGAGACGATCATTTGTCCAGTCCATCAAGATCTTTCAGCTTTGGTACCGTAACACTTGCAGTGTCTGTCGACCAACATTTTTCTACGTACAGTAGTCCATCGAGGTCCCACGCTTTCACACGTTGGACAGATAGATGGTCTACCAGCTGCATATACATCATCTACAGGTACAGTAGGCAGTGTCTGTCGACCAACATTTTTCTACGTACAGTAGTCCATCGAGGTCCCACGCTTTCACACGTTGGACAGATAGATGGTCTACCAGCTGCATATACATCATCTACAGGTACAGTAGGTCATCTTTATCCTAACCTGCCGATACCATACGCTGTACAGGATCCGTGTACCGTAGCACAAGTGCAACCCAGGAAACCTGCTCTACTACTGTAGATCAAGCCGGATATATGGCTCCCACCCGGCACAAACGGGCTGAGTAGATCCTGCAGATCAGATATCAATCTATTACGGGGGACCATAGTAAATAGGACCCGCGGTACACACAAAAACCTATGTATTTACCTATTTTTACTAACAATATTTGGTCCTATTTACTGTGGTCTCCCGTAACAGAACATGGCACCTCGGACGATCTAGATCATGGAGTGGGAAGCCATGAGTTGTCCAAGGTCCAACACTGATCCTGCCGTATGATGACTCACTCGCGACGTCTGTCGCGATACATATATATATTTTCCAGCCCATCCAGAGATCTCAAACTTTCTATTTCCATATCAAGAGTCGCTACCGCCAGCATAGTTTTTTTTTTTTTTTTTTTTTTTTAAATTTATTCTGCTTCTCACCCTCTCATCATCCCGCAGCCTAGCCCCGCTACGTCGATGCGCCGCCTCTTCCCAGTCCCTCTCCTCCTCCGCTTCGCGCACTCGATGGTCAGCGGGGAGGGGAACATGCGGTCTACCTGCTGGCAGAGAAGGATCCCCACCTGACCGATGCAAATCAATGTGGGCATTGGATGGCATGACATGTGGGAAGGCGCGCAATAGCATTCTGTTATTCGTAGTGTAATATCTGATGCTACAAGCGAACCGAGTTGCTGGTTTGCACGGTCACTCAAGAGCCTTTTTTGGAAGTGCACTGCGGTAGTGTAAACAAACTGATATCTAGGCAAAATTTCAAGTAATTTCTCCCGAAACGGGAGTCCGGTCCTAAAGCGGGGTAACAGAGTATATAGGGCATGCCTTACTTTGGAGCGGGGTGAATGAGGGCGGGGATTTGAAGCCTTATGACCGTCTCCGCGTCTTCCGACCGCAAACATTCCCTTCTTACGATTTGTTCCTTTTTTTTTGCCAATCACGACAAAACCTACGCATTACAATCCAAACCGGAATTATTCCCTTCTACTATTAATATCAATAATGCACACAAATTGACGACAGTTGCACACAAATATTGGTATACACCACCATATACCGACGAGAGCTATACCAATTTTTAATACCTGGTACTCCGTGTTTGGTCAACTTCGCCTTTGATTTGATCTGCCCATTACGTGATCTAGCACGTACTGCTGTGGCGTTGTTGCCAACCGACGCCGAGTACAATACGCTACGTAGAGCACTGATCAACCCGCTGCCGAGATAGTGGCATGGTCGTGCAAACATCCGACCACGACTTCTCGAACCCAAGCGATATACGGGAAGACAACATCAATATAACCCGAGCACGAAACGACTGACAAAAGCCTTCGTTCAGTGCTTACATATACGAACAAATCCTGCATTCGTCGCGAACAATACAGTACAAAACCCGACGCCCTTCCTTTCGTCCAATCCCCCCCCCCCCCCCCCCCCCCCAAAGAAAAATCCCGATATTCCCAAGGCAAAAACTTACCTCTTCAACAGCAGGCGTTTCTCCCACACCGTGCCAGTAGTACCCCTCGTCGAAAGCACAAACACCCGCCCTCCTCCCAGCTTCACCACCGCCACCGCCTCCACCCCCCCCCGCACTCCTTCCTCCTTCGCTGCTACCGCTACCACTGGGGGTGCTGCTTCCGCCGCTTCCCACCCGGCGCCGACGAGGGCGCACGAGAATAACGTAGCTGCGGCCCGGCAAAGGTCCGTGCTTTGCCAACAGGGAAGCATCCCCCTCTACAGCGAGCGCTATACCCGATCCGTGCAGACAGGGGCTTTCCTGCAATTCGAGCACCCTGCGCGGGGTGGAGCGGGGCGATAGGCCATGGATGGAGGGTGTGTTGTGTGGGAGGACGGGTTTCTAGTGAGATTCGGCAACAACAGACACCAGGGGGTTTTGCGGGATTTAATGAGACCGTGGATGGACCGTTAGTCTCACCGCCCCCAACACTAAAATAAAAACCAGTAAAATGAGACCTGGATACCTTGACGGTTTAGACGCGTAAAAAAAAAGGCGCTCTCCTATACCATGATAACAACCATCCTTCTTCGTGATTGGACATGTACCTCTCTCGTTGCAACAGTCTCGCTTCAACAAGTGCGTTGTCCGTAGGTCGGTTAGTCACCGGTCACTTCAAGAACAAGTAGTGCCCGAGGACAGGGAGCCCAAACACCTACCAAGGTACTTGTCTTATCGCGAAGGCGATGCGACCCTGCCACATATGTGGCGTGATCGGGGAGAGTCAACGGCATCGATATTAATTGCAATTGTGTTCTCCGGCACAATATTCGCACAAGCCACATTGGCAGCTCACAACTCGGTTTTAGACTTACGCGGAAGACCAATTCTACTCAAGTTTGTCCCTGAACAACACAAACCGATACCACACCCTCTACATAGCCTGTCACACACCCTACCCGCACTTTGCCTTGCAGTGCGCCCACCGCAACCCTTCCTGCTGCTGTACCCTCTTCTAGTTGCGCGCGTATCCTTTAAGATGCTAACCCTACATCTACAACACCCCCCCCTCTCCCTCCCCGCAAGCCCGCCTTACAAGCGGTTCTAGGTAAGATGCAGCTCACTCTTCATGCGACTTGCCCAACACCTCACGGCGCTTCGCGCTTGGTACAAGGAACGCCTGCCTGGTCGGCGAAAACCCGACGTGCCCCATCCCGGCATTGTAAGCGTGCTTGGGTCTATAGTCATACGACTACCGCTGTACGGCCATGCATGACATGAGTACACCCCCCCCCCCCCCCCCCCCCCCCCCCCCTCCCCGCGGTGTCCACGTACACCGTTTTCGCTATCCAATGTTCGAGGGTCCGTTTAGCTATACATAGCTACACACCGAACATGCGCAACGACTTTGCACTCGCCTTAGGTCCGGCGTCTGTTCTCGACCCTGCAGTACCACGGCAGCCAAGGGAGGGACCATATACGAGAAGAGAGCCAGGAATAGCGCCGGCTCGCATCCCTGCTCCACGTCGAGAAGCGGCAGCTGCGACGGCGAGGACGAGTGGCATCCCAATAGCGTTGCGCCCTGCCAGTAACAGCGGCCGAGGACAGTGGCGTTGCCGAAAAAGGTCATACGTGCGCCGTAAAACGGGCTATTAACAATAGCTCCACGTACCGGGTTGTGCGCAAAAAGTTTGCGACCACGGAATGTCACAAGTATCGCACCGGTGCACGTCAAGCGAGAGGAACATGCAACGAGCTACAACATGCAGGTTTGTACACGCCACGAACAAACACCGAAGAGGAGGCTAGGGTAACGTCCACAGAGGTAGGCAAGAGGTAAGACATTCTTGAACACACACCGAAGAGTAATTTGTTTTGACCGCACAGCGCAGAGGAGAAAAGCGCGTCCGGACGCTACCATGGCACATCGAGCAAATGTTACGTTTTCGCTTTCTAAAACAAATATTTATTTTGCTATTCGTACATAGGACACTCCAGCACGGCGCAGGAGAGATACAACAGCGCGATGACAAATTATTCCACGGCAGATTCCGCCAGTCTAACGACCAATTCCGCTAGGCCAAGACCCCGCACCCCACGCACCTGCGCTCGCGCTGCTGTTCGTGCTTCAGCGCCGGCCTCCCGTCCCAGCCACAGGTACATCAAATGCAAATCCTCCTCCTTCTTCCCCCCCTTAGGACTGTCCATGTTGCCTACCCCGCCGGCTATTTGCGCACCATCCTCTGGCGTCGGTTTCATCTGGAAGTGGAAGAGGTAGGCTTCCGTGGAAGACAAGACGCCCAAGCGATCTTGCCCGACCTCGATCAGAGGAGCGCCTGATTCAGCCGCGACATGGCCTGCGCGCGCCGGGAGCAACAATTACGGTATAAGGAATAATACGTACCGTTCAGAACTCAGAACATGTGGCCGTAAGCGAATGTCATAAGAGGTGGGGCGGCGGGGGGGGGGGGGGGGGGGGGGCAGGGGGGTGCTCGCGGAGTGTATGTTTACGTTTCCATATTGCATGCTAGGCACCAGATCGGCAAGAAATATCGTTCAGAAAGTGCGGCAGTAAGCGAATATCATAGATTATCATAGGGGGGCGGGGCGAGGCCGGACAAGGGGGCGCTCTCGGAGTGTGTGTTTAGGTTTCCGTACTGGACTGTTTGGTCAAGAGGTATCATTTCATTTCTGCCCCCCGCCTGGTCCGTGAAAACCCGATGTGCTCTGTCTCGGCATATTGTAGCGATGCCAGGGTCTATGGTAATACGACTACGTACGGCCATGCATGTCAATGAGCACACACCCTCTGCGCGGTCATACAACTACCGCCACGCATGACACTGAGTACATCCCCCCAAAAAAAACTAACAGAAGTGAGTTGGGCGTGACGTACGTTTCGTATACCAAGTTTGATCAGGAGGTACCAGTCCTGTCGCCCGCCCCCCGCCGCGGAAGAGCGAGCAGCAGCAGCGAGTTGGTCGTGGCGACGCCACCTCAAGGTTGCTTTGGTTTACACCCGACACAAACGCGTTATTACCGGGGACCCTAGTAAATAGGACCATATATATTTATTGTAAAATTAGTTGAATACATAGGTTTTTGTGTGTACCGTAGATCCTATTTACTATGGTCCCCCGTAATAGTGCGAAACAACAACAGTGGTCCGTCCGGTATGGCTACTGGTTTAGCATCAGCAGAGACCCACGTCACCGGCATACTTGAGTTTCCAACTCCCCGTCACACACCCACGCGTGACCAGCCATCACCTGCTCCTCAACTGCTTACGGCTAGGGCCCGCTCCGACTAACTCGATTATACAGCAGTGGGATACATACCGGTACCCGATTTAAGAGCGCCCATAACAAGAGAAAACTGACTTAAGGAAGGGCAGAAAATTCGGCTTGGCCCGAAAACTTTGATAACCAGGCTTCGCCGGACTTTTCCCGCTTTGCGAGCTTTTGCGCACTTCAAGCGAAAAATAGGATATCAGAGAGATTTTTGTGCTCTTTTCCCGGGAAAACATCAAATCGCTCTTAAATGGGGATACCAGCGGCTCGGAGATCAGGGCGGTATGGCCGGCCCGTTTCGAGGGGCTGTTGAAAAGGGTACCCGTTGCTGTAGTCCACACTCTCTTTACATCACATCTTCATTCCGGGAAATTTCCCAGACGGTAAGGGTTAGGGTTCACGTTGAAAATCAACTTCAGCCTTCAACTTTCCAATCATTTTGTCGAAGAAGCCGGGGCAAGGTCTATAGCCTACACGTCTACACAGCAATCTATACGTCTATACAGCTCTCACCTGTTCGGAACAGGCCCGCAGTGGTCCAAGAGCGAACGCTGCCACGGCCCGCCCGGTACGCGTCCTTCAGACGCCGGAGGGAGAGGGAAGGCACTCGCTCGTCGCCAAGAGTGTCGCGGAGCAGCCTAAGCGTTCCCTTAGACTTGTCAAGCATACCCTCGACCTGTCAGTTGATTGTTAAGGCAGCCGGGGGCGGGGGGGGGGGGGGGGGGGGCGCGTACTCATTTGCTGCTTGGCTTAGTCATTTGACTATTGACTACGCATCCCTTTCGAGACGGAACGGGGGGGGGGGGGGGGGGGGGGGGCGTACTCGTTTGTTGCTTGCCTTAGTCATTTGACCATTGATCACGCATCCCTTTCGAGACGGAGCACCGTTCCTACTCCTAATAGAGATACCTCCAACAATTGGGCACTCATTACGTTATTGGGGGTGAAAACGAGGGAGTACACCAGGAAGTAGGATTAGGCCGTATGGTAGGGTATTACGGCGAGAGTGCTCCGGGTATGCCTCATCTTTTGAATCGGCGCATCCAATGTCCAGCATCCAACGTCGTGCAACCGACAACCAACTGACCAGTCAAATGGAGTCAAACGGCGTTTCTTAGACTGCGAGAGGGAGTCTTGCCCTCGCATCGGCAAAACAAAAAAGGACGCAGGCGTCCACCGTAGACGCGTCCAAGCGATTGTGCCAGAAAAATGGATGCAAGGTACATGAAGCACTATCAGGCACGCAGCATCTTCCACAAGCAAGCTGACCGATTCAATCCCCCACCAGGTAAACCGTACTGCAGCAACAACTACAGCAGCAATAGCAGCACACTAGCAGTACAACACGAGACGAACGCCTCCCACCTCTGTGTCAATAGAGGGCATCACGTGAAGCACTATCAGGCACGCAGCATCTTCCACAAACAAGCTGACCGATTCAATCCCCCACCAGGTAAACCGTACTGCAGCAACAATTACAGCAACAATAGCAGCACACTAGCAGTGCAACACGAGACAAACGCCTCCCACCTCTGTGTCAATAGAGGGCATCACGCGCACCGCCCTATCCTGCCCCCCCCCCGGCTCCGGCCGTCTCGAAGGGACCCCATCTTGCGCCCCTCCATTCCCTCTCCCCTCAAAGCCCCCCCTCGCCCTCCTCCCTGCCGCTGCCTGATCACCACGCGATGCGCCCGTACCGCCCTTCCCGAAAGGCCCACACTGCCCGGCAAACGGCCCAGCTCGGCCGTCAAACATGCGGTCGCTGTTGCTCCCTTTCTTTCCCAGACTACTTCTAAGATTGACGCCCAGTCCTCCTAGAGTCGGACCGGCTACCGCACCCGCACTCGCGCCCGCAGCACCAGCAGCACCAGCCGCCGCGGTAGCAGGAGAGGGCGAAAGTCGCGACGCAAACGACGGAACCGGTGGCAGCGCATCACCGCCGTGCATCCAAGCCGGAGAGATCGGAGAAGAGAGACGTACGGCGAGACAAGCGGGGGTCCTGGAAGGGGTGCTGTTCGGGGTTTGCAGCGGTGTCGCGGTGGGCGTTTGCGTCGGCGTGCACGTGGGTGTGGGTGCCGGCATGCGGCCCATCGAGCCCGCGCTGCCAGGCGGAGTCTGCTGTGCCGCCGTCCGATGGCGCGGTCTGCGGATCCCGGATGCGTGCTCGGAACGCGGGGGGGACGCAGAAGAAGACCTCCTGCAGTCGCCCGGAAGTAAGGGGCTGCACGCGCGGGTAGGGCCAGCGAGCGAGGCACGAACAGCAGCGGAGCAGGAATGAACATAACTTGACGGACAGCACTGCAGTAGTAGTAGTGTAGTAATAGTAATACCATGCCTACTTGCACACCTCGGACAGAAAATCGATTCTCACAGACACTTCATCTACTGCTCTTAGATCCTTCACGACAGATACATTCATTCCCCATGTGTACCATGTACAGTACCTCATGCTGCCGCGCGGGCGCTGTATTATCTGCATGATCTAGGGCAAGTTTCCTGTGTTGGATCTGTACTATGCTGATCCCGCACTACTACTATATCTCATATCGGCAGGTCAGGCCTTTAGATGATCTATCAGCACATGATCTATCTGTAAATGATCTGTCCGACGCGCACATGCAGTACGTACAGCAGTAGTCGACATTAGTTTTGTCGCTACGTACGATATATCTGGGTCCAAAAGGGTAAGACTACACGTATACCTGGTATATGACATGGCACCTGCAACGGTTTCGGAAGCTGGAGAAGCTGTGCGACCGGTGTCGATCCGATACGTAGGCGCTTTGCCATCAATATTATAACTTATAATACCAGCTATTAATATCAAGTACTATCCCAGATAAAATACGTATGCAGACCGGCACATTCAAGACACACATCATTCAAACAATATCTTTGGTCTTCGTACATCTGCATTTTAGTATGATACTAATAATATTAATAATTCGTATGACATCACGGATACAAGTGCTGGTACTGGTACTACTACTGCTGCAAAGCCAACCGCCAAATGAATGCTATCATAACAACCAAACCGTAGTAAAGTAGATGGCAGGAGTATATTACCAGAGGTACCACGTGCGAGGTCTAAGGTCACCAGGTAAGTGAATATTTTCAATACCCATCATGCTACAACAACAATCCGAATCCAACTATAATACTGCTGCTGTACGTACGTGTACTTCGTACTCAAACTACTACTGATACTGCGTATACAATTATAGTACAGCAGTGGGGTGCAGTTGAAAAGAGGTTGAGGAATTGCTATTAATATTGTTTTAGTGGCGGGGTTAGAGCGTTAACATAATATTAGTATTAGTGGCAAGGACAAACACGACGAGGCGACGGACGGTCAGTGTCTCTCACCCTCTCATCCCTGCTGGTGCTTTCTGCTTCGTCAGCGTCCCCCATTCCCTAAACCTATCCGTCAACGCCGCCGGTTTGGCACCCTGCTGGGCGGTACGGGCATGCAGGTTAGTTACGGCCGAGAAGGGATGAACGGGGAGGGAGGAGGGGGCAGCGAGGAGAGGAGGAGGGAGGAGAAGGGAGTTGGGGGGAGGGAGGACAGATAAGGATGGAGGGAGAAGGGGAATGAGGGGGGGAGGAGGGTGAAATGGGGAAGCGGGAAACGACCGTTTGTTGTGGAACTTGGCCAGAGGGTTCTGACCTGCTGATTGTTTGTTCACCAACGATGGTGACTCCCTGGTATGGTGTTACCAGGCAGGTACCAGGTATCAAGTACATAATCGAATGTATAGTACGAGGATGGGTGCATTACGAACACGGGTGGCAAGCTGGTACTGACGTTGTATGATTCGTATGAATACCTGGCTCTGTCTGGGAGACAACCTTCATATACGTGGGTCGCAAAGGGCGGAGTACGCAACATCGAAAATAACAAAATAACTGCCAGCTACTACAGTAGTACAACGCACACGCGACGCACGCATCGAATGCGATGCATCGCCACGTCCTGAAAATCTACATGATCATGGCTTGCAGCTTGCACTTGCCTACGGTCTACATCTTTCTTCTGTTTTACAATCACAGGCATTGACACGTACCAGGTAGAAGACAAAGAGATCACCGAGATTGCTCCGCTGTGCTCGCCCGCATCAAGTTCCAGTATACTTCAAGTACTGTTGTGAAATAATCCTCGCAGCTGTGATGTTTTTGGTTTTTGACATCGAATCGTCCTTTCTACCCAACGACGCGCACACCCATCCATGGCAGCAGTTGCCCGTCTTGATTCTTCATCCTATTAGTATGTACAAAAGTACAAGTATACCAGTATTAATATAAAGACTGTAGGGTTGGTTAGAGGAAGACCACTCTCAAACTCGATATTGTACTTATTACTACTCTCTGCTGTGCCAGGACCCAGGACAGCAGTACCGGTACAAGCAGTGTTGGTACTAAAAATCAGTAGTATCCCTCATACATTTCTCTGCCAGTCGTTTCCCAATTTCCATTCCCCTTATCATTTCATTTTAGCTACCGGCGTATAATATATCTTATTCCTCATCAACGTTCAATCCCCCGGTCATTGGTCGCATTCCCCCGGCTTCTTCCACCCTTCCCCTAGCGGCCTGGCGGTCCCTCAGGGCTAGTTTATACGCATGTACTCAGCGCGAAATCGCGACCTGTGTTTGGTCACCGAGATGATCTGGAAGAGGCGTTCTTTGCAGACGCCTTTCTGCGCCAGGGACGATCCGTCCGTCCCTCCGACTATACTTGTCGCCAACAATTGATCAATTAGATCGCTGTCTTCCTTTCCGAGTCGCTCAAAGCTTTCCACCGCGAGGGTGGCGAGCTTGTAGCTGCTTTCGTCGAAGGACACCTGTCCCGGACGAGCGTAGTGACTGCGCTTGCGCGCCTCAGAAGCTATTAATATATTAATATTGATAGTATTAAATAGTATTAATAATAACATCTATTAATAATACCAGGCATAAATAGTAATCCCGGAAGGAGTGATATCGCGAAACAAGGATTCAGGAAGGTGTATAATATAGTATGATACCTGGTACGTATACAATGTTGTTACCAGTTGATGATTAGGCGGACGTGCGCGAAGTGAGGCGAAAGGGCGACGGCGGCTCCGCGCGGCGGGGGAAGATAACACGACATCCCGTCAAATATATACGCACGTCGGGAAATCGAGTCTTGCTTACAGCAGTATACGAGCATACCCTGGTATATGCCAGGTACTATAATGGTACCTGGTATCCAGCAGTGTGTCCGGAGGCAGCACCAGGTCCTGCAATCCTGTGAAAGGATGCCCCCATACGATTAGGCATGTACTGCTGTAGATGTGATGCGATGATGGAGGTGCTACAAATAGCACCTTGACTCTCGACTTCATTGACTCTAGACTCGAGTCTGGGATCGACTTGTTGTCACTTGTTCGTTGATGAAATCCTCCTCCAGAGCCCTACGAACTCTTATATACCTGGTACCGTACTTCGTACTTCGTATGTTTATGTTTTCCTTTTACAGCAGTCATTAGTAGAGCCTACTGGTAAAGGTATGTATGAAACTCGTATGCTGGTATAAATCACCTATTACGGGGGGCCCATAGTAAATAGGACCAAATATTATTATTAATAGTAGAAATAGAGAAATATACTGCTGTATATAGGTTTTTGTTCACACTGTAAGTCCTATTCACTATGTATGGTCCCCCGTAATAGTACAGCAGTTGCCAAGCAAGAGCCAAAGAAAGAAAAAAGCGAAAGAGCAAACGGCGCCAGAAATCTCTGCAAACAAGAAGCAGCGCCCGTGGGCGGCTTGCTTATCTAGGCTTCGGGTCCGAGGGAGCAAAATCGTGCCCGAAACAAGGCGTACCCGATGGTCCCAACAGTACAAACCCTCAAAGTCACGATATGAGCTCAGCCAGTTCTGTGACGTTGCTACTCGTACATAATCCACCACGTTCTGTCCGTCGAAATGCCGGCGGCGGCCATGCAAGGTAGTAATGCAAGGATGAGCGTGTCGCGCCGCAAATCCTCAACGGCGATCTACGGGGGAGTGTCTCCAAACGCGATAAGGACGATATATTCGCACGCGCCAAGACGGCGCCTGCCACGAACGGCAGGAACACCACCTACATGGAGATGAAGCACCACCAGCAACAACCCATATTGGGGTGTGCTGCATGGGCCGTGGTGCGTGAGCGCTGCTTTGGTTAGAGGATGGGTGGCAAAGCAATGCGTTTTCTGGGAGATGTGATCGAGTACAAGCAAAACCACGGGCATGATTTATCTCCCTCTGGTAGGCATCATTGCCGCTTATGACCCTCGCGACTCACCTCGTCCAAGACAGCATGGGCTTGCTGAGGAGGTGTTTCGTACGACGCGCCCTTCCACCGCGTAGGTGAACTCGAGCACGAGCGCATGGCCATCTCCAAAGCAAGACAGAAAAACCAGAGAACGTCGACTGAGTTGCTTGGTAGATGCTGGGACATGGGAGGCGATCATGTGGACTGTGGAAACCCCTCTCCCCTGTTTCAGAGAAATAGAAATATGCCATCCACGGTGGTATCGTGCCGAGAAATGGAATACACCACGGGCTCCACGGGAGGGGAAAGAACAACTGGGCTCACGCGTCGCTGGGAATGGTTCCTGGCTGATCCCTCTTGCAAGGGGCTCGGGATAACGGCTCTGCGACGCTACTGCCCTTCGACGCGTTCAACCAGCCCCCAAGAACACACCGTAACATACCGCGCTTACAAAAGGCGCGGACTAAATCACGAGACAGAGACGAAAAGGGAGGTATGCAGCACTCACATGGAGATAGCGGGCGACAGCGCACGTCTCGCGGCATAGGACCGCGCACGACGAGCAGCAAGACACACTCCGTGATCGGCGTTTCCGCCGATCCCCATGCGGGAACGGAAGATTGGACGGATGGGTTCGGTCTGACCCAACCTACAGCATCGCACAAGTCCCCGTCGCCGGCTCCGCACTCTCCTGCGTCCCAGAGAGCCGCCGCCTTGGTGCGCATCGCCAAGGAAGAAAATGCCCCGCGCCGCCGCATCCCGGTGACGGTGGTGTCGACGAGCGTGCACTACTCCGCCACGAAGCCGACGACGCGTGAGGCCTCCAAGCCTGCGCCCTCGGCTGCGCCATCGATCTCGCGACATCACGGCTCTGCGTTCGCTGGTTCCTCCTCTGGCAATAGGTCAGCAAACCCTGCCGAGTCAGCAGCAGTATCGGCAGCGGCAGTAGCAGCAACAGGCGCATCGTCCTCCTCCCGCAGCAGACATCATCGCAGGGATCAGAGAGGCGACGGCAACAGCGAGTACAGTAACCGATCTTCCGTGCGCGGCAGGGAAGACGGGAGACCCTCCGCCAGTCGGAAGCCGAGGCAGGAGACTGGCCGCACGAGGAGAGGCTCGCACACCGAGCCGGCCAGGCCACAGCAAAGCTCGAGCTCGCGGACAGGAGGAGGCGGAGGAGGCGGTGGAAGCGGAGCAGGATCAGGAGGAGGAGGAGGAGGAGGAGGAGGGGGAGCGGAGGAGGGAGCGGAGGAGGGTCTAGAGGGGAGCGGGTGGAGCCAAAGCTTAGCAGGCGTAGCAGGGAAGAGAAAGTGGACAGCAAACACTTTTCCGGCTCGGTGAGGACAGGGGGAGGTTCGGCGTCGAGGACTGCGAGGCCCTGGGAAGATATCGTGGAAGAAATGAACGACAGCCCGACCGACTCGGAGGTTCCCGCGCCGCAGCCCCGGGCGTTGAGGACGCCGAGCGCTGACTCTACGGGTCGGAATGTGAGTTTTTGAAGTTGCTTGTCTTCGTATGTTGTCGAAGAGCCGACGAGCAGGCACGCGGACACTTCGCAGGCCTCTGTGTTGAGTGGGGTGTATAGAGTTTAGCTGAGTTGAGTGGGGTGTATAGAGTCCTGAGGGCGAGGCATTGATATCATACACACGCAACACCCTTCTCTCCCTGTCCTGTTGTGCTGGTGTTGTTGTGTTTTCATTACGGCCGAGCCACTGAATTGCTACGGCTGCTGCCATGCGGTGTCTCTGTGCTCTCTTGTCTACTACACAAGCAGTAGTTGTGGACACAGCGGCAGCGCATCAATCTGTATCAGCAATGGGTACGTTTCGTACGCCTGCTGAACGAATCAGAAGCCAGAAGCAGCACAATTGTTCGTACATATTAACAGCGACTCTGCATTTTTGTTTTTGTTTTGTCCTTTTTTAGTCTTCGTGAAGCCTTTTGAAACGGGGCAGCCCAAACAGGGCGACTAGCCAACGTGTTGTTTGCTGGCAGCAACCGCATACCTGGTGGGAAAGATTGAAGCATTGCAGCATTGCATTGAGTGCATCGCAAGCGTGTGCATGACGTGCAAGCGCGGGTGAACCGCTAGTCTTGTCTTGTACCGGTATATTACAGCAGCAGTATCAACATTTCCCACTTTCTTTGTTTCCTACCAGTATATAAAAGGGCCGTGCCACTGGCTCTTGGCAGGGTGTTGTCGTTGCTGGTGCTGGTGCTGCTGTTGTTGCCGTTGTCGCTGTGTTGTCGTTGTTGTGTTGTTGATGTTGCTGGTGTTGATTTGTATTGTTGGTAAGCCGAATTGGAATAATATTCTCCCGCCCTTGGTTATCCAAAACAGAGTATTAATATTTCAGATTGGTACGACTGGTACATCTACGTATACAAGATTCCCCTTCGGGATGTACAGCAGCAGTAGGTGTCTTGAAATCCCAAGGGTGTGGCGAGTTGAAAAGGGGGGAGCATCATCATAACCAGGCGTCCCTATTCACTAGTGATACTAACTGTACTGCTGTGGTTTGATGACATTTGCTTATTGCGAACATGAGGTATCTCCTGGTGTACATTGCACACACATAGTAACACAGAATAAGGCACCAACGTGGCTGTCACAAAGACCAATGTGTGAAGCGTTGGTGCTGCTGTGCTTTTGTTGTACCGGTGCTGCTAGTGTTGTGTGTACCATGGCTGCGCGGTTATTTTTGAAATCCCGAGGAAGGGTGCAATCGTATCGTCGTCCTGCCCCCCATCATGCAATATATTGGACCTAAGGATACGTGTGTTCGCACGTCGCACACAGGCACACACCGTCCGCGGCTGCCACAAAAGGAAGAGCTTGATGAACGACTGCTGTTGTCCGTGGGTGCCACATAGTATAGAGCTTCAGGGACAGTGTGATCGGACATAATACAGCAGCAGCTTGCGTTACTTTTTCAGTCTAATTTTCCCTACAATGGCGTCGCAGGCAGGACTTGAGATTATCAAGAGCGAGGTCCGTGGTTCGACCATCACCTTCACCCCCCTACAAAAAGGAAAAAAAAGGGAATTCTCATTTTCAAGAACCGGTAAAACTCGCTCACTTATAAAACACCCAGGAAGGAACGATGAGAGCAATGCGACCATTGCATACTGAGTTCGGTACCGTGAAAGTCGGAGGCAAATCTTGGATACTCAAGAGTCTCATCGGGGTTCCTGACTTACTCGAAGAAGAGACAGGTCAGGTTTAGTGGGAGAGACTGGCGGAAATCGAGTTTACAAGCCTTGAATTCTGTGTTTATTCCGTAGCATTTTTTGTCATACTTCTCCCTACTCATCGTGAATTGTGGGGTTTCCAATGTCCTGCTTGGCTGCGCGTGGGCGGAACGTCTCCCCGCAATTACTCGCCAGATTTCGCGACTACCTTGCATGAACCTTGACCGCCCAGCGTATGTGCCACGGAGCCCAGTCGGTAGCCATACTTGCGCCGTGGTATACACGCAAGCCCGCTTCGTGCCCGCCCATGCTACGCACGTGCTCTGTGCGATATATGGTCATGGCGAGGCTAAGCTACGTGCCCGGTGTTGGTTGTGCTGCGTGCCTGGTGCGAGGTGTACAGCTGTACTCGGAGGGTCGCTGTGGAGTTTCCATGGGCCTGCTTGGCTCTAGCAGGTCGGAACAGCTCCCCGTGGTTATTAGCTAGAAACCGCGACTTTGAACGCTGAGACCATGCGCCAGGGAGCCCGGCCGGGACCCACACTTACGCCGTGGTGTACACGCGAACCGCTTGCGTGTCCCGCAGCCGAGAGCGCGAGAAAAGACCCGCGACCGGAGGAGAAAAATAGACGTATTCCGGAAAAGTGTCAACTTGGTACATTAGTGATACTGGTACAATATCATATACTATTAATCAGGGCTTTATCCGCAAAATGTAACGGGTCGGGTCGGGTCACGCTTGCCCAACTCGACCCGACCTGACCCGACCTGACCTGACCAGCGTAGTTTGATCCGACCCGTGAACATCCCTATTTTTTACAGTAGGCCCGGAGACGGTGATGTTTTCTCGTAAACCAGGTACAACAACATTAGGTGCAACTCCCAAACTACACGTACAAACTATTGCAGTACATTGACGTAGAGTACAGCTGTCTGTAGTTTAACGTCAGTACTTATAGCATACCGGGTACCTGATGTTCATACCTCTTTATTTGTACGAGTATTCGTAGTACTACTGTAGAGTAAGTACGTACTATTAATAGTACGGATATATATCAACACCGCTGCTTTTGCTGTCTCCCCTGACAACACCGTACATACCTGGTATATCGTACCAGTACCAATGCGAGTACTGCTCTCTGTATGTCCAGACATGTTATGGTATTTGTTTGTATCAATACGAGCATATTATTAATAGTAGGCAAACATATTACATGAGGTCGGGGACGCAGAGGTGAGTAAGTTTTGTACTGTTTTCGTCCGTTTCTCAAGCTGTACCGATATTTATTTGTCTTTTTTCCATATACTGGCGCTTTTCGGCGGCTGAGGGTCTATTTTTTTGGCATTACAGTTCGTATGACTTTATGACTGTCGTCTCTGCCCAGAGAGGCCCTAGAGTCACAGCAGCTGTCAAGCGCGTAGAGTCTAGCGTCTAGAAACTCTCGAAGTCAAGGTCAAATCGAATGTTTATATGCGACGATTTTCAGATATTTTGACAGCTCTACGAGTAAAACAAGTACAGAGTATTGCAAAGGTCCTTAGAGTACCAGCAGCACTCATTGGGACTCAGTCATTGACTCGCGAGTCCGAGTCATATTGAAGTACTGAGTCCCCAGGGTACCAGAAGCTGAAATGACTCAGTCCGTCGTCCCCAGGATACCAAAAGTTGAAATGACTGGGTCGTTGCGAGTCCGCAGGCTACCAGAAGGTGAATATAACTGAGTCCTCTCGAGTCGCAAGGTTACCAAAAGCTGAAATGATTGAGTCCTCGCGAGTACCAAGCCAAAGTGTCAAATCTAAAGAACACACGTTTTTTTTTTTTTTTTTGTTACCGCCCTTGAAAAAAACTGCATAAGGTCGTCAGAGTACCAGTACCAGTCATCGGGACTCAGGTCATTGACTTGCGAGTGGGAGTCATTTTGAAGTACACACCGACTAGCTCTTGACGTCTAGCAGGTTTTGCTTGTTTCTTGTTGAGTTGTTCAATGGGGGGGGGGCTCGATAGCGACAGTACGGACACTCGGCACCGCTATTGACAAGAGTAGGAAGGAGACGGCAAAGGGTGTGGCTAGGTTCCCGAATCGATTTTTTAGGTCAGACGGACTCGCATGTTACTATCACCGTCTGGAGTATGATGTTCTCTTTTTTGCCTCGTCTCTCCCTTGGTTTTCCTTTCCCCGCCCCGCCGTCCGTATGCCGGTATCTTCCTCTCCTTCGTATTGCTTCGTCCGCGCGGCAGCTATATATCCTTCCTGAGTACGTATGCTTTCCGTCTATTAATAGCAGCTTTTCTGAACTCCTTGCGTCATTTGTATTCTGTTTCATTGCATAATTTATTTTTGTTTTATTGTCTTCCTTGTTCTTATTTTTTAGTCCTGCTTGTGTTGTGTTCTCGTACCCGGTACGCTGGCACTTCACTCGCTTGGCCCTTGAATTTGCGATTATTGTTTTGTTTTTTTTTGTCTTCCTCTGTCTCACGGTCTGTGACCATAGAATCAGTATCTCTCTAGGGTAATGAATCACGACGGACATTGGGTGTACTGATGAAGCTGGGTAGAAAGGACAATTTACTGTGAAGACAACAACATACCGAGTGCCCAGGGTACGAGAAGCTGAAATGACTGACTACTCGCGAGCCCTCAGGGTACCAGAAGCTGAAATGACGGAGTCGTTGCCAGGTACCAAAAGCTGAAATGACTGAGTCCTCGCGAGTCCCCAGAGTACTATGAGCTGCAATGAACGAATCCTCGCGAGTCCAAAATAGGGTACGGGGGTCTGAAATGGCTGAGTACTCGCGAGTCCGAAGTGTACCAGGGGCTGAAATGACTGGTACTCACTGGTACTCCGACGAACTTTGAAGGATCGTGCGTACAGTATTTTATGCTCGTACAAGTATAGACTACTTCATTACAGCAGTATGGGATCGCCGACAAGAATCACCTACCTGGTACTGTAATATTCTGAGCGACCATTAAAAACCTTCATGTGACACCATCCTTCCGCAACCTTGAGCATTGGTCATTCTGTAGGCTTTATTCAGTGTAGCGCTCGCCGCTGAGCACGACTTCTTCGTCCATTTTGCTAGCGCCCCCCCCCCCAAAATGACTGTTTTGTTCTAATAAATTGCGCCGGTACCACATGTTATTTCATATTCCCGGGCCATGTACTTCTTGTATATGTGAAGTTCTATGTAGGCTCCAGACACCATGCACGCAAAGCGTCGTAGAGTCAACATCATAAGTAGGGACCTCCAAGGGGTAACAAGAGTGTCGAAAAGCAAGTGCCGACTGTAACAGCATCGGTCACATGAAGCAGCCTATTCATCTACTGTATCCATATCTGGTACCAGGTACCAGGGTACCGGTATGTTGCTGAGGTATGTGTAGGGGTGTACGCGAACTACACATGCAAGGATACCTCCGATACGCACGCCGCGCGCTACGTGGTACCACTGGACGGTTGATGAGACCCGATTCCATTTCAGGGTATCGGTATGTGTTGCTGAAGTATGTGTAGGGGGTGTACGCGAACTACACATGCAAGGATACCTCCGATACGCACGCCGCACGCCGCGTGGTGCCACTGGACGGTTGATAAGACATGATACCATTTCTGACAGAAGTTGTATTTAATGTACACGCAACATATTTCTGGGTAAGGGTTACCGGTATCATTGTGTATTATGGTATGTTCAAATTGATACTCATTGTTTACTTCTGTCTGTAGCGAGCCTGGCTTCCTCTTTGGTCGTTTGCTTTTCCTTCCTAGCGAAGGGTGTCCACGTATATAACGGGTAAGGGGCAGTTCAGGACACCTATACCATTGTGTATTATGGTACAAATTGATATTGATTGTTTACTTCTGTCTGTAGCGAGCCTGGCTTCCTCTTTTGTCGTTTGTTTTTCCTTCCTAGCGAAGGGTGTCTACGTATATAACGGGTAAGGGGCATTTCAGGACACCTATACAGGTATATGTTGAGAAAATTAGCTCTAGAGGCGGGCTAAGATGTAAAGGAAGATATTAAATTCGGGAGACGTCGTTATATTTGTACCGAATATAATACGAGTACAGTAGAACGCATCCACTTTCTGAAGTCCAGCCTGGCCCAGCTTTTCTGTGTCTTTCCTGATTTTGATTGTATTCTCACATTTCTCGTACGAGTACGAGTAGCTCATTTCCCTGGAAATCTAGCGTGTTCTTCACATTAAACCGTTCTTTCTACTGCTGCATGTACTCGTCAGCATCCAACACATCCAGTGCCCGTGTTGATTATTTATCCTAGGGAGATGCACCATGACTCTGTGGGGACAAACTACCAGACAGAGATATGTATATATATACATCGCAAATACAGTATTCAAGGAGACGAGACAATGCAATGCCATGCCAACGTACTGGATACGAAAAACACGCGAGGCGACTACTGCAGACAATACAATGCCATGCCGACGTACTCGACACGAAAAACACAACGTACATACCAAGTCAGCAAGCCAGATAGAGTTAAGGAGAGGAAGGCAACGAAATAGTAACAAAACTACAAGAAAAATGAAATGTAGTTAGGTGTCCTGTATTGCTATGTTGATAGTGACTACTATTAATACATGTACCGACAAGCGCGTCTGAAGGGCTGTTGCCGTTGCTATGCTAGTCGTATCGAGCGAATGCCTGTTTCTAACTACTGTACACGGCGCCAAAAAAGAGGTACCCAGTTGGAGATGGATGCAGCCGACATTGCTTGATTTTCAAGGAACTTTCGACCGCCGAACTGCTGTCACTATTATAGCGTCCACCATCCACCAACGCACTCAAGTTTACGACAAGTCTTACGGCAGATACAAATATCCTGCTCCTCGAGGTGCTGGCGACATCTTTGTATACTATTTTAGCGATCGCTCGCACTCAACGGATCTGCGAGCACCAGCACTAATGCAGCCATGTCCCTCGTGATAGTCGTGAGTCGTGAGTCGTCAGACAGAGTGTTGCTTATTCTGTACAATGTATCATGTATATACGTATGATGTAAATTCAAAGCCCTTGTAAGCGGCAACCGCGGCGATAGCACAGGTATGGCACGTTATGACAACATACATACATACGTACATACAGTAGTGTAGCCATTCTAAGACCATCCGATGTAAGGCCATAGTAGAGGTAAGACCAGGTAAATCAACCTTTCGCAAGAAATTTATACTCGAAATTAGTATGGGATATTTTTTTCAGTATAATAGTGAAGATAATACCATATTCGAGATAAGACCGCCCCTTTTAAGCTTGTCACGGGGTAGTTTTGAAATGGTTACTGGTGCTGGTACACCACTGTTGCAACATAAAACATAAAATGATCAAGCGGCGATATTGTTACCATATGCCACGAAGTTCTCTCGAGTTTCGCAAATATGAAGTAAAGTTGAGTATCAACTATTTAATCAGTCGAACTCACAGCTGACGTATTTCAAAATTTATAAAATATGAAGTAGGCACCAGGTACCTGGTAAATGTTTTCGAGCGAGTGCGAGTTTCTAATTTTGACGGTGCCCTTACATAGGAAACCCTCTCGAGGTGCCTGAAGCAAACTCCGACCCAAAGAGCCACAACCTACGGTAGGCTCGGCGTTTTTTTTCCTCCACCGAGGACGACAATACATGAGCAAATGCCGTCCTCCATCCACCAACGCACACAAGCTGGCAGCAGTTTCAAACGTCCTGCTGCGATAGTTTTTAGTGACAAGCTACCCGTAACCCGTACCTTCACCCTGCTATC